>WEKY01057170.1:0-102188 GCA_013390045.1 Picathartes gymnocephalus | reverse complement strand
GGGAGGGAGGGGCGGCCCGGGCCGGCGCTGCTCCCGGCGCTCTTCCCAGCGTTGTTCCCAGCGCTCTTCCCGGCGCCGCGGCGGAGCTGCCGTGATGTCACGCGGGCCCGGGTCACGTGCAGCCGCCGCCCGCCCCGCTCCGCCCCCGTGGGTCCTGCGGGACGCGAATGCTCCGGGTCCCCGCGCGGTCCCACCGCCCGGGAGTCACCGTGCCTGGAGCCCCGTCCCGCGCCGCGCCCGCGGTCTCACCGAGCCGCTGCCGCCTGCTCGCCCTCAGCTCAGGCCGCAGGAGCGGAGCAAAACCAGCAGCAACAACAGAACAATCCCAAAGCAGGTGCCGCAGGAACCGCCCGCACTCCCCCTCCGCAGAGAACCTTTTCCTTCCAGCACCCGCTAAGAACCCCCTCAGTGGTGTGGTATCGGCAAACAAAGAAAAAAAATCAAAGCGGCTTCATGCTGTCCTAGAGATATGAAATAGAATTTAGTTTCAATTCACTAAGCATTCGAGCACGAGCAAATTAAACACGTTATTCCGTCCAGCTGAACCTCGTGTATTGCACCAACCCTGCCCTGACATAACCCCTCTGCTTCACAAAAAATTTGGCGCTCTTATTAAGACCTTACACACAACTTCCTAACGCTGCAAACTACAGAAAGTTTTAAGCAAATAAGCAGGTACAAAAGAGCTGGGTTAAGAGTCGCTCTGCTCCAGGATTTCTTTGCAAACGCAGAGAGCCATGTTTCCTTCTTTTCTTAAAAAAGAGAAAGCTGAGAACCTCACACACTCACCTGCCTCTATGCACTTCTGCGTGGAGATAAGCATTAGTGTCACTAAATTCGTTTAACTGCCTATGATTTTTCCCTCTACACCTCCGAGATCCTCGGCCAACGATCCAGCGGATGCACAGTCGGCAGCAAAAGCTGGATTTCGTCTCACACTCGTCTAATTCGACCAAGTTTTGTAAAACACAACCAAATCTGGGCAAAACCCGCTAACGCTGGGCAGCCCCTCTGCCAAGAGCCAGGAGGAGCAGCAGTTTTCCATTCCACACGGGCACCCTCAGGCTGACCCGAGAGATGCGACGATCAGCGACCCACGGCGCCGCTGCTGCCGGGCTGTGCGTGCCAGGGCGCCTTCCCTACTCCTGTCCACGAGTTTACCCCGGAGCACACGGACAGCGTCAGAACACTGCGAAACCTCGTGTCCTAGAGCGAAGCTGCAACCGCTGCGCCCTCAGTCCCCCACACTCCTACCGAGCACCTCCGCAGCTGCAGCGCAGGGCGAGCCTCCGCACGGCTGACAGCGGAGCTCAGCGCCGCCACCCCGGCGGGCCCGAAGCGCTGCTCAGGGAGCTGAGCGGGGCTGTCCCACCGCCGGGATCCTCCTCCTCGGGGGCGGGCGCAGCGCCGGGAAGGCGGCCGGGGCTGTGCGCTGCAAAACCGCGTCCGCGCGGGCCCGCAGCCGGCGGCGCCGGGTTCCGGGCGGTGTGCGAGAGCCATGGCGGGCGGGCGGGGCTATGGCGTCCTGCTGCTCCTGGCGCTGTGCCTGCAGCCGCCGCCCGCCCGGGCCCGCAGCCTCCGCTTCGTGACGCTGGTGAGGAGGACGGGGGGACGCGGAGGGGGCCGGGCCGGGATGGACATGCCGGGCTGGAGTGACGCGGTGCCCCTCGCAGGTGTACCGGCACGGAGACCGCTCACCCATCAAGGCCTTCCCGCAGGACCCGCACCAGGAGAGCGCGTGGCCCCAAGGATTCGGGCAGCTCACGCAGGTGCGAGCCGGGCGGGGCGGGCGGCGGGGGCCGGGCCAGGGTCCGGACCGCCGGTGACGCCCGGTGCCGTTGCAGATGGGGATGCGGCAGCAGTGGGAGCTGGGCCAGGCCCTGCGGTGGCGCTACCGCGACTTCCTCAGCGACACGTACCGGCGGCAGGAGGTCAGTGCCAGCCCCGCGGCTCGGGGAGCGCCGCTCTCGGCCGCCCCACAGTGGGCCCGGGCCGCCGCGCGGGCCAGGGCTGCGGGTGGCTCCTTTGGGAAGGGAAGCGCCGGCGCCGGGACGGGTCTCCAAGTAATTTCGTTCCTTAGCGCGGTCCCATTGCAGGAAGAAGAATGGCCCAAGCGCAGGCTCTGTACTGAGTCTGGCCGTGGGGCAGGAATCAGCCGCATCTCTGCGCTGCCCTCGCAGCGGGTGCAAAGTCAAATCCAGCCAGAGTTGTGAGACTGTTCGAGCCGCCCACTGTGAAGTCCAGGGAACTAAACAGCAATGTGTGCTGTAGCTGGTATTTGTCTCTTACTCGAGCTTGTGAGATTTTTTTTTTTCTGTTACAATAGCTCACAAGAATGCAGTCCATGTTGGCCCTGCCCTGCTCAGTGCAACTGAGGTACAATCTCACCAGAGCCTGTAAATATAATTAGTATTTACTGGCTAGCAATGACCCTCTCATTTCCTTTCACCTGTAAAGTATTGACAGCTTCAGTCGCCCAAAGCCATTCATTTCCCTCTCTCTCATTAGGATGTTCTCACACTTTATAATAGTTCTTGAGAAACTAGTAGGTTTCTTTTGAAAAAAATCACAGAGCCCTTGTGGAACTATGTACTAAGCACAGGGGAAATTATAAATGATAAAAAAAAGGTAAGGAAATAAAAAATCCTTCCAAGTACCTGTGCTAGTTAATCAAACTGGTATTGAGTCAATTGAAACATAAACAGGTGTCCAGATGAGAGGCTGGTTCAGATGAACTGCAGGCAGCCAAGGCCCCTTGTCCCACTACAGTCTCTGCACCACTTCAGTTATTTTATCTGAGCTCAATTAAACTGATTGAACAGATGGGGCAAACTAAGAATCCCCATACACTTTTCCTTGTTTCTCCCCTTCTAGGGCTCCCCAGTAAGAACCCAGCTTGTCACAGTTCATATTACACCCCTTCTTTGACGTTTACTTCAACAAAACTTCCAGCATGGGCTCAAACACAGATCCTTTAACTATCCTGAGTAGTTCCTTTCCAAACATATTTCACTCTTATACTTTTGCGAGTTGAAACTGTTTTCCTCGTCTTGCTTGAAAAAGAAAAACAAACCAAGACATGTGCAAACAAAAGCTGTTCTGCTAACCAAGCCTGAACCCTTGCTCAAGTTGAGCAACCTCCCTTGTAAGAAGTGTTGCCTCTGGTGACACCATATGACCATCTGTCACCTGACTCAGCGACAAGCTGGAGCCTGGCAAAAGGTGCTGAAGAAAGCATGTACACTCAGGGCTTAACTGTTAGGGGTTTTTATGACACTTCTAGAATTAGGTCCTTATCTTTAAAAATATTTCCTTTTTATTTTTTCAGAGCTTACCAAGGATAACAGCAAACCTGTCTAATGAGTACAGGGTAATTTTTTTCAAGCCGCAGTTAAGAGGTAAAAGTGGGTACACATTGATGTCAGAGAAAAGACAAGTTGGGTTTTTTTCTTGTGACTGTAAAGTTTCTAAGGTACATTTCACATGAGAGAGATTATTCAGAGTCAGTATATATACTTGATGTTTCTCTCCTAACATTAAAAAAAAATCCCAATCTTTACATTATATTTCATTCTTCAGGCTTTTTGTTCTTGTTTTAGATCAAACATGCTGTTTTCTGGGACATTCTTTTATGATTTCCTGTTGTTCCTCTTGTTTTATCACTGGTTTCTCTCCAGTTTCCCCTTAACTGTTTTCAGTACACAGATACCAGAATACTAAAATTTTGCCATTTTGACCTTCTGAACATTGCTGTATTTTTCTCATTTCTCCTTTTTTCTGGCTCAGATCTCTCTCCCCTGATCTCTAGAATGGTAAAGTCTTTGCCCATTAATCCCAAGAGCCCACAATGATCTGATAAAATCCCAGCCCTCCCTGTTTTTGTTTTCTCTCCTGTTAGTGAGATCACTCTTCTCTTCATTTCTCAGATGGAAAAACTGAGGGTTGAAGAAGGCATTTCTTTTCCTGAGCACAGTCAGTCATTCCTAGAACTGATAACAGAATGCAGGAGTTTGCTTCAGTTCTGCTCCGCAAATATAGTGCATTTCCTATCTGTGCCCATAGTTTTCTGCATCTTTGTCTTCCTCTTCTCTGACTCTTCCTCATGCCCAGACTCCTTACTATCTCTAACTTCTGCACAGTGCACCTGGGTATCCCACTGATCCAGACCAGACAGCTTCAGTACCAGCCAGCAGATTGTCTTTGTGTGTGTCCTTACAGTTTTGTCCAGGCCGACGTCAGCAGGCTTGGTCCCTGTTGTCCCTGAGCAGCTGCAGGGCCCTTGGCAGCGTTCCTGGGCGAGTGCATCATCCTGTGCCTGAGCATCACCACTTGTAGGAGCATTAGTAATGGTGCATTGTCCCTGTCCTGGCAGATCTTCATCCGCAGCACAGACTGTGATCGGACGCTGATGAGTGCAGAGGCCAATCTGGCAGGCCTCTATCCCCCAGGAGGACAAGAGATGTTCAACCCTAACATCTCCTGGCAGCCTATCCCTGTGCACACAGTGCCTGAGTCTGATGAAAGGGTAAGTTCATCTCAAAGACATGTATTGACTATTCCAAGTAGCATAGTGTCCAAAATTAATTTGCTACAGTGTTGATTCAGATTGTCTTGAACTTCTCCTGGGACCTGCCTTGCAGAGGTTTTCCTATTTTCAGAAAATGATGAGAGAATTCAGGGGCTGTGTTCACTCAACATGTCAGGTGCAACACCCCAGCAGACCACACATGGTCTGGAGTGTGTCAGCAGGCAGTACTTGAGGCTGTATATAGATGCAGTCAGGGTTTCATTACAGTTGTGCGTGTTTGCTGCAAAATCTGTACTCCAGCATTCTTGGTGACCGGGGTGCTCTTGTCTCTGCCCAGCTACTGAAGTTTCCTTTGACCCCTTGTCCACGCTATGAACAGCTACAGACTGAAACACGGCACTCAGCAGAATACATAAATAAGACCAAAGAGAATTGGGTAAGTGATTGTTTGCATGAGATAAGGTGGTTCTAGACTTGTAGTTATCACCTCTGTATAATCAGAGCTCTGAGAAAAGGGAAGGGATACCAGTGGATATAATACAGTATGAGATTAGAAAATTGAAGGCCTTTCTCTTTTCTCAAACCTACAGCAATTCCTGCAGATGGTGGCAAACGAGACTGGGATCCGTGATATCTCTCTTGAGAGTATATGGAGTGTGTATGACACACTGTTCTGTGAAGTAAGTGTGGCCATCATCTTACACCCACTAGAATCTGGTCTTTAGGATTCACTGGATTTGGTGAAAATTATTTTACAAAATCCCACGAAACAACTTTTCACCCTACAATTAACAGTAATGTTCTAATTTCAGAATAATAACAGTTCCTACTCACTAGAGGCATGTGTCAAGAATTACCTATTTTTGCACCCTATAATCTCCCACTCTGTAGCTCAGGTATATATAATCAGAAAAAATCCCACCTGCACAATAAATATCTCTTGAAAGTCACTAGAAAATTACTGCAATCTAACATCTTTAGATCTCTGTGGACAAGCCTAAGTCCAATGAGGTAGAGATGAGATCGTTCCAACAGAAGAAGCATTAACTTTATGATTTAAGTTGGGACCTTAATTAGGACTATTCCTGGTGCTACCTCTACCTCTCTGTTACTTTAAATCAATCACTTTTCTGTCTGTCCTTCTGTTAGTGCCCTATCTAAAAGAAAATAATGCTATCCTAAGTTAAATAGGGTTCACTCGTATCTGTTTCTTGACCTATTTTAAGGTGCTTTGTCAGAGAAAGACTCTAGAGACAGATGTTACCCTTTACCATCTGAGATGGGGCATCAAACTATATTCAAGTTGATTTCTGTTGAAAGCACATCTCATGAAGACTTAAACAAACTCAGAAATTGGGTTAGCTGTGCTGTGATAATGCTCAACTAAAGGTCCCATATCCAGGAGATTTCAAGTTGTTACACACAGGTTTCTCTGTGTATAACTGTACAGTGTGATGAAATAAATTAAGGGCATCTTTCATGTCAAACTAGTGAATTATGGACACAGTAAACCAAAGCATTTTGACACTGTGTCACACTAATTCTACGGATGTGCAAGACTGCTTCACTCGCTGGCAGTGTTATACAGTGGTGTGCACTATTTTGGGGTTGTAAAACATAAATCAGCAGGGAATTTGCACTTTGCTATGTAAAGTAGCAGCTTGGGTTGCTTCAAGCTGAGAACATTCCAGTCCAGAGCTGCATTGTACTATGTGAATTTGCCCTTTGTATCA
The DNA here is from genome assembly GCA_013390045.1 of Picathartes gymnocephalus. Classification (NCBI taxonomy): domain Eukaryota; kingdom Metazoa; phylum Chordata; class Aves; order Passeriformes; family Picathartidae; genus Picathartes; species Picathartes gymnocephalus. The sequence goes on along the minus strand of WEKY01057170.1, from coordinate 95,927 downwards.
CAGACCCGATTTCCTGTCTTGTAACAATGGCAGTGAACCAACTTTGATTGGTAAAAAAATATACTTTGGTCAGCCAGATCAAGAATTTCAAACCTTCATTTTCAGGAGTCACTTAATGAGCTTGCAGATTGGGCCTGGAAGCCCAGCTGACAACCACTATAATCCCCAAGAACTTGGAGAACAGCCCACTGTCCCGAAGCAAAACCAGAATGTCGTTAAGGAAACAGTATTTCTCACTCAGAACTGTACCCTCAGGCTGCTTGGTCTCTTCAGCTCCTTTGGTCTTCCTTCTTTTTTTCTAAGTCATACAAACAGTGCCCTGAAGAGGATTGTTTTTCTCACCAGGATTGTCATTCTGATATTTGGATGGAGACAATTAAAAAGTACAAGAAATAGCTGAACTTACTGGCTATTCTCTTTGTAAATTAATGAAGAACTAACTAAATATCTAAGCTGCTGATGGAATTTCTCTGAACCACTCAGAGAGAATGGGCCCTTAAGGACATTCAGCCTCAACTTCTGGAAGTCTTATGGGATGTGGCATAGAAAATTTTTCTCAGTAATGCTTGGAAACCACAACTGCTGTTTATCTGCCATTATAACTAATCCTTTCATGTAATGGGTTGGCTGCAAAGCAAGTTCTTCTCTTGGTTCCCAGTCCTCAGGCTCCTGGGTTTGAGTACAGAGCTTTGTCCGTGGTGCATCCCACTGGTATGTCCACAGAGTACTTGCTAACTTTCTCCAGTGTCTTTCAGTGGCCCTCAAAGCCTTCAGGGAAACAGGAGGTGCAGGTACACCAGAAACCCCAAGTTTGTGGTCACTCACTTATCATTTTCTTCTCTTTGACTTCATGCCATCTGCAGGGCAGACTCAGCCACATGTAGAGCCAATGCCCTAAGATTATTGTATCAATTACAACATAACCTTGCATTCCAGCTGTCCTTTCAGAGAACTGTAGCTCCTAAATTGTAATCTTTATTCTTCTCATTACTATTTTCTGAAACAACATCAAAACCCTTATATATTCCTAGTATGCAGCATAGCAGTATGAGGTCAGAAGCATAAAAAGGAAAGGAGCATATTGTATATTTAAGATAGTGTAGGAAAGCAGCAGCAGTAGTATGGGTGTCTCCAGACACCCTTCCCTTCTCTGTTTAATCTGCAGCCTGTGCTACCTGCACATGAATATTCTGTTTCTCTTTCCAGCAAGCTCACAAAATGGATTTGCCTGAATGGGTGACACCAGATGTTATGACTCAATTGAAAGAACTAAAAGACTTTGGTTTTGAATTTCTGTTTGGGATCCACAATCGGGTAGAAAAAGCTCGTCTGCAAGGCGGTAAGTGCACCAGGGAGGGAGCCTTGTGCTGCTCTGTCTGGCTTTTGCCTCTTACCAGCTGTTCTCTTTCCTCAGGAGTCTTGCTGGATCACATAAGGAAAAATCTAACCAAAGCAGCAAATGTTTCTGCCCATCAGAACCTAAAACTACTTGCCTATTCAGCAGTAAGTTAGAAGTGGGGCTAGCTTTTAGCCATCTCCTCCTGTTTACAGGGGATTGGGGCTTGGTGATGGTTTTAACCCTTTCTAGCTTCCCTACAGCCCATGCAGTGATCAGGACATCCATCTTTGCCTCTGATTGGGTGGGAGATGCAGTATCTGGCATTGTTCCTCTGGGATCCCTGAGGAAAATTCCCAATGTGTCCCTGTTCCTGTTAGCTCAGGCTCATGAACGAGACTGGCAGATGTTGGGGAGCCACTGCTCTATTTATTTGGTAGATGGGTTGATGCTACTAAAATGTGATGTTTTAGAAGTGTGGATACAGTTATCTCCCTTTTCCAGCAGCCTACTGCCTGGAAAGTCAAGCATCTTTTCCAAATTGCTCTCTAGAGATTAATTCTCAAAAAACAGTGCAGGATATATATGGCTGTTTCACTTCCCTTCTCTGGGACCATCACAGATCACTGTTCTAGCAGTACAGTTCCTCTCCCATCTTCCAGATGGAAATTACAAAGGTGACATCCCCTCAGCACTGCCTTGTCCGTTACTGGTACGGTCTGAGCTGCCCTGCCACGTCCCTAAAGGTGACTGATTTGGTTTTTTTCCCTCTTTCTCAGCATGACACCACACTTGTGGCACTGCAGATGGCTCTAGATGTCTACAACAGGATCCAAGCACCATACGCCTCATGTCATTTATTTGAACTGTACCAAGAGGATGATGGGTGAGGGCTGCAGTAAAGACATCTGCTGTGATTTCACCTCGAGGATTAGGCTAGGCTCCGCTCTTGGGGCATGCAATATTGCTCCTAGTGGCAGACTCTCATGAAGAAAACTTAGCACCAGAATAAAGGAGAGAGTGTGCATACTGAGTTTTTGGGAAGGGATGACTTCAACTAGAGAAAAAAAACCAAACCAAAACCAAAACATCTTGCTGTGTTTCATTTTCAGTAACTTCTCTGTGGAGATGTTTTACCGGAATGAGAGTGGGAAGGAACCTTTCCCACTGAAAATCCCTGGCTGTCAGCATCAATGCCCACTGCAAAGATTCTTGGAACTCACAGATCCTGTTGTTCCCCAGGACTGGGAGCAAGAATGCAAGGTATCAAGCAGCATGCATGACGCAGGTGAGCCCAGACTTGACCAGAGTGTGGCAGAAAGGGAAAGTCTGGATGATACCATGCTGACCACTTATTTTCTCCCTTACAGAACTTTTTGTGGGTTTGGCTGTGTGTGGATCCATTCTCCTTCTCCTTATTATACTCCTCTTGACTGTACTCTTTCGCATACAGTCTCAGCCCCCTGGCTACCGGCACGTTTCCAATGAAGGAGAAGACCAGGCCTGACAGTTGCTTCAACTCCTTCCCAGGCAGTAGGAGGGAGCTATGTTGCCCCTAAGGATGACTGGGTACCTTCAGTTACTCAGCATTCTTGTATTTTGGCCTTTGCTTCCAAGAACAAAGCTGGACTTGATTTGTGGATGCTTTCTAAAGGTGACATCCTTTAGAAAGAATTGAGAAAAAGAAGTGAGCTACTCTAAGGAAATGACACCTTAACTTTGAAGCCAATATACTGTGTGGTGCCCCGGTCTTCATACAGCTTACCCAGTCTGGGATTCCCAACACGGCCAGTTTCAAGTTTTCCTCCTTTCAAGTGACTGTTACCACTCACCATGAATGTGGCAGAGAAGCTTGGGCCTCCAGCAGCTGCCACATCCAGTTGCATTTCTCTTCAGGGTCAACCTACTTGGAGTGCTTTTCCCTCACACCATAATGCTGCTGATGGTGGGAAGGCTGGGCTTGAGCTGAGGGTGCAGCTCACCAACAATGCACCAAGACTCATCTACTGTCCACACAGAGGCAACTACTATGGATGATGGGAGACATGTAAAGTGTTTCTTGAGGCTGCTGTCAAGGAGTTGCTGCTGGCAACTGGGGTTTTTTTCCCTCTTTATAGTGTGGTTCAAGAGAGGACTGTATTGAAATCAGGACAAGACTGAAAACCTAGCAGTTTTCAATAAATCCTAGGATTTGGCTCAGAGTAGATCAGAGTAGAACCCAAAGAACCTCTAAGAGCTTCATGAGAGAGAGCAATTCCTGTGACTGTGGCAAACCCACACTCAATTTCTTGTGCAATGTTGGCTCTAGAAAGGAAAGTTCCCCTAGATAAGAAACTTAGTTTCCTGTCTAAAGATCCCAAGTTTCAATTTTACTTCCCCCATCTGAACTTCAAGGACCTATTAAAGGGAGTATCCAGTACTCCAGGCAGTCCAGATTTCAGCCCAAGGAATATACTTTACTAGCAGAATGTTTTTATGCTGTAATTATGAGATGTAGCAGAGCTGTTTACCTAAGAGTAGATTAAATACCAAGTTCTATTCTTCCCTACTGGATAGACAACAAAGAAACATTAAGGATCAGAGTTGGCAGGTGACTGTGGATTCCTTTATTTGTCACTCTTCGGCATTTTGTCCAAAGCGTGATTCTTTCTCCAGCCTGGCCTCTCTGCTCACTGCAGCTGCTGTAGAGACCTTCACACCAAGTGCTCACCACCTGCCTTGTAGTTTTTGGCAGAAAATGAGAGACTGCAGCAGGCACCAGAAGCACAGGCTCTTCACATGGTGATACTGCACATTCACTTCCTACTTTTACTTCCCTTTCTGGTGCAGTTCCCTTCCCCTCTTGGATGCAGAAGCCAGTTCTTAGGTTACAAACATTTCCTTTTGTTCCTCCTAAGGAGCACCGTGGGGACTTTCTCCACACCGTAAGCGGCATTTGCCAGCATGGGAACCCTAAATCAGCAGAAGCAACTTGCTGTTCTCAGCATCTTCCTCACCTTTTTGTCCTCTGAAGATACAAACTAGGTCTCCTGCACAGCAAGACAGTCATAAAGAAAAGACTAGTGTCCGTGAGAACAGGCACAAGAAAGAGGTAATAGAAAGTGCATTTAAGAGGACCAGACCTGTTATTTTTAAAGGCCCCAAATTTTGCACACACAGAGAAAAGGTTTCTATGATGATTTAGATATTTTGACTGTGAATGACTTTCTGTATTTGTTCCAATACATTTCATTATTAAAATCAATTTCACACTGAACTCTACTCTTCTTCTCTAGGATTTCACAGGGCTAGCACCAATGTCTTCAGTGTTGGAAAGCAGGCAGAATTTACTGCAGCATACCCCCCTTAAGGAATTCCCTGTTTCACAATCCCACACATAGCATAGGGAGATTTGACATAAATTGGTTTTGACTGCAGCAGCTATGCATAGATACAGCAGATGATGGATCCTGTCCAACTTGGAGGGGTCCACTGCAGACGCAGTACTATGACTGGTACTTCTACCATGGTTGTACGTCTCTTAGCCCTCCTATAGAAAGGTCTCAAACTTCTCCCCTACAAAAGCAGTTCAGCAGCATCCTCAAAGCAGCCACTCTATCAGAGAATTTTAGTTTAGTACAAAATTTTATTGATACTAATATTGCAGAACTATAAACGTGAATGTGAACAATCTGCACCAGCCTGGAGCCCATCCCATCCATCAACCTCTGGGACAGCAGCAAGGCCCCAGGCAGCCTTGTAAACAAACTAGAAAAAGCAAAACATAACTGTTTAACAGTCTTGAGATTTGGCTCTGAGCAGGGATATTTGGAAGAAATTCCTCATTTCTGCTTTATGACACTCTAACCAAACATTCTGAAGCACACAGGCATGGTTGAAAAAAATTACCTTATCACTGGCAAGAAAAGCCTAGAACTTTGAAAATAGAAACTACAGAATCAGTAGGTGCCCAGCTCCATACTGTCCTTGCAATCCATGATAGAGACCTCTGGCATCATGTTCTTTGAGGTCCAGTTAAACAGCTGCAGGCAGAGAACAGGCTAAGCCTGATGTCTTGACAAACACAGTTTCCAAGCTTGCATATGGGAGAGCTTGGTGCTTCCTAGCATACCCAAGCTATCCATGACTTCACCCCTGTGAACATTCTATCTTTTCACGACGGCAATCCTGTTAGGAAATGGTTTCTCACCTTGGTTGGACTAGAACAGGCTAGGGACCCTGTCATGAGCTGCCCCACTGCAGACTATGAGAAATGGGGATTTCTGACAAGTGATGACAATCAGATATGGTAGGCTAAAAGCAGTAACTTCAGCAAGATCTGGGAGCATCTTTGAAGTTTTCCTAGTGCCTCAGAAAACAAGTAGTAACTTCACTTGAAGGAACCAAGTACTGACACAACTTTCTAGAAGGGGAGGCCAAGGGATCAGGGAAGCAATATCAGATCCAGGGAGGAAGGACAAAGTCTAATTCCCTGCACGGCTGATACTGCCCATTGCCAACAACTTTGTACCCTGGGATGCAGAAAGGATCAAAATACTAAATCAGTTCTCTAGATACATCTCTTTTCACTTCCTTCCCTGGGGTTTAGAATCACTGCTTTTTGTTTTCATCTCCTCCAGCTCCCCAGACATTAACTTAGCTTTTGAGTTTGCTTGTGCCAGGGTTTGCCTGCCTCTGCCGTCCACGTCTGGATGAATTCCAGCTTCCAATCCCCTGTTCTCTCATGGTTCAATCTCCTTGTCTGTCATGGCCTTCAAAAGATGTTCATGCTTCTTGGCCGCCATCTCCTTCTGGTTCCAGATCAGAATATTAAAGCCTGAGAAGGAAAATTAAATGCTGTATATCAGAAACTCTACATCAATCATAATACCTTAGGCTACGTCACTTAAATGCTAGAAATTCAAAAGACTTTTTCTAAGTATTTCCAAAGTATAGAGGATGCAAAAATAGTTACTGCAGATGCTGTGTCCACATAGGCATGGAAATCTGATCTATCTTAAGAAATATACATAATTCCCAGTCTCATCTGTCACATCTCACATCTAAGACCTTCATCTATAGCCAGCTAGCTTAATCCCACACAGCCTGCGAAAAACTGACTAAACTTGGCTCTGCAGCCTAGGAAATGAGATAAATTAAACAAAGGGAAAGGGTACAGCCTAGCAGGAAAAGGCTTTCCCCACTCCATTGTTTTCTTCTACTGTTTCATGGACGGCAGGTGGCAGCAGCTCCCAGCTCCGGGAGGCTGCCCACTCCAGACTAGATGTTCTCAGGAATGTTTCACAGGAGATGACTACCAAACTGCTTCCCAAGCGCAAAGGTGTAAGACTGAAAGGAAGGTCTTGATCTTTCACAGATATAGGAAGTTGTAAAAGCCTACTAGCAAGTGGGATTTGGGAAAACTTCTCTCATAACTTGCTTTAATCTGGAATAACAAGCCAGCCCTCTTCTGGGACTAGAACCCACATGTTTAGTGCCCCAGGTTCTCTTTACTTACCCATGCCAGAAGCCAGTGTGTCTCCCATAGGGTTAAATTTATTGAGCTGAAAATGAAAACAGAGTCTGTAAGAGCATCACTGCTTATGTAACAGTCATAAGAGCACCACGGTTTATGTAACAGCAACAAACCATCTGGAAAAACCAGTGTTCCCTAAGAGTATCACAAAAACCCCACAAAGGACCGTGGACTAGCCCTGCTTAAGTCAGCAGTTTTAGCTGGCAGCCGTATCCCATGACAGCATGAGTCTGTCACAAGTAAACTGGATATGGTTCTAGTCCCTAACCCATGCCTCTTTCCCAGAGACAGAGCAGTGTTATTGACAGCCCTTTCAGCTGCAACACTCAACTCACCGAGATGATCCCAGAAGCATTTGGATCATAGAGCTGACAAACCATCTCGCCGGTGTGTCCATCGAACACATCCACAGTTCGCAGCTCGTTCAGCGTGTACCCAGGGAACTTGGGGTCTGGGTAGCGACCTACAACAATGAGGTCATAGCGAGGATGCCATGTTGCCTGATCAGAAAACAGAGTCATGGAGAGCTTAGAGAAAGGGACAGAGCTCAGTACTGACACAATCCTGACAGTGGGAACAACTCTTACTATATCCCACCCACAGCTTGAGGAACACTATTCCACTGCGAGTTGTAGCAGTGTAAATCTCCACCCAGCAGTGTAGTATCTTGACCAGAAATCAGACAATTTCTGACTTGCAGATGGCTGCTAGCACCAAGGATGATGCTCGTCTTAGACTTAACTCACCTTAATAGGTGTGAGGTGCTGAAATTGCCTATGTGGATGTGGAATCAGATGCTGTGGCTTGGTCCAGTCTGCAGATGAGTAAACCCTGATTTCATTGTGCTGGTCTGTGCTCAGAAGCTTGGCACCATGGGTTGGGCTGAAGTAAGCTAGGAAAATGGGACAATAAGGCAAACTAAAGATCACAATGCTGTGACTGGCAAGAAACATATCACATTTCACTGATTGAAAATCCATAACTATTTCTTTAATTGGGATGTGAATATGGCTGTGTGTCCCAACAGATAGGACTGACAAGACAGACTACCTGTCTCAAACAAACTCATACAAAAACTCTTACAAAAAGTAAGCTGAAACCTACCATAGTGGGTTAACTAAGAAGAAAAATTTTTCTCATTTCAGAATCACAGGAGGACATATTGCAAAGAAAGAAACTTGCTCATTCAAATGGAAAGACAGTAGAATAATGAGACAAAAACCTGCAGTTTGGACTTCCATCAATTGGTAAAGCTGCACCCAAGAAACAGAGGTTCGAGTTCCATTCTCTGCTTTTGTCAAAGGAATTGCCCCAATAAATTCAGTTTTCTAATCTCAGCCACTGCTGCTTCCAAACGCACTTCTAAGGTACAGTGTCACAGTTTGTATGTCAAGTCTTAAGAAGGTGCCGCAGCTGCCCTAGCCACCTCCATGCCTCTGGCCACACATTCCCAACAGCTTCCTTGCTTTAATTACCATGTAACTTGGAATCTGAGCAAAACCTAACACTGTCACCACAATAAAAGCTGAGCTGAGTGGAGTCTCTGCAGACATCTGTGCAATGAAATCCTTAATTCACCTGCATTGACAGGTTTCTCATGTGGAAGCAGATGAAGAAATGTTTTGTTTTTGATGTTTCTGAGGTCCCAGATTTTGACTGTCTGATCCACAGATGCTGTGGCAAACATCCACTCACATCGGGAGTTAAACTCTACATGAGTCACTTTCTTCTTGTGCAATTTCAGCTTCCAGATCTGCAGAAAACAGAAAATCATGCAGAAAAAAATAATCAAGATCTGGAGTAAAGAAATGGTATGATAATCTACTAGTGCCAAGTAAAGAGGTTTCACATTTATAGAGTAACAAAACTTCTAAAATACACCAAAAGTGTATTCACTGGAAACAAGAAAGGAAAAGAATGACCTTGGGAAATAAATATTTAATTCTAGAAAAAGTCTGATCCATCAATTTATTATAGCTATGAGAAAAGAAAACACAACCCTGGGCTTTCTTGGAAGAAAGTATTGGTGTCACTGTACAAAGTAAGACCACGTCTGGAAGACTTTAAGCAGTGCCAGCCTTTCACTTGCAGAAAGATTTAAACAAACTGGAACACATAGAGAAAATGTGCTGCCAAGATAGTGAGAATGAAGGAACTGCTTTGTGTGGAAAACCAGAAAACCTTGCTTTTTTTGTCTAAGTAAAAAAGATGAGAGGAGATATAACTGGCTTCTAGAAACATGTCAGCAAAGAAGCATGAGAGTAGGACAAATATTTCAATTAACAACAACAAATAAACACAAAGCGGCCAAAAATAAATTTCTATACAAAGCCAGAAGATTATCTCTAATCTAAAGGCTGAAGGTGACCCGTCCTCCCTAGAATAATAGATATCTTCCAACTGTAAGAAAGACTGTCACATTATTTCAGGGGGGAAAAAAAAATTAAGTCAGCAACTAACCCTGAATATGGACAAGTCACTTGGAGCACTCCTGCCTCTTCCCGCTACTTTACATAGCTGCCTCTGGCCACAGCTCATTGGGTGGCAAACTTTTACAGATATTACCCTTACATGCAGGAGAGATGGCAGTGCCAGTGTGACAGTACTGCAGGCTCTTGAAGCAGGGCCCACTCTAGCTATTCCCTCCTGTTTCACTGCTACTCCAGACTCGCAGCCTGCCTCTGCCTGCCCTCTCGTGTCCAATGGCAGGAGTGCAATTTCCATCCCAATATCACTACATTACTGCTCCATGCCTACGCCCAGGTCATGGAAAGGTGTACAGCAAAGCAGTACTTCCTAAATGATTCCCATCAGGGCACTAAGTTTCTCGAAGTGTGAAGGTTGTTGGCAGAGGGTACTCACATATTCAGGTTATCCTATAATTACTCTGGCTAGTAGCAAATACTCTTAAGGAACGGGTAGCACATGACAGGTAATTCCTTGTTTAGGAATTATTACCATTACACTCAACAATGTAAAAATGTCTACTGAGTGGCAGAAGTGGAGGACTTCTCAACACCCAGACAATGAGTGAACTCATCTCCTGAGCTGCAAGTCACTTGCTCCTCTTTCCAGGGTCCCTGTAGAGTAGGAAAGCACATGAGCCATGAAGATTCCCGTAGAGGAGATGCTGCATGGAGCCATACAAACCTCTTCACCAGAAGTGCTGAGCAGGACCACGTTGCCCACATTATCACCTGTCACCACTGCACGGCAGCTTGCCGAAACATCCACACTGCAATACCAGCAACTAGAGGGAAAGACACAAATCAGTGCTCTTCCTACAGAGAAGTGAAGGCAGTGGAGTTCTGGTTCACATTTCGTCCCTGACAAGGGAGACTGCAACAGACTGTAATTGCAATCTCTTGCCTGGTGGTGTGGGCCTGAGTATCAGGAAGAAGGACAGCTGACCAGCAATGCTTTCTGTTGGTGACTGAATATGAAATAACTTCAAAATCATTTCAAAGTGCTTATTAGGTAGAGTGTAACACATTGCAACAGTGGAGCATAATTGAGGCTGAAGAACCACTTGCTGCCTGCACATTAACGTACCTTGGGAAAGATCAGAACATCCTTGGGACTTCGACAAATGTGGAGAAACAGCTTTAAAACTACATTTTCCACAAAACACTGAAGCAGCAGTAAAGACAGAAGCTTTGGACTGAAAAGTTTCACATCAAACTGTCTCAACTTCATGCTCCAGGAAACAAAACTAAATAGAAATTTATCTGATAAAGACATACATCTCAATGCCAGCTCTCCTGGGAGAAGGGCGGTGAAAATAAAGCTGGGGTCATTTGGGAACTTGGTGCAAAAGCTTCACTTGCATGATAAATTATTCTAAGAATTCAAGGCCATGGAAATTACCATGGTGAGCCTGAAGTCTCCAAAAGGGCCACAGGGTAAACTCAGTAACCTGAAACTCAGATTGTGCAGGAATGTTGGGTGGCTTCCCTTATGCTACCTGAGCTGCCACTGACAAAACAAGACTACTGACAACAAATGAAGAGGAGGAAGTTACCCTGTTCTTCTCACCTCACATTTCATAAAGTGTAAAGCTGTCAGTATCTGCAAGATAGGAGATGGCATCACCAGAAAGCAACACAGGAAGATGCAGGCAGCACACTCAGCTACTGTAAAAGCCTAAGTGTGGCTGCCCAGCAACCAGGACTCTGTCTCCAAGCTCACCCTTGGGACCAATTCATACCAAGAGTCTCCTAACACTGGCAGAGATAAAGAAGCAACACAGCATTAACCCCAAGGAACAGAGAATTAACCTTGCAGTGCCCTCTTCTCACCAAACATTATGATGCTCATGGCCACAGTCCAGGGCACGAGAGATCACCTGCACCGCTCTGCCCTCAAGATCCTGCAGACTTAGGGTGCCATCACCTGATGCCACATAAAGCTTCTCTGCCTCATAAGGACTGAACTTGATGTCTCCGAGAGAATCTCCTGGCCCTTTCTGAAATACACACAAAGCCAAGAGACATCAAGGTTAGAGTGGAAGTCAAAATCTTAATTCAACAGTCACCTCCTGGAACACACTGTCAGTTTCCCTAAGTACAAGCACTGCTTTCTGGTATAGAACATACACAAAGAACTCTTTTCTTCTAAACTCTCTCAAATCCGAGCACATACATTCTAAGCCTTCAAGTTCACCCTCAGCACATTGAGCTGCAAACCTCATTTGCAGCAAGCACTACTGCTTCTGTTATGGGGGTAGGACTAATCTGCAGTGAACCACCTGGCTCAGACCATGCTTAAGAGATCACAAGCGAAACCAGCACCATTCCATGCATAAACTACATAAAATCTTATGATAGCCCAGCATCAAGCTTTTCTTACAGAGACTACATTCACTAGCTTCCTACAGGCTGCTTCCAGTGATGTATCTGGTCTTTCTCAAGGTACCAACAAGCAGGAGAAGCCAAATCTCACCACTAACCCAATGGCACAGGAATCTTATGTTCTATGTTATGTTGCATTGTTATTGTTGTTACATTGTTTTCCCCCAGCCTGTCTACTGAGGAAAAGTGTAAACCCTACACAAAGACAGAAAAAAAGAGAGCTAGCTGGGAGTCCCCTAACTCTTTGGTACTCAAGTGCACGCCATCTGCTGCTCACAGAACAACTACTTAGTAAAGTCTCACTGTAAATACTAGGTTTCAAGAGGCCAATGAAGATAAAAAAAGGCCTGCCCATAAAGCCTGCCTGTCCTCACAGCAGTAGAAGGAGGATGGCATGCCCTTTCAAATCCAAGCATCACTGGCAACAATGAAAGCTGCCACGCAGAAGAATTAGGTGGGGTAAAGTGGAAGCTAACTCAAATTCTCTCACTTACCTTCAAGCACAGAACTCAAGTAACTAACTGAAGAGCTCAGGCTTCATCATGAGTCCACAAAAAAAACAACAGTCTTGAGAAGATAATTGTGAGAGCTGCTTCTACAATTCATCTGCTCTTTTAACTCACTACTGAAGGAACCCAGACTCTGAATTTTGGTATTTAGATAAGCACCAGAAGCTCAGTGGGATGAATTGGCGTGACCCTAATGGCAGGCACTGCTTGAAGTCAGTGGCATTTGTGGAGAAGCATGGAGGGAACTATGAACTGCCCTGTAAAAACCACCTGACAACAAGCAGCACTGCTAGCAGGTGCAGAGGTTAGAAGGTCCCCAGGGGACAGAGCTTTGTGATGTGTTAAGAACAGACAACTGAGGAAATCCACAGGACCCCTGGTCTCTCATGTACAACAGGAAGTAAGTAGCATCAAAGAGTCCCTCCCCATTAGTGAAAAGCTCTTTCCTACCCACTACCCCGTTTCAAGGAAAAATAAAAAGAATGAGCCTCCTTGAAATTCAGAGGTTAAAGGACATGTATATGGGGAAGAGGAAGCCCAGCTCCCACATATTAAAGAGGAACATATCTCTGTTTCTCTTGCTCTCTGTAGTGCTTTTGCCAGCAGGACACAGAGGCCCAAAGCATTACTGTATTCTTACTCCCAGTCCTCGGTGCTGGTGAAGACCCGGACAGTATGGCCATTAAAATCCTGCAGGGTGGTAGTGCCGGCAACTGACGCAGTGTACAGCTGACTAGGGTTAAAAGGGTTAAACTTCATTGCTGTGATGGCCCCTCCAGCTCCCATCTACAAGGAAGGGGATGAACAAAAGAAAATCCACTGAGTGATGGGGAAGGAGAAAAGTGTGCTCTGTAAGTCTGCAGACACTGCTATGTCCTTAACAGTAACAGTGAAACACACCACAGTCCTCCAAGCAGGAAAGACAACCGTGTCTCCCACATGATAGTTGTCTAAACCAGGAGCCGCCCTCCTGGAGAACAAATCTGCAATTCCTTCAGTCCCAAGGCAAGGTACTCCCTTGCTGTCTGGCACCACACTATTTACAAAAAGAGAAAGGTGAGTCTGGAATTTCTGGAGGATAGACCTCTCAATGTGTATCTGTCTTAACTTAGAAAGGTAATAAAAGTTAGAGTCTTTGAGCCCCTGTTGGAATGGAAATGGCTGAATACAGCAATAAGGGGGTATGCCAGGTGTACAAACCATTCACTCTGCCTTAAGTTTCTCACTTGAGATAAAGGCACCTTGTTTTTCCCCAAAGATGTTTCTTCATCTGGCACAATAAAAGGTGAGCAGAGAAAGATCGAGACCTAAACCAGACAGACCCTCTCTGCCTACTTGTTTCTGGCATCCCTTTAAGATAACTGTTTTGCCAGTTGCTGTATTATTTTTCCATTGAGCACACACCAAGTGCTGCTTCATTATGAATTTAATCACCTTGCCTCAGTTCTCCCCAGTGCTAGAACATCTGGGACTTGGGAACAGACATGCTGTTGCATATTAGTCCTACCCATAACTGGCTACTCTGAAACCCAAGACCCTTACATGCCTCTCACAAGAGACCTCAGATTTTACCTGCAATATTTCATAGTACTCCAGTTTTCCTTCCCACCCATTCCCCACATACAGAGGCTTACCCCCCTTATGAAGTAGGTTTTAGCAAGTACTTCACAGTCCCAAAGGATGATGTCTCCACCTTTGGAACCAACAGCTAGCGTACTGGGGTGTGTTGGGTGCCACTCCAGGCATGTCACTCTCCTGTCAAAGGGACTTGCTCTTCGAAAGAGGCAGTATGAGGAAAGAGAACGCAGAAAAGCCAGCTCCAGTCTCTGTTAAAAAGGTAAAGTGAATTATGACTTTTGCAAGCATCCCTGAGATTCTCTGAATGAGGAATGCTAACTATTTCTAATTGTCATTAGTGTTAATATGTTCACACAAAATTCTTAACAACAAAGCTTGCCCAGGTGCTTCCCACCTATGGATGTTACAGAAAGATTAAATTTTCAAATGAAAGGCTCTGTGAAAAAGTAAAACATTATAGACTTGGTGGCTATTCTATGAAGAGGAAAAAAAATCAACACTTAACCTGACAAGATTAGCAAAGTAGAATGGATACAAGAACAATATCAAAAAACAGTCAGATCAGCACGCAAAAGTATGACTGTGCAGTAACTCAACTGGTAGACTGGGCAAGTTTAGATCTGATTCAAGGAAGTAAAGAATTAACAGAGGATAAAAACAGACAGGGCTAGGTCAACCAAAAGGGAAAGCCATCTCAGCTCTTGCATTTTACAGAATTAAGAAACATAAGGATGCACCAGACTTGGAGCCACAAACTCTGTATGTGGGGAACTTCTTAGGCCTCCTTAAAGTTCCTCTGCTTGTGCTGAAGATCTGCTTATGCAGGGAGCTGAGACGTCCAACAGGTCCTAAAGGAGACACTCCTACCTGCCTGAGTTGTGCCTGAATGGAGTCTCCCAGCATTTTCTGGTAGACATAATGAACAATGCTGCACCGCCGCTCCAGCTGAGAGGAAAGGACTCTCTTGTTTCTCATCACAAATCCACCTCCATGGCAACCTGCCAGTGAGGAAAAGAGTAAAACTTACTGATTAGCAACACCTGTCATGCTCATTCACTAAACAATAGAGGAAGACATCTGTATTCGCTGCTACATTCATGAAAAGTTTCAGCCACAAGATAAAAGCCTCTAAATAATTGTTACACATCTAAGGCGCAGCAGCTTCTGCAATTAGGGAGTCCAGTGCATCCCATAGCCCACCAGAGTTTTGTGTACGCTTCTTGTTAAACCTTCCTTCTCTTTCCCAAAGATTTATCAAAGACAACAGGAAAGGACTAAAGCAATGCCACACGTGAGTGGTGCATCTCTTGGACAGCATACAATTTGAATGTTTCATACCCAAAACACAATGGTGCTATCCAAAGCCCCAGCAACTTGGAAATATGCCATGTGAGGTGATAAGCCTCGCATACAGCAAAAGAAAGGTCACACGTGTGATCAGCAGGAACACCTGAAAATTTCCCAAGGATGGCAACACGAGTTCCCACACAGTTCCTGAAATGCCTGCCTGTGAATCAGAACTTTCTGTCTGTTCATGCTGTGACCCATACAGTCTGTTTACAGCGCTGTGAGTTTTGTTTTTGATAACAGACTTGCTGACACCTCACCACCTGAAAACCCTTCTGTTTGGAATGATTTTTGCTGAGAGCACAGCTTGTTTCTACATTTTGTTCATGTTCCAAGTTTTTATCTTCAGGGACTATATGTAAAAACTAGATCTGTTCAGTCCCATGTCTGTGATCTAATCATCCCCACACCAATGGTCTGTAAGACCCCAGGGGATCTAAATGTCAAATGCATTTCTTAGGAAACATAAATGATATTTTCATTTAAGGACCCCTTAAAAAAAAAAAAAAAAAAAAAACGAACATAAGACTTAAAACACATGGATCATTCTATATGATTAGACCCTAAATTAAATCTTTCTTTAATGCAATGCTGGAGAAAAGCACCGTTCTTTGTTCACATGGCAACATAGTGTGAGCACTTGTCACACCTGTTGAAATAGGTACAAAAGTATTTATATTCTAATTCCTTTTTTTTACTAATGAATTATTATCCACAGTTCCTTCTTCAGAGGTGACAGGAATTGAGGTATTTTTTTCAGATGCCATTTTACAATGAAGGATAATTTATTAAGAAACAAAGCTTCAGGCCCTTTTAGAATCAGCTGAAAGAAACTCTCTAAAAAGGTGGTTTAATTGTAAGAAATGGAAACTGTCCTACATGGATCAGGAGAAAAAAAAATTTTTACAAACACACACAAACTGGAACACAGAATGGGAAAGCTCAAATACAAAGGTCTTCATCTTTTTAAGAAAGGGTTAAGGGAAGATTAGCCTAATTTTTCCCAAGTATTTTACAGGAATGGCAGATGCTTACCAAATATGAAAATCAGGTCATGAAGTTACAACAAAATCATGTAGCTAAATTAACTACAGAAGATGTTTTACCTACAATTATAGACAGAACTCCTTTCAAACAGAGCATTTTGCTTCCACAGTCACTGTCCACCCTCCTAACTCCTCCAAGTCTGCACTTACAGACCACACAATGGAAATGTGCAAAATCATAGAACCCCTGTATCTTTGACTGTTGAAAAACACTTCAGTAATGTCTGGACCCTTAAGCCAAAATTGTACAGAAAACATGTAGTATCTCCACAGAAGGCAGCAAACCTAGTGATCTCCTAAACCACTGATGAAATTAAAGGTTTTATCTGAGAAAAGGAGGCTGAGGGAAGACCATATTGCTCTCTCCAAAGGAGGCTGTAGGGAGAGGGGGGGCTCCCAAGTAACAAGTGATAGGAAGAGGAAAGGGTATCTATTTGCACCAGGAGAGGTTGGCTATTATGAAAAATTTCTTCCCTGAAAGAGTTGTCAAGCATTGGAACAGGCTGCCCTGGGAAGTGGATGAGTGCCCCCTATTCCTAAAGATATTTTAAAAGACATGTAGATGTGGCACTTAGGAACACGATTTAGTGGTAGACTTGACAGTGCTGGGTTAACAGTTGGACTCTACGATCTTAAAGGTCTTTTTGAACCTAAATGATTCTATAAAATTGCTGTAGGTAAAGTCTAGACAACTTTCTTGATAATGCAAAGCATTAAACTTTCCAGTATATTAGAAGTTAATCACAACTCCACATTACATCAAAAAAACTCCTAAGATTTTTTTTTTACATAAGTTAGACACTAAAGGAAAAAAATGCACATGAGGAGAAGTAATTAGAGGAAATTCTGTCCATTCTAATCTGAACAGAGGCAGAAAGTATTCCTAGTTACTGCAGCAAATGGTAGAACATGGAAAGAATGGGGTGCAAATACCAGTTCAGACTGGATGCGGTAGGACACGAACCTTAAAACTACCAACTGCATTCGGAATTGCATGAGAGAAATAATGTATTACCAAGATTGGTCTGTCCTACACTAAAGCATAATACAGGAGGTCCACAAAACTAAACCACCCTCAAATGAGCTGTAACAGCACCTTCAGCGCTTCAAGCTTTTACCAAGGGGTACGGAGTCTCAAAACTTAAATATTCATGCATGCATACACACTCACTAGACAGAAACTTGGAGGATGTATTACCCCAATACAAGTCTGCCTATTACTTCAACATCTAACCCCATCTGAACACTCATGTCTGAACATGCTTCTTGGCATTCTCCCACTTCAACTAGTCAACGCCTGTTACTTGCAGTAAATCTGGTAGGGAGAAAGAGTAAGGATCTGAGGACATGTTACCGATTTTCCCTGGGGGTTTAGATATTTTTCTCACAAACAACTTCTTTTCTTGTTTCTCATTCCCTCGGTCTCCACAGTCCCGTTTCCTCTTTGCAGCTGATTTTGCCTCTTCTGGCCAATGCTGACATGCCTTCTCATGCTTCTTGTCCTTTGGCTGGTTCACTGGAGCCATTCTGTCTGACCCCTGAAAGAAAACAAAGCATGGAAGTTAAGACTGTCATACACTTTTAACCAGAGGACGGAGAGGAAAACTGGAATGAAGCATATATCAGTAGTCTGAAGGTGGTGATTAGACTTGTATCCTCTTTCATTGGCATGACACTAGCATTTTGTTGTTCTCTACTGAAGAGAGGAATGAGTTCAATAAAATCTTCTTTGTTGAGTTATGAAAATTAATGTATTCTAAAGCACTAGAATATGTTTTGACAGATGTGCCTCTACCAGACTTTTAAGCCTGAAACCCACAGATCTGCATAAAGTACATCTGGGAAACCACATAATACCCTAACTGTTTCTCTAGTGGCTCACACTGAGCTCTTTAGATTCAGCTAACTGAGAAGTCAGAGTTTTTATGACGATGGCCAGGGCTGACTGGCCTTACAACAAATGGGGTCAGAAGCTACTTCTTGCATAATGGCCACTTTTCCTCACAACCACCACCTGATACTTGGATTGGGCTTCTGCACCGCCTGGCAACCACACCGGAACTGCTCTTCTGACCGGCGCTGGGATTCAGCCACTCGTGTCCCGTGTTATGACGGTCACGACGCCACCAGGCCCCTGAGGAAAAGCGTGGGCCTCCCACGGCCTCCTCTGCGGCCAGCGGGCCGTGCGCCAAACACCGTCCACAGCTGCAGTTCCTTCCCGGAGAGCATCCCTCGGCTGAACCTGTACTCGCGTTAAGCTTATTTAGAATTCCTGAATGGCCGTCACGGATATCTGACTGTGTTAAATATAGCTCGGCGGGCACCGCGCAGGCTCTTGCCCGGGCAGCGCCCCCCACCCGGCACCTCCGAGCCTCGCACGAGGCCGCCCCGGAGCCCCCGGCCCGGCCCGGTGCCCCGGCGGCCTGGGAGGAAAGACCACCCCACTCTCACCTGTGCTCCCGAGGCCTCGGCTCTCCCAGCGCCGCCGCGGCCGGCGGGCGGCACTGGCCCCTCCCCCGCGGTTTCATAACCGGGGCGGGAACGGGGGGCAGCGGCTTCGGCCCGCCCGCCTGGAGCGGCACCGAGTTCCCCGGCTATGGTGAGCCTCGCTACGCTTCCCCGCAGAGGGGTAGCGGCATCGACAGAGGGAGGCCGAGAAGGGCTCGGGGTGTTTGTCTAGCCCCTGCCCGCCTCCACCGTCCTTACCCCTGCCGGCCTCCCGGGTCATCAGCATGAGCAGCACCTCCGCCTCCCCTGGAGCGAGAGGCGGCTGCGAGGGTCACGCTGGCCTGAAACGCGCGAGACGTCTTTGTCTGCCTGTTGTTTATTTGGGGCAGCACGTAAAATCATACACCCCGCATTAGTTTCTCGAGCACCAAATTGTCCTAAAAAAGCTGTTTGGTAAGGGCCCCAAACACGGCAACAAAAAAAAAAAAAAAAAAAGATTCAAAACTATTTCCGCAAGAAAATGCACCTGGTGTTGGAACTCAACAACAACATCAATAACAAGAGGCGGTTTAAAAGTTGATAACAAAGTCTCGTCGAGAGCTGCTCAGACAGTACCAGATCCTACATGATGAAGCTGAGAAGAATGGGGAAGGAAGAGCTCTACCAAAACAGAGGGAGGTACCAGCACTTCCCCCCGCACCTGCAAAGGAGGCAGCTGTCTGCCGGCCATGTTGTGTGGGAACTTTATCCCTCATCTTTGGAGCAGTAGGGTCTCCTGCTTCAGGCCTACCAGTAACTATGCTGAGTAATTAAGGTACAGTCATCCACATAGGTGGCTATGAACACAGGTCGTAAAATAGCTGTACATAGCCATGCCTTCTCTAGGGTTTGGTTTTGGGTGCTACTATTTTTTGCACTATAACTACAGTTACCTATGGATTTTCTCACATACTAGAAAATGCACAGAAAAACTCCCCAAAAAACCAACAAATACTCAGTCTCTATGCTTTTTCCCCAAACAGTAACAAAGTTGTATTAGTTGCTGCCATCCTGTTTCAGAATGCCTTACACAAAAATGATAGTTACTAACATAATCTGGTTTTGGACATATACATCAACCCAATTAGCAAGTCCTAAAGTCTCATCAGGCACTTTCGTAATACACAGCATTTGTCTTAGAACTGTACCCATTAGTAAAAAACAGCAAGAAAAACAAGTGATCATAGCACTTCCCTTCTTGCCTCTGAAGCCTCAAAAGCTTGATTTCTGGGAAGAAAATCTACTATAGGAAAGCATCCTTCATATCTTGACAGTGATTAACAGTTTTCTTCTATAGGCCTGCAGAAGTCATCACAGGATCCCAAAGAAAATTTTGATGCTGTTATCCAAGTTATCTCCAGCAAAAATATGCACTCCCTGTCCCCACTTCTTTTGTTTCCCAGCAGTATTGTCCCCCATGCAGAGCACGAACAGCATAACCTACACATTTCCCTCTTGGAGCTACCACAGTTAGCATTTTTTAGAAATGGAATGGAATAGAAAAGAGTAGAAAGGACCATTTCATATGGAAGGGACCTACAATGAGCATCTAATCCAACTGCCTGACCAATTCAGGACTGGCCAAGTGAAAGCCTGGAATTAAGGGCATCGTCCAAATGCCTCTTAAAAACTGACAGCTTGGGGCACTGGCCACCTCTCTAGGAAGAGAACGCTGTTCCAGTGTTTGTCCACCCTCTTTGTAAAGAAATGCTTCCTAATGTCCCGACTAACCATCCCCTGGTGCAGCTTCAAACCACTCCCATGCATCCTGTCACTGGATCCCAGGAAGAAGGGATCAGCACCTCCCTCTCCACTTCCTCTTCTCAGGAAGCGGTAGGGAGCCATGAGGTCACCCCTTAGCCTGCTTTTCTCCAACCTAGACAAGCCAAACTCTGGACACAGTCAAGGACTTCAACATCATTCTTAAATTTTGAGTCCCAGAACTGCACACAGTACTCAAGATGAGGCCACATGCTAACTAAATACAGTGTTTGTGTCAATGACTAACACCAAGCTTGATTTTTCTCTAGAGAATCACCAGATATTTTTGTAATTATTATCCACTAAGGGCAAGAACAGCAGACAGTACACAATTCATGCACAGAAAAAAATGCCACTGGCCTGACATCCCACAGCTCAGTGTCTGAATGGTACTCTGAGCAAGCCAAAGAAAGACTAACTTGAGAAAATATTATTTCATTTATTTACAGTCTCACACTGTTCAAACTGCAGTATGCAACAAAGTCAGAGGAATATAATTTTGCATGGGCAGGATATTAGGCTTATTTTTATGATGCCTTTTCTTGGATGTACAATTATGTTGAGGCTCTGCCTCAGTTATGGGACATGGTTCTCTCTCACAGAATCAAGTTGTCTTATCACTGGGTCCAGTAAAGCTATATTATTGTAACGAAGATAAGCTTCATGGTATTGGTAATACCATTAGGTGTTCTGCCTCCTTGTTGCCAGGATCTTTGTCCAAATCATGAATATTTTTGGCTACTTTAGTCTCACTACTGATGTAGATAACATTAGAGCAACTGGAGTTTGCCATGCATATGAAAACAAGCCTATATTCTATGAAAAAGTAAGACAAAATATAAAACCCTGGAGATGAAGGAGTAAATATCATGCTGTCTGACGTCCTTCTGTCCCACGACCATTGCTAAGCTGCCCATACCAGGAAAATTAACAAAAAGATCACTATCATTATGACCTCGTTTACCCAAACACCCCATCTTCCCCAAGCCATTCCAGCCTTGGAGGAAAGGATTGCAACAGCCATGCTATTTAGTACTAATGAGTACTGGCAGTGGCCAGGTCCCACATGGACAGCATCTATCTTAGACACTCTATCTAAGATGCACATGGGATATTGATAACAAAATCAGCATGAAAACATAACACAGGGCAAATGCTGGATATAGACTGTTACTGGATGACAGGTGTTTACCTTTTCTGACCTTCATTAATGTATGTTAATTTGATAATGGAAATTTAAAACTCAGAATTTAATTGAATTAGGGAGTATCTATGCCAAAGAGTTGGGTTCAGTTTTGTTTTAGTAAAAGACAAAGTTGTTGCTTATACTCTCAACTGCGATGAACTTTGAGGACAAGATAAGCATCTTTCCTCACTTTTTTAAAGGATGCTCATGGTGACACCATAGCCAATGACCTGTCATGGGTGTCCACCTTCCAGGGACTCCATGCTGGTAAAAGTGAAGAGGGTACTGGTCTCAAAAGAAACTAAGTGGAATGGTTTCTAATGTCCACTTTCTAACACAGCATTTCACTGTATGTGAAGGGCATCAGTGGAGTTATTTTTCTGGCTCTTATGAAATCTAGGGCACTTGTAAAGAAAGGAAAAACACCTACATACTGCTCCAAAAAAGTGGGAGATTTATGGCATGCTCTTTCCTCTCTTCCTTCTGCAAGGCTCTGTCTCTCCTTTTTCCACCAAATGAACCAACATCCCTGCAAACCCACAGCTGGTCCTTGGAATTGTGTCCCAAGTCACTTGGAAGCAGTCAAGAGGAGGCGGGCCAGCAATGTCTCCTAGTGCTCCTTGTACAAGCCCTGCCCCAGGGGAAATTGCCCTCGGGGGCTGGCATTACAAAAGGAAACGCTGGCAAACAAACTCCCTGGCATTTAGAAAACAGCTGGTGTCATCTGGAAGGCTGACGACTTAAAGATGAGGTCTAAATTATTCAGATAGAGGTTTTCAGAGGAACTGGAAGAGTGACTGAAAACACTGAGGAGGATCGGGCTGAAAGACGGATGCCAAGGGGAACTGAGATGATGCCACCCTCTAAGCCCAGGCAGAGTGACCCATGTCACGCTCACAAGCGAAACCACAGCACTCCCCTTAGGTGGGAGCCGGCCTTGGGGAAACTCCTGCTCCAACACACCAGGGCGGCTCCGGGCCCTGCAGGTCAGCTGGCCGGTACAGCACACAGATGAACGAACTCACGGACAGGAGACAAACTCACGGCTGGGCCGAGTGGGCAGCTCCTCACAGGGCTGCCTGCCACCCGCCCCCGGCGCCTCTCATGAGGGGGATCCCGGCCAGACAGACTTCCCTCAGTCTCCTCCTCACTCCACGGCTCCACGCCCTCTCCAACGTAGAGTGGGGGAGGACCGACGACGGGATCCAGCGCTGCCCTCCCGACACCCTCCCCCGACCCCACCTGCCTGGGCAGAGCCCGCTCCCGTTAATTGGATCAAGAGCCGGGCGGCGGGGGCGGGGAGGCGGGAGTTGCCCCGCCGCTGCCATCGGAGCACCCCGAGCCTGGGCCCGCCCCGCGGGAGCTGGAGGCGGGATCCCCGTGTCCCGCGGCTGAAATAGGGGGAGGGCTCAGCCCATGCCTTGCCCAGGTGGCCGCTGCCCGCCAAGCGTCCCGCCGAACTGTGTCGCGCCGCTGGCGAGGTAAGCGGTGGGGTCACCGCTGCGGGCTCCGCTCCCTCGGCCCCGGCGCCTTTCGGACCTGTGCCCCGTGGGGTGCCGGAGGTCCTGGCGGCGCAGCCCGTCCTAGTCCCAGCGCCGCCTTCCCGTGGCGGGCAGCATGTCTCGGGACGCCCTGGCAACTGTGAGGGAAAAGTTTCCTCATGGAAAGGGGGCGGGTGGGGGAGGCGGTGCCCTGCTGGGCGCTGGCTGCGGGCAGGAGGGGAGCGGGAGGCGGCTCGGCGCGGTTCGTCTGGAGGCGCAGCGGAGACCCCCGGTAGGTGCGGGAGCGGCGGCGGCGCGCGGGGCTGGAAAGGGCGGCGGGGTGCGGTCCCTGGCAGGTTGTTTGCGAGGGGCTGGGGAAGCTCTCGCCTAAGCTTTGCCGGGTGCCCCGCCGCCGGCCTCCCCGGGCCGGCCCGCTGCCGCCGCCCCGTCACTGGGGACTGCCGAGGCTCCCCCTCCCTCCGGAGCCCGCGCCTCCGCTCTGCAGAGGGGACAGGGGCCTCTTTGTGCGGATCCGCGCAGAGCCGCTTCCTACCCTGAAACCGGAGCCTAGGGCGCTGGCAGCGCAGTGGAGAGTGGGGCTAAAGCGGCTTCCCAGGACCCCCTGGGGAAAGGGGCCGCGCCAGGGCCCATGCTCGCGGGGCTGCAGTCCGTTGTCTAGGGCGTCCGTGTTGCCAGTCTCTGAGACGGACTCCGGGCAGTCGGATGGAGAAGTTCGGCCGATGGGACAGTTTTGTCCTTGTTCGTCCTCTTTCTCTCTTCTAGCTGGCGACAGCGAGGAGGGGAGAGGAGGGCGGGGGGCAGGCACAGGGGTGCTGCCTGCGGCCGTGTCACTGGGCCCCTGGCAGGCTGCTGGGGTTACCGTGTCCTCTCCAGCCTAGGGCAGGAGAAAGCTGATAAACAGGGAGGGTATTAGTGAGCCTGAATATCCAGTGCTTGAGAAGACAGTCTGATTTGTCACTGGGCACGGGAGGAGAGTTCCATGATCTCTGCAAAGCTATCGATAAGTGAAGCTAGTGTAGCCCAAACACCTTAACCTGTTCCACCACTTTTTGTGCCAACTATGTGTTCTTTGCTTGCTTCAGTTCTTCAGGCATGCAGAAGGCTCAGGGCTTGGTGGTGAGGGTGAGGTTAGCTGACCACCACCGGACGCTTGTTTCTGGCCTTTTTAGGCACTTTTTGACCCTCATAGAACTGGTTTCTCCCTACTTCCTGAAACTGGAGATGAGCTTCTCTCCCCTTCAAATCAGCGGTGGGTCTAATTCACACAGAGGAATTTCTGATATGATGGTAATTGGTTGCAGTACAGAACCCAAGCAGAGTCTCCCACTCCACCCTGGAATTGAAGTGTCAGTAAGGCTTACAGTGGGTGACTCAAGTCATTCTCGGGGCGGAATGAGAGCAGAATGCACAACTGCTGTGTGTGGGCTAAAATGACAGGGTCCAGATACTCCTTGCTCCAGGTGTGAGCTGGTCTCTGGGTGGAGTCAAGTGGAGCTTTTATCCATGAGTTGCATAACTGGGCACATTCTTTCATGCAAGGATTCACCTTACGCTGAAGTCCACAATGTGCTTTGTATGAGATGGAGTCTGCTTTGATAGTGTTTTGTGTAATTAATGATATTTCTCTAGAAGTTCCCTAAAATATTTACTAGATTGTCCTTTGAGTTGCAGCTTGGAACAGAATGAATGTGTGAGCTTGATCAGCTGCCTTCCCTATTCTGTGCCTGGTCTATTGTATTGCTTTATTGGCTTTTTTTATTTTTTTCTTCTGACCTCTGTGTTTGAGCTTCTCTGGCTTGCCTGCACTTGTTTAAGTGAAGACTGTCTTCTTCTAAGGCTGTAAAAAGCAGTAACTTCAGTGTGTCACCTATGTTACAGGGCTGAGAACAACTGCCCACCTGAAACTCTATTAATGTCAACAAGTGAATAGGATGGTGTGTGAATGGACTACACCTAAATGCTGCAGGTCACTGGCGGACCATGTGTGTAACCAAGTCATAAAAGCCTGAAAATTTTATGGACCCAAATTAATTTCTTCACAGGATAACGACTGGTGCTTTTAGTCATTTCAGGTTCTTGTGGATTATACAAGACCTAACCTGAATCTTCTGGGCTTTCCCTGGATGATCATGAATTTCCAACAAAAAGAGAATAAATGTATATTAGAGAATTAATACATATTTAAACACACACGTGCATATATATGTGTGCACGAGATCAGTGATACAATAATGTGATTTCTTAGGAGATGCAAAACTGTAGGAATGCCTTAGTCACTACAACAGGGGTGATGTGAGCTTCTGTCAGAACTCATCAGCAAGCATGGCAAATACTGTATATTATTTATTCTGTCCGTCTCAAGGACTGGAGATTATTCAGTTGTAGTTTTGAGTTATTTGGTCTGTGTCATGGCTGGCATCCAGAGACTGAACTAGGGACCTCAAAGGAGAAAAGTATCTGTTTGTAGCCTGAGTGGAAAAAGCTATACTGTTGATCAGAGAGCATTAATAAACTGCCTCTATTTTTGCCATCAGCTGATCAGTGATCTGTGAATTTGGGCTGCTCTTGAGAGTTCATGGGAAATGCCTGAACAATAGGAGAGCTGTTTAAGCCCTTTAAGGGGCTCTTATCTTTTTAAAACAGACTTTGTGATCAGGCAAGCTGTTTTATCACTGGTTACTCAGTACGATGGGTGTAGAGGGTACTCTGGGAGAGACAGCTGTGTCAGATAGATTAAAAAAAAAGCCTTAATATTTTAGTCTAAGGCCTTAGTGTATGGGTCAGAAAACAGTGACTATTGTATCTGGAAGTTTTCACAAAGAATTTAGGATTTTGTTCTTTGAAGAATTACAAAAGAACTTGACATCTTTGGAGCAGTTAAGAAGCTGTTCAAGTGGTAGCTTTTTGCAACTACCTTGCAGCACTGTAATTTAACAGCAAAATGCACTCTGACTGTGGGCACAAGTTTTTTCAGCAGCACAAAGTGCAAAGAACCTGATTCCTCCTCTGCTGTCATCATCCAGCTTTGTTTCAATGATTGGTACATTAGTCTCAAGTTCCTTCAGTCTGAAATGTGGGCTGAAGCTGGGCACTGCCATAAGGCAGTAAATGTGACTGGCATCCTAATCACATTTGAGCCTTCACTGGTTTCTCCGTGCTGTGAATGGGACGATGGGAATGAGCCTTTCAGACTTGCGATAGTTGGAATTTGTGTGTTAAATCTAGTGATTGTCACTGGGCACTGTAGTTTGTTGAAAAGGCATGTGAGAGGTCTCCATGGTACCAGGGGTCTGGATCCAGAAGCATTAGGTTTGTGTGGGATTTTATGCTCTCTTAATAGGTGACTGTGGTAGGACTCTATTTATTGCAACTAAGTTTTTCCAGGCTAGAGGAGTTAGAATTGCTGCAAGCAACCCACAAGTAACAGTGCAAGTCCTCAGCCTCTGCAGTCCTGTCCCTACTGTGAGCTTGCCCAAACTGTGTCTCCTGTTTGCAGGAAGGTATGGTACTTGCCTCCTGAGCTCTCAGGGACATAGTCCTTTCAGTCACCTACAGGTGATTTTCTGTTGGGGGTAACTTCCTGCCATCCCTCAGTACAGTACCTCTGCTGCTGAACCAAACCTCTCCTGCTCCTGAGGGTGCTGAGCTGCACCAGCTGCAGTACTGCTGTGCAAGAGCTCTGGAGTGGCCTTGCTGCCTTTTCTGACAAGGGCAAGAGGCTTTCATGGAGGATTGGGAGAAGGTGTAGCTTATTTCCTTTCTTGAATGATTACAGGTATTTACTTCTGCTTCTTGATGTTTTCAGTCAGCTCTTCCTTGTACAAGGAGTGGTGAGCTGTGGAAACCCATGTGAAAGCCTGCTGTTGACTCCAGCAGGCTTCTACTCCAATGCAAGCAAACAATTAGGGTTTTGAGCTGCTTCAGGAAGCATTGCAGGGAAATAAGGCCACTGGATTGCTCTGTTGTGCTTGTGGTTTTTCTAAAAAGCCTTCCAGTGTTCTTTCCTCACATGTCAGGTTGAATCCTAAGGACCAGAAACTGAAATCATTCCTTTAGGCAGTGGACTGAGAAAGCAAATGACATTCCAGTGATGCTGAACATTAAAATCTATCCTGTCACGTGTGCACTTTGGGCCAACTGCCCCATTTGCTTGTGTTCTCCTAAAGTATTTTGAATAACATTTGGGATATGCAGTGTCAATAGTCCTGTTTTTCAGCCTGAGATCCAAAAATTTATTTTAAGAGGCACTACTGATACCAAGAGCGGATTCTGTGCAGCTACTATGAAAGTAGATAAAAGTTGCTCCATGACATGCAGGGCAATGAACTTCAAGAAGAATGTGTGAAGTATTCATAGCCTTCCAGTAGAAGAATTTCAGCCTTTCAGTACTTAAAAGGACCTTATAAAAAAGAGGGAGAGCAACTTTTTACATGGGTAGATGGTGATTGGACAAGGGGGAATGCTTTTAAATTAGAGGTGAGATTTAGATTAGATGTTATGAAGAAATTGTTTACTCAGAGGGTTGCTAGAACAAGTTGTCCAGAGAAGTTGTGGATGCCCCATCCCTGGTAGAGTTCAAAGCCATTTTGGATGGGGTTTTGAACAACCTGGTCTAGTGGGTGGCATCCAAGCCCATGGAGATGGGCATGGAACTAGATGACCTTTGTGGTTCCTTCCAACCCAAACCACTCTATAATTCAATGAAGTATGAATCTCCACAGTGCAGGCCAGTTCCTAATGGCTTTCCTACTTCAGCCTTGTTACCTGTGTGTATCTCTGGGAAATCTGTCTGGAAGGTGTATGAGTATGCTTGGGAGTGGAGTACCTACGAAGTGGCTGATCTTCCAAACTGTTCTTGAACCAGGGGATGCTGCAAAGGGAATGTAAGTTCTCTCCAGTCCACAGAACAAATGATGCTTTCTTTTCACATGTCTGGTCCCATAAGAATATGCAAAATTACTCTGTGTAAAAGCTACTCTACGGTCCTTCCTGTTCATATGGTAATCTGCCTTACAGTTGGAGTTGGTTTTATGCTGTTTAGATTTTCCTGCAGAGTAAACCTAGCTCTGGTAACAAAAGGTGAAAAAAGAGCCTTGCTGTCAAAGTGGAGGAACTAGTTACACCTGGAGCAGAAGTAATGGGTGTGATGCTTTAACCTCATTCTTTACCATAGGAGATGCCCTAGCACTCAGTCTTATCTTATTCAGCTCTCGATTCAAGGAGTTGGTTGTTCTCTCTTCTACAGACTGTTTGGGACTTGAAACTGTGCAGGGAACTGGATGAACTTCAGAAATGCCTTGAGGATGATCCTTCATGGTTTTGTCTCCATTACATGAATATTTGGAAGGAAAGTATTCATTTAATAAGCAATTTTAATAAATCAGCTTTTATCACACAAAACCAGAAATCTATTTGATGCAACCATAGATTAAGAAATACAGTACTTTGAAATAATTGGCCATATGATTGCCACACACTTGGTCTGAAGGACAAATTTCTTGCCAACTCTTATCTCCCATTCC
The DNA here is from genome assembly GCA_013390045.1 of Picathartes gymnocephalus. Lineage (NCBI taxonomy): Eukaryota > Metazoa > Chordata > Aves > Passeriformes > Picathartidae > Picathartes > Picathartes gymnocephalus. Next base: position 67,288 of record WEKY01057170.1, on the reverse strand, counting down.
CCTTCCTCAAAAAGCAGCCAGTGGAAAAGACAACTATTAGTAAAGGAAACCCAAAAGTTGCAGAACTGTAGATGAGTTAAAAACTCACTATGGCTTCCAAGTGGGAGAAAGAAGCAGAGAAAGCTGGAGTCTTCTGACTGCTCTACAGTCTAGTGAAGCAAGAAACCACCAGAAGCTCAGTGTTAGAATGGAGCTAAGTGGCTTGTGGCTCCCACAAGGTTGTTAGATTCCATTGACTGCAGTCTGCTTCCTTAGGACTTCCTAATGCATTCATGTAAACTTGATTCCTGCTCTTGGCATTGCAAGGTGGTTCAATCACAGGAGAATATTCCAGTGGCTGGAACTTACTGGAGTTTGCCCTCCTACCCGCTTCCCATCCACAACCACAGGAAACACCCCTGATCACCACTTTCAGTTATTTCTGCCTTCTTTACTCAGGGTTAGATGAGTGTGGGGCCTTCTATTCTGTTCGGATCAGTGCTGTTCATGCAATGATCCAAACAAACCAAACTTCTTACTCCAAGGCTAGTTGGAGACAGTAGAGTGGTCCAGCCTGTTACTCCAGTGACCTCCCTTTACTAAAGTTCTGTGCAACTGTGTTACAAGATGGACTATTGATTTTACCAGTCAGTAAGTGTGGACAAAAACACTACCAGGTAAGATGTAGATTAAATCCTGGAAAATGTTTGCAGTCAGTGTGGATTGAGACTGCTGAGGAGGGATATGCTAGCTTTGACTAGAGCTTTAAACACCTATTTATCAGTGATTTAGGAAGAAAGAACTTCCAGTTGTTTGGAGTCCCATCTGATGGAAAGGGAAGTGGATATATTTGCTGGCAAGTTTGGTGTTTGTTTGCAGAGACTGATGCAGCAGGGTGGGAAGTACCCTAGGAAATATCCAGCATAGAAGCACACAGGTGAAGAGGCCAGCAATTACAGATTCTCAGTATCTGCCTGGGTTAAAACCTTGCCCTGAGAGAGTGGTATGACAGGGAGTGAGAGAGCTGGAAAGTGGGCATACTGTGACTAAGGAGTGGAACAGGAGTGATGCTCTTCCCAGGGCTAAGAAAGCAGCTAGGGTAGTGCTGTTCCTGGTGACTTGTATGTGTAGCTTCTTACTAAGCTGTCAGCTGCAGCTGCTAAACACATAGACACAACACAAGTTTAAATTATTCCAGCAGCCATTTTGAATAAAAATGAACATAGCCTATTGCCCTTTTTGAGTATGGTACCCAGTGGCTCACTGCTGGCTTCCTCCCTCCTTCAGCTCTGTATTTGAGATTATTATAATTTTTTTTTTAATACAAAGAACAACTGGGAAAAAAACTTAACATGTACCTTGATAGTCCACTACCTTCCTTAACATTGTCTCATACTGTCATGTTAACCAGAATAGATCTGTGTTCCCGTAATATTAAAGATCTTGGATATTGGAAAAGAAAGCAGATTTTTTTCCTTCTCTTGGTAAAACAATTTCTGCCTGGTGAAGCTAGGTCAGCCAGGAATCGTAACTCCTAGATCAGCAGCAATTTATTAGCAGAAGCCTGTCCTGTAGCCTTGGCTGCTAATAAATGTAGAAATGATTGAGTTCTGTGTGAACACTTTGAAAACAGCTTGGAATGGCACATGGGGGAATGTCAGTCATTGGTACATTAGCTTGGTCTGAATGTGAACACTAAGCTAAAGAAGCTGTGGTCTGAAATAGAGAGTATAATGAAGCAGCACATAGGCTCAGGGGGTCAGCCCTTCAAGTGGAACCGGATCTTGTCTGTGTTTTAGTACTTTGCTATAATCATGGAGAATTTTGCTAATGGACAGCCACATGATCTCTAGAGAATCATAGACTGGGAGATGCATCTATGGGAGAGGCTTGCACATAGCTGAAGTGACCTCTGTGTGTAGTTACTGTTCTGCCTGATGTCTCTCTGACCTTTCCCTGGCTGGAGAGACGAGCTGAAATCTTGCTTGAAACTGTATCAGACAGCCCTGGCAGTCTTCAGTACTCAGGAAGAGGCTGGGCAACACTGGTGTAGTCCCTTTCCCAGTCAGGTGACTCTGCTGAGGGCGTGACACTACATTAAGATAAATACCTCTAAGGAAAGTTTTGGAGGATCTTCGTGTTCCTTGGCATCCTTCCTAGAAGCAGACAAGAACTGTCCCCTCTTCAGAAAGGTGAGTACACCTGTAAATATCAGACATCCTGTATAATGGCAGTGGAGACCACATTACTGGGCATCATCCCCATTACTGGTTCAGAGCTACTGGATGTGCAATTCCAGAGATGGGAAGTCTGGAAAGGACACCCTGTCCCCTGCCCCATTTCATTCTCTCTGTTGGGGACTGTCCTAGGCTGACTGTATGATGCTTTTATCTCTATTTTGTCTGTTTAGCCCAAAAATAAAGATAAAAACATCATACAGTCTTACCTCTGCTGTACCAACAGCAATTGAGTTTGTTACACTGCTGGAGTGATGTGGAACCTCCTGCCTACAGTTCTCTAGTTTCATTCTGACAAGTTAAAAGGGGAAAAAAAGGGATTTCGTGCTTGTCATTCTGTAAGGGAAGGGGGGCTGCCATCTTTTTGTGTATTTGGATTGTTCAGATTGAAATGTTTATCCGCAACCTATACCAGAGTGCCAGTGCTTTTGGAGGGAAAAGAATATCTTGACCACTGTGTGCTGTACAGAAAAATGACCTGGCAATCAAAGAGATTGGCTGCAGAAAGTATCAAATTCCTGCCTTATGGTAGTAGTTGTCTTGAGGTGGAAATTAGTAGCAACCTGTTACTGATTAAAACTTTTACTTAGCTTGGCTTTAGCACCTAAATAGAAATTGATCCACAATAAAAATGTATCTTCACCAAAGCCTCAGTTACTAGATAAATGTAACTCAAATTTGTTCCTGCATGTGTCTGCGTCCAGCATTTGCTGTTGTAGTTGGGAAAGGGAAGTGGAGTTAGGCGGAAGGCCTTGTCTGGTGCAATAAACAGGCTTTGTTTCTGTGGGTGAGTTCCTGCAGGGCTGCATACACCAGCCCTTTGAGCATTTGTAGAGTTCAGAGGCTAGATCTTGGGGAACTTAGGAAAACAGGTGCTCACAATGAGTCTCAGGAGGCAGTCAAGCAATGCAGAGAAGAGGTGCCTTGGGCATTTGGAGGCTGGAAGTATTGGAATGTGGTATACATGGAAGAGAATTTCTGTGGTTTACCTGCCTGAGGGAAAGCTTTCAGTGGAGAAGAGCTATTATTACTTTTGAGTCTAGAAGTTTTATTTGTGGATCAGGACCCTGTTGCACAGGTGCTGTGAAAGCATGAAACAACAAGGCACACCCTACAATGTGTAATGGGTTTCACGTGTTTTTACAAGGGAAGGTTTTAGCCTGACACCTTGGTCTGAGGGCAGGGATCTGTGGTCTGAGATGCATCCCTGACTGGATCACAAGTGAGAATAACAATGTGGCTTAAAGGTAGAAACTGCTCTATCACAATGAGCCCTCTGGTGTTTTCCTGAGTGCAGCTCAGTACCAGTGGGAGAGTCATGAGCCATTCCACTTTTCTGCATCTAAGGAACAAGAGCCATTTTTTGATAACTTACTAGGGAGTTGATAGCAGGTGTGACCTAATAATTATGTTGGCTCCTAAGTGAGAGCAGGTATGTGTGGGAAGAAGGGGGGTATCTTTTCAATATTGCAAGCAGAAATAGTTGTAGCTGTCATTTGCATGGTTCAGTTTGCCTAATGTTGCTGGTTGTAGTGGTGTCTGTGATGCCTTTATCCGTAATCCTCTGGAGGTGTGAAAGGAATAGCAGTTTAGTCACTCTTTCCCTCTTCTTCAGAGACCTTGTCTTGCAGGAGCTGCAGTGAGGTTCTAAATAGCTCTTAACTGTGAGAGCTGATAGAGAAAGGTGGGAAGGTAGGGATAAACATTCCTTTGCCCAGCAAATATGATGTGCTAGATAGTCTCCTCTTAGCAGAGGTGGCAGTGGCACCAGGAGGAGTCTTGTATGTGGTACTGGCCCACATAAAACTCTAGTCGATTCAGTATAACTCCAGCTACATTGCTCATACTATACAGGCCCTGCCAGCCCTCCTGAATCATTTGGTGGCTCTTGCTAAATCAGGCTGTCCACAAGATATCCTTGTCATCTTTACTTTGCTGTAAACCTCCAGGCTTTGGCACATATATTTACTTTTCCCATCAAACTTGGATTTTTCCCGGTCTCAAACCCTTAGTGGCTCACACCACATGGTATTTCAGGAATAGACAGGCATGAAGGAGTGGACTGGCAATCTACTTGTTCTTCTATGGCTCACTCAGGGTGACAGCAGCAGCTGTTCTTTTCAGCCCCTCTGTGCAGTACTTAGTGCCTTCCCTATGTCTGCATGCAGATCCAATTTGATCTGCTGACTGACATGGGCTCATGAAGTATGTGAAGTCCAGAAGAAGCCTGGCAAAAAAGGGTCCTTCTTGTTCCTTGACCTTTTTGCTTCTACCAAAATGGATTTTCCTGTATTTTTATAAAGTCTATACAACTGCTATGGAAATGTGTACTCAAGGTCATGGAGATTAGCCTATAGAAATATACCACCTCATTGTATTTCCCTTCCTAGCTACTGTGCTGATGACTACAGTAAAGCCTTAAGCTGTGGGATGCTTTGCCACATGATATTACAGATGCTGAAAAATCATGAGTTCAAAAGCAGGTTGAAGAAATTAATTGAAGAGAAATCTGTTGAGTGCTCATTCATAGGTGCCACATCCAGCTCAGGCAAGTTCCTGTCAGCAAGTGGTTAGAGGCTTGGAGAGCATGCAGGGAGGCATCATGTATGCTTGCTCTGTTGTCAAAGTGGGGGAGGGTATCTGCTTTTGGCTGCTGTCTGGAAAGGCTATGAGTACATGATAAACCTTAGTCCAATCCAGCACAGCTCCTATTATATTTCAGAGCCTGTTAGTGATAGTAAATCTGGTTATTTGAGTTGGTCACTCCTGAGAAAGCAAGCAGGTGTGACTCAAATTCTAACATGGAAGCTGCAGAAAGAAGGGATTCAGGTTTTGGGATGTTTGTTTAGACTGACTGTCCCTCAAATGAACAAGCATATACTGCCACACAACTGCTTCCCACATTTACCCCCCAAATTCTATGACCATGTAGTCAGCCTGAACTGGAAACCAGAGATGGAAGGCATGTTTGTGATTCATTGCTTCCTGATAAAGTGGGGATGGGGGAGTGGTGCGGAAAAAGTGATACAGCATTTGTGTGTCAAGTGTAAATTGATCTATGTCTTCATCAGGAGAAAGAAGGAATGGGTTTTAAATACACTTTTACATAATTTCATTAAGTTTTTTTTTAATCAGCAATTTCAGGAATGTTTAGTCTGGTTTTACTGGGGACTACTGGCAAGCCTTACAAGGTTTTTGATGAGCTTTAACCTTTTATCCAGTGACCTGGACCACTCAGAGTCACAATTCTTTCCCCTCAACCTCCTGCCCTCCTCTTCCCCACCAAAAATCATTAGTTTGCAATAACCCAGTCTGCATTTCTTTCCTTCCTTCCTTCTCTTCCCCGATCTTCTTTCATTTCTTCTCAAAAATGGTCTTATCATCTGGCTAAAAATCCCACTTCAGGTTTTGCAGTTTCTGTTCTCAGCTGCCCTAACCTTCCAGCCCCAGCTGAGTGCATATTGGTGACTGAGAAGGTATTTTTTTGCTTGTGTGTTGTTGAGGTTTTTTGTTGTTTTTGTTTGGGATTTTTTTTAATGAATAAACAAACTTTTTACACTAAGGTAAATCCCCAGGGATGTAAATATGAGATAAACAAAAATGCCTTATTCTGCCCTTGCTTGTCTTAGCTGCTGCAGACCTTTTACTTCTCTTTGCTCTGTGGAAAGCTGATGACAGTTCCCTGTACCATATAGCAAAATAAAGTATTTCTGAGAATGTGATGGGAAAAACTTACAGAAGCTAGATGCTTTGCTGCTAAAGGGACTGTAGACCATAATATGTATTCTGGTGAGTTTTGGTGTCTTTTTTTTTTTCTTTATGTAGTGTTATCAGGTTCTTTGACTTGTGTATAAATCTTCTTCATCTTTAGTTAAAAGGGACTGGAGAAAATGTGTGTGTCCTTCCCTCTTTCTCCCAAAGGCAGCTATGCGTAAAAGTATGTGCAGCAGGGCATGGAGGTGGTGGGGTTTGCTAAACTGGACACTGTCCAGTGAGGGGGGACCAGGCCCCATGTGGGGTGCCTGGGATCTGTGCTTATTTTAGGCCTTTCTGGCCCAAGCTGTTCCCTACGCTCAGCTGTTGTGATGCTACCTTTCCTGCACATTGCTGTCAGCCACCCCAGTGTTTCTATTTTAACTCTCTCCGGGGCTAGATCTTGTGACACAAGGGTTTGGCATCTCTCCTATGTGCTGGAACATGGCATCTCGGGAGGCACGGTGGCTGCACCTGCTATATCAGAGGGTGCCCCTCCTAAGTAGCTGGTAGAAAAGGGACACCCCTAGGATTGCAGTGCATCAGAACAGCCATTATCCCTTCAAAGGAGTGTCTGACCGTGCCCATCTGTCTCCTGTAGTCTTTTTTCAGAGTTTGAAGAGCTTGAGACACACTTGCTGGCTTCCCACTGCTTGCCTGTGACATCTCGCTTTCAGCCTTCAGGTATGTAGTTACTGGGGCCAGGAGTAGAGCTGCATGCCCTGGAGGCTATAAGATGGTTTTCCAGTCAGATGACAAATGGTGAGGACAGGGACAGCTGGTGGCATGGTGAAGGCATTAATTTTTCAAGGTTCATGCACCCTTTTAACAACTTGCTTTAGTGACTGGAATTCAGTATTTCCAGCCTTCTGAAGAAGGCCAGAGGAACAGGATTAATATACTTCTGTCACACTTTTACCCAGTGTCATCCCACACACAGTGATGGCACTGGACTGGGCAAACATAGCCAAATGTTGGAAATTCCTGCAGTCTGGGTTGGGGCGCTTCACTGTGCGGCTCATGCCACCAAGAAGGATTTGCATGAGGTGGGAGATGTGGACTCTTAACCTGATCTTCATCTCTGCTGTGTGCTCTGTGGGCTGGCAGAATGAACAGATACCTCTCTGGGGTGTGAGGGAAGCTTTTTATAACTAGGAATGTGCAAGAGGAGAAGTGGCAGCAAAGGCCATGCATGCTGCATTAACCTGGGCTTGTCTGGAAAGAACTGGGCTTGTCAGCAAGTGACTGGGCTTGGGTCCTGTTACTGCTTCTCTCATTCTTGCACAAGAACAACCCTGAACTTCTCCCCAAGGAATTCATAGTGTTGTACCACATCAGGAACAAACTGGCAGTGCAGGCTAGCACAGGGGAATGGGCAAAAGTTCTGAGACAGCAGAGAATGATATGAACCTTTTACCTTCCAGGCTAGATTTTGAGCCTCATGCAGTGAGTGTAGTGAAAAGAGCAGCTGTGCAGGGCTGTTTCTAGGGAATACTGCTGCTGGGTAACAGGCAGGTGTGCTGCACTTTGGCTGGGTATGCCCCAGCATGTTTCTGTACTTTTGCTCAAGCCCAGCTCAGCTGGTCAGAAGCTTATAGGGCTCCTCCCCATTCACGACATGCCTGCCTGCTGACTGCTCAGCCTTGTTTTCCCCAGTCAGTTGTTATAATCCTGTAATCCCGAGTCATACTGGGAAGCTGGAGTCATCTCCATTGACACAAGACTTATTTAAAATCTTTCAAGGCAGATTTTAAATAGCTTTAGCTACCTCAGTTTCTGTTACCCTCTTGAGGGCCTTGGTTAAAAAGGAATCTCTGCAGAAGTATTTGGTGCTGCTGAAGAGTGTTGAATTCACAAGCATCTCTAATATCTGTACAGCCAAGGTTTGGTGAGATTGTCTCCTACAACATCCTTTCCCAATGTGTTACAGGCCTGCCAAGGAGGCATCCTGTCTGCAGGGAGGGAGGAGGCTAGTTCAGCCCTGGGCATCTCTGCTGGACCTTGACGTCTCCAGCTGGAGGGGCACTGATGACAGTAGTTGACAGCAGGGCAGCAAGTTGGGCTCCTCCAGCTCCAAGAGACATGGAGAACTATGCTGTCTGCAAAGGTGCAGCGAGTGCTATGTTTAAAATCACTTGTGTCTCTTCTCAGGTTGACTGAAATCTGCAAACATTCTCTGCTGCAAGAAAAAGAGGGTGATGTCATCAGAAGATGATGCTGGCGGGGAGGCTCCTGGGGGCAGTTTCTGGGAGGTAAGGAAGGATAATTGGAGTGTGAGGGAGGTAGGAGTGTCATCTTACACCCACTGGTGGAATTAGGGGGTTGAGTTCCGTGCCTGTGGGTGACATGTTGCCCTTGAGGAGTGGAAGGGAGGAGCTGTGGGAAGGTTCAGTACCATGCTGTATGTTCCTGCAAGGAATAGTGACTCTTTTTTCCAGATACTGTGGAATGAGAGTTACTTGTTTAGCTGACATTGAGCTGAGCTGTGAGAGAAGCAAGCAAAGCATCTCAGCTTCTTCCCTCCAGTGCTGTATCTGCCTGAGAGTGCCAAAGGAGGGCTGGAGCCGAGATGCTGGCTTCAGAAGGGCCCATGTTCCCTCCCCATGCAATGATGGACCTGCTGCTGTCTGTACTGAAGGAACATGAAAGTCAGTACAGTATAAACGATAACGTTGTATGGCATTTCAGGCTGGAAACTACAAGCGGACAGTGAAACGTGTGGATGATGGGTACCGGCTCTGCAATGACCTTATCTCCTGCTTCCAGGAGCGAGCCAAGATAGAGAAGAACTATGCCCAGCAGCTAACAGAGTGGTCCCGTAAGTGGAGGACCAATGTGGAGAGAGGTAAAGTTGGCATATTAGACTGGGAACAGGAAGCAATTGTTGCATTCTCTTCTTGAAGTGCTATCTCTTACTGAGGTGACACTGTTTCCTCAAAGGACAGACTTCCCTTACCCAGGAAGGGGGTGACTTTCTTAGGTGACTTTTTTGTGTGTTTGCCTGTTTTTGTAGTCCTCTGATTCACCTGGAGAGGTGTTCTCTTGTCATATGCTTGGTTATTAAAAAAAAAAAATCTGTGTGCTTAGTTTGGCAAGTCCTTGGGCAGTCCGTATCTTAAATTAAACTGGAAATACTCCCCTTTTAAGGATGGCTTAGCTGTCTTCTCTTCCAGTCCAAGAATAACTACTAATGCTGTGATTTAGTGGCAGTGTGCTCAAACTGATACTGTCTCACAAAGTAACAGGAAACAATGGGACAGATGTCCCAAAGGACCTGCTGGTCTGTGGAGCAGAAGCCTAGCCTGAGTCATTAACTAATGCTGCTGTCTGTCCTGAAGCTCAGGCCAGATTTGGGAAAAGAATTTTCCACAGAAACCTTCTCCTAGCAGGTACCATCTGGGACAATTGAGGCCGCCCAAAGAAATGCCCTTCTCATCCAGCTCTAACAGCCAGCCTAGATGCTGCTTGGTGGTGCTGTGGAGACCAGTCAGTGCTGACTTGTTTGATGCGGCAGGGTTAGGGAAGTGACTCTGTGCTGGTAATGTATGTAGGAGGAAAAGAATCTGCATTCCCTTCTGTGGGCAGTAGACATAAGAGCCCTTCTGGTGCTTGTTCCTGCAGGTCCACAATATGGTACTCTGGAAAAGGCCTGGCATGCCTTCCTGACAGCTGCAGACAAACTGAGTGAAATTCACTTGGCTGTCCGGAACCACCTGGCTGGCGAAGACTCGGATAAGATCAAGGCCTGGCAGAAGGAGGCCTACCACAAGCAGATGATTGGAGGCTTCAAGGAAACAAAGGATGCAGAGGATGGGTTCCGCAAGGCCCAGAAACCCTGGGTGAAGAAGATGAAAGATGTAAGCCAAGTGTGAATGGGGAAAGAGAGATAAGGGTAGTTGAGCTGGCTGCCTGATTTCAAGAGCCACTGGGTAAACAAATTAGGTTAGCCAGAGTAGCAGAGAATTCCAGAGAGGGAGGGATGTCTCAGGGGTCTCTTGTTCTTGTGGTTTTATAACTTCCTTCCCATATGGGAAGACTTGGGTAACAGGTTCTGTATTCCTGCACAGCAGGTGAGCACTGAACAAGAGATCGTTTGAAGGTACCAATTTCCACTGGAGCATTGTTTACTAAACACCAAATTGGCACTCTTATCAGATTGCTGCAGACTCTAACAAATGTTAACATTTATTCTGTGTTACAATACTGAGTATTGGAGGATCACTGTGGGCAGGATCATGGCTTTTTCTGCATCCTTTCTCTGACAGGTGGAGACTTCTAAGAAAAACTATCATGCAGCCCGTAAGGAGGAGAAAACAGCCCATACAAGGGAGAACCATGCCAAGGCAGACTCATCTGTCTCACAGGAGCAGATGCGCAAGTTGCAGGAGCGTGTAGAGAAGTGCACTCAGGAGGCTGAGAAGGTGTGTGTGTTATATGGGTGGGGGAGTCACAAGGATACTCCTTTCAAGGAAAAAGCATTGGTGGTAATTTCCCTCAGTGAAATGACTCAGCTGAATCCTGTAAGATGTGAGATCCCATCATCTGAGGTTTTAGTGAGCTAGACTGAGACTTCAGTAAGGTCTCTGTCTTTGGAGTTGGGCAAGATACTAATTTATAAATAAATTTAAAATAAAGAGGGAAAAAAGTATAGCGGATTTGGTGCAAGGGGTAGAACCTGTAGAGCTGAAGACTTGGGTACCAAAATAGCTGATTTGTCTGTCCACAAGAGGGAAAGTGTGGAAGGTCCTGTATGGAAGAGAGTAGCAAGGAAGAACAGGAAACCTGCAAGAATATTAGGAGAGCAATGGACTGGGACATCAGCTGTAGGATTTCTTCTTATTTCTTTGGTGTGTTTGTTCAGCAGTGCAGAGGGGGGAAAAAAAACTTGTCAGTCCCAAGCCAGAGTAGGGAGGGTTGTTACTTGTTTGCTGTCTGGGTAATACATCTCACAATTGCTGTGCTCCTGCTACAGTGCAAGGATCAGTATGAGAAGATGCTGGAAGAGTTGAACCGCTACAATCCCCGCTACATGGAGGACATGGAACAAGTGTTTGAGGGTTGTCAGGAGGCAGAGCGCAAGCGATTGTGCTTCTTTAAGGAGATGCTTCTGAATCTGCACCAGCATCTCAACCTCTCCACCAGTGAAAGGTACTGGCCCTGATATAGGGGGGAATTCTGCCAGCCTGGAGTGCTTAAGCTCTGGTGTCTCTGGAAGCTGCTTGCTTGCATCAGCCAGATCTTGCTCCTACCCCTTTCAGTGTATCTTAGAACTGGCACTTGGTTCCTTTAGAGTGACCAGTGCTGGGGTCTGTGATTGTAGGCAGTGCCAGGCTCCCCAGAGAGGATTTTCTGCCTTCAAACCCTCCCTTTTTCACTACTGTCCAATACTGCCCCATGTGTATTTCTATTCTACGAAGTGCCTCCATGTTGCTATATGTAATCCCAGGCTAAGGAATGTAGATCTGTTGCCTTCTAGTATTGGTGATTAATTCACCCATTTTGCCCTCAGTAGAGACCTTTTGTGAAGTAGTGCCTGTAAGCCCACAAGTTGCCCTAGGTAGAGGTTGCACAGGGGTAATAGGCACAGCCAAAAATCTTCTGTGCCCCTTTTATGGTAGAGGCAACAAACCTGAGCCACCTTCCTGTCTGTGTACAAGAATGTGCCGGCTTATTTCAGTGCTCACTTAATGAGCTGTGCTGAGAGCTGACACTTGTTAGGCACTGCCACACCAAACAAGCCTGTCCCTTTTGCCAGGCTGACTCTTCTGTAGGGGTGGCTGAGTTTTCCTAGGATTGAATAGGTGCTGCTCTAGCATCCTTAATCCTGTGGGATTGAGGATGCTATGTAATTGTGCATGAGGTTAATACCTTCCTTCTCGGCTTTTGCGAAACTTGATTACTGGTGGTTCTATCTGTTCTGGTCGTAGCTTTCATGCGCTGTATCGGGATCTCCACCAAGTCATCATGGCTACAGACAACCAGGAGGACCTGAAGTGGTGGCGCAACACTCACGGACCGGGCATGGCGATGAATTGGCCTCAGTTTGAGGTGGGGTAGCATTCTAGAGTGTGTTAATGCTATTTCCAAACAATTAGCTGCTTCACTGAAATAGGTGATTACTAGTCTCATGTTGGAAAGACCATGTCTTTGCTCAGCAGGCTTGGGACATTAGGCTCTTCTGAAATTGTTGTGTTGCAAGCTGTATGCTGCCCAAAGGGGCACATGTAGGCCAAGCTATACTCCAGCCATCTGGCTGCACGGTCAAAGAACAGGAGGTGGTGCTCAGGGCTGTGGGACAGTTTTCTGTGATGATTTTCTCACAGCTTCTCTTGTTGCACCTCGGGGATTCAACAGAAATGAGTGTCCTATGCCAGCAAGGCTATTGAGCTGACAAGTTCAGCTGCTACTGAAGTACAGCCAGGTCTTCTGTTCTATATTGGGCAGAAAAGATGTACAGAGCTTTTCTATCTGAGTGGATTGATGGTCTTACTGGTTTTCCCTGGGCAGGAATGGTCCCTCGAAACACAGAGGCAAATCACCAAGAAGGAGAAGAGTGCTAAGATGGCCGATGATGTCACACTGACCAGCATTTTGCCTACACAAGATGGTGTTGTCTCACAGACTCCTCTGCAGACAAGGTAAAGGCTGAATTCTGGGATACATCAGGTTAAGAAAAGTACTATCCTGCCTAGGGTCATGAATGAGTTGGATTGATAGGAGTGATCTCTTCCTGAACTTCCTGTCTCTTACCCATGGGCTTGCCTGTGGCACTCTGGAAAAGGCCATGCAGAAAATGCAGTTCAGGGTAGCTGTTTGGTTTTGGGTTTGTTTTGTTTGGTTTCTAGGGTTTTTTTAGGTTTTTTTGTCTAGCACATTCTGCCTCACAAAGTGCCTTCCTGGTAAAGATCCTTCTAGTGACAAGATTTAGCCCAGTCCAACTAGTGCTGTCTGATTCTGGCATGCATTTCCCCAGTTCTTCCTCCCAGACAGGGTGAGAAGAGTTGGAAGTTGTGTGGTTTCCTAAATGAAGGCAACAAATTCTTACTGTTTTTCCCTCGTATGGTGCTAAGTAGTAGCTGACAAGTCTGGGTATAGCTGCTTCCCTTGCCAGGAAGCAAGCCTGGAGAACAGGGAGAAGCAGAACAGACTCATCCCACTGGTAGCTGTCCTAGTTTAAAAGGTAGACTCTGGAAAAAGTGAACTGAGCAGAGAAGAATGGGGATATCGAGATTTCTCAAGGCCACTACTGTATTTCACCGTCAGTTGGATTCAGGGGCCCTGTTTGCTGATCTACAGGTTTTCCTATCAAGAGGAGCAGAACAGCCTCTTCTATGACACCCTGAAGGCACCAACCCATGTGAAGTTAGTATGGAACATAGCCTCTGCAGGGTTTTTTGGTTTCCAGGTGTCTGTCCTCTGCTGCTCTTCCCCTCTGCTCTTGTCCCTGACTTGGAAAACATAATTCCAGACATCTCTTCAGGATGCAAAATATGGCTTTTCCTTTCTGTCTTATTTTTGCTGGAATAACTTTGGATGCAGCTGGGCTCTCCAGTTAGGACTGGCCTTCCTTGTGTGAGAGGGTCTGCTAGGGTGGCATGAGGTTATGGAGAATGTGCATGAATGAAAACACTTTGAGTGAGTTACCCTCCTGGCCCTTCAGGGCTCTAATGCTGGGGTGCTTTCAACAAAATCTAGTATCTCCTGGGATCTCTCTTCCCTGTTTGCCCTTGCTTGGCTGTTGGGCCTCTTGCACCCTGTCCTATAGCAGAGCAGTCTGAGGGGGAGTCAGGGTGGTGTATGATTCAGGAGGAGGTGGGTGAAAGATAAGTCTATTAACAACCATCTTGTCCCCTCTCGCCTTCCACACACAAAGCGGAGGGAAGGAAGACATTTCGGAGTGGTCAGATGAGGACACTCCCAAGAAGTGCTTGGATGCCAATGGGCACGAGGAAGACCTAAAGGTACCAGGTGTACGGGTACGAGCACTCTATGATTACACAGGACAGGAGGCTGATGAGCTGAGCTTTAAAGCAGGTACAGAAGCACTGATCTCTTACTAACCTTTTGCTGTCCTCACTTGAGCTGACTGAATGATTGAAACACTCTGTAAGAACTGGATGTCCACTTGAAAACTGATATTTATTCTTCCCTTTGTCTGACTGCTGCCAGCCCCTTCAAGGTGGATGATACAGTGGGAAATCCAATTTTTTCTAGATGCAAAGGTAGTGAGGTCATATGGAAGGAAACTATCTAGGCCTTGGTCAGAGTGCAGGGAGAGCAGACCCCTGCCTCCTCTTAGGGCATTTATTCTGAATTGTGTCTTGAAACTTTATTAAATGCTTCTCTGTTGCACCATTGATATAAAAATTACATGGGTGTTCTGGATTGCCTTTTCAAGTAATGTGAAGATAGATATTTTGGGAGAAAGCTCACCTGACTGACATGTACTACTGAAGGCAGAGGTCAGCTGGCAAAGAAATGGCTGTGCAAACTGTTGCTCAAAATGGCTAACTTGAGAATGGAGATCCTGGTTGTAGCAGAGGATTGAGTGCTGGAACAAACAGACCTGTCCCCTTTTCTTCCTTTAGTTAAATTTAGTTTGCATGTGCCCTCTCAAATTCAAGAGGACATCACAATCTTGGGAGTGTCTCTGATCTTGCTTGTTTTGAGTTTTACATGGTATCTCTGTGTTATACCTCTCCAAAATACACAAAAGTCACTGAAGTCTTTCAGTAGCAGGACCTTCTGCCTGAGGCCAGTATCTGTGCTGCAGTGTTACCATACTAGTAAACTTTCTAACACTAACTTGTTGCTTTAAAATATCTTGCAATATGGGTGCTCTAGAACTTGATGTTCTTTCTTTCCACTCAGCAGATGAAAGGTATGACTTGTTAGCTGTAGTCATCTGCTCTTTGAATCTGCTCTGAGCAAGACATACCTATAAGGTTTCAGCTTAACAGCAGTGAATTTCTGAGACTCTGCCAGTGTGGGATGTGACTATTGATGCAGTCAGACCTCCCTCTCTGGCAGAAGTATGACCTTCTACTGGTGGAAGAGGGGATCTTCCTACCCCTTCCCAAAGTAGATGTGGGAATGTTAAGTCTTTCCTGGTCGTAGTCTGAGAAATCAGTTGATTGCATGTCTTACTGGCCAAACCAGACACTCCATCATGGAATAGGCATTTTGGGTCCTAACAGCCAAAGCTTAGCAGCTACTTGTATTTCCTTCCCACTTGCCTATCAGAGGAGCCACTAATTAAAAAATGTCTCAGATCCTTCTGATCACTCTGGCTTGTAAGCATGCTCCTTAGGGTGAGAAAAGCAGGCAGAAACTATAGGGCACAAAAGATTTGATGCTGAATAGAAGAACCGAAGGTCTGCTTAAGTTCCTTGGCTGAGGTGATGGTACTGAGTATAAATACTGAAGAGGTCAGTAATTCTGGCTTTGATTAAACTGTGCATTATGATAAGGGTGTTGATAAGGGGACAAAAGCGTGGTGATTCAGACCAATAGTCTTGTTTTTTATCAAGTCATCTGAGGTGGGTAAGAATGCCATGCTACCTCTCTCAAGGCTGCCTCCTAATGACTGTTCTTACTTTTAGGTGAACAACTAATGAAGATTAGTGAGGAAGATGAGCAGGGCTGGTGCAAGGGCCAACTTCTCACTGGTCAAGTTGGACTCTACCCTGCCAATTATGTTGAGAAGGTTGGATCATGATTGCTGCTGCCCCTCCAGTGCCTCACAGCCGTACCAGCATCTCCTGCAGAGGTCACTGGGTCACTCCTGGTCCCAACCCACCTTTGCAGTAGTATATCCAGCAGCTTCTGGACTTTAAAGGCACATATTCCATGTAGCTAAGGCTTCATTTTAAACATCTAGATCTGTAGGCGTTTTCTAAAAAATAAACAAGGATGAATAAAGACTTTTCTGAGCACTACAGTAGTGTAGGAGTGCAGAAAGCAACAGATCCTTTTGACTTGCACTCAGTGAAAGGAGAAGTGTTTTCATGGAGCTCTATAAAAGAGAAAGCACACTTCCTTGGCTTCAATGCATATGCATCCATATGGTGTTGAGGTCTGCACTGCCTCCAGGCTTCCTGTTCAAGGAATTTTGGATGTGCAGGGTAATAAGGAACTTCTACTATTGTTTCCCCTTTTTAGCTCCATCAAGCAGACTGGCAGAAAGCTCTTTATTCTCCCATGTCTTTTATAAGTTTTTGGTATCCCTCTCCTGCAAGCTTCCTGGCTTCCCTGGTAAGGCAGCTGGTGTAAGTAATACAGCTTCAACCTGAACATCCCTTTCCGCTGCCCTCATATTTATTGGGATAACCCCAGGAATGAATGATAGTATAGCTGAGGCACACAAGAAAGAAGATTCTGTCTTGCATGGTGTGGCTGTTCAGGCTAATGAGTTGTGAACGGACCTGTTTGTGCAGCAAGTTGGAGTTGACTGAATGCTCCCTGGGCTAAAATGGAGTTTGACACATGCTGAAGGCTGATTTTAACAAAATGATAGCCACATTCCAGCACTGTTCTGCTTAGGATTCCTAAATTCACTTGTTTATGTTGGAGTTTATAATGCATCTAGATTATTTTGGCTACACTTCTCTTCAAGAGCACTTAGTGCACAGGAAAGACCCTCTTTTTTTTTTTCCTCTCCTACTTATTCTTGACTTAGACAGGGCTATAAGTGTACTACCTACTTTGCCAAAAACCCCTGCACTGTGATGAGGGTTGCACTGTGGCAGCTGCCTGCTGGCTGGCACAAATTACTCATAGAGGGGTAATTCCCCTTCTTGTCCAGAATTTCTGCAAGTGCTCTTATGCCCCGTTGTTAAGTGCCATTCAGCAGGGAGGATGTATCAAACATCTTTATCTCACCTGTCCTTCTGCCTTTGAAAGCCTGTGAGGCTGCTGGAAAGACCTGGCATCCTAATCCTAGCACTCTACATATTCCAACATAGGGACTGATAAGCCCAAAAGCTTGAGGGAACAAAAAACTGAAAAGGCTCCCATTGTTGGAGAAATAAAGGCAAACAAGCAGTTGCTTAAAAATGGCTTACTTAGTACATCTGCTTGAAACTGCTGCAGAAATGCATTATGAGTTTGTAGTAACCTTCTGTAGTGGTGTTCTTATTCTGGCCTAGCCAAGTGTGAGTGACCTGGCTAAGTCAGACTCACAAAACTCAGTCAAGCCTCAGCCAACTACATGGGATGAACTGCTTCAGAGCTGTTTGGAAAAAGGGGGGAACACATAAAGTCTGAAGTCATGGGTGACATTGGGATTAAAGGGCGAGTAGGGTGTTAACAGCAGCTAGTAAGCCAAAATGTAGACTGAAACAGGAGGGGATGGACATATTCACTGTTAATTTATAAAGATTAAAGTATCACAAACATCTTCTTGCCTGGCTGACAGAAATTAACCTTTTACAGCATACTGGCTGCCTTGAAATGTAGTTGGCTGTGGACAAAGAGATGGGAAACTAATGGTATTTCATGCTTTTGTGGGACCACAGAAACTTACAGTTGAAAAGTTTTGCTGGAAATATCCCTAGCACTGTACTTCATGAATAGGGAAGAGGGGTGCAAACCAAAAGAATAAGGCTGAAGCATTTTGCTCAGTCTCTCGTGTCTTTTCTCAAGAAAAGAAAAAGTATTTCCAAAAGGCAATTAAATACCCAAGTAAAAGACATTTAAAATGCCTGGATTTAGCTATGAATTTACTTAGTATTCCAGGTTGAGTATCTGAAGATGCCTCTAAGCTTATGCCATGTAATTAGAGGTGTTGGTATATAAGCACTTGGATTTATTTAAAGATCCAGTCTCTGCTTTCAGTTCTGTGTCCCAGCTAAAAGCATCCTTAGTGTTGTGCAGTAATTGCAAGTGTTCCACTTGCTGACCCACAGTGGAATGGTTTGTCCTAGCACATGTGAATGTGAAGAGAGCCATGCCTGCCATGAGCTTCTGAGAGAACTAAAACAGCACTAAAATGACCTGAGATGTCCTATAAACAATACTGAAGTTTCCCTGATTAGCCTGCATGCTTCAAGCACTAATGCTAGACTTTCATGTAAGGTCAAAAAATGGTAGAAGGGAGCTACAGAGGATAACATGGAAAATTGACTTCAACTCCTCTTCTGAGTTCTAATCAGGCTGAATTAGGGATGGAGCTAGGCCTGGCCAGAATGTGCTAAAGGACAGAAATGTCCAGCGGACAGGACCTCTGCTTACAGTTCAAACAACCTGAAATTCCACAGGACAAAGTCTGAACAGACTTGTTTGTCCTAGGAGAACATGACCACCTGATTATAATGGGCTGCTTGAAGGTTTCCAGAAATAGTGACATACTGCAGCTTATATGAACAAGTTCCCTAAGGAATGTTTGTGCATCAGAAATTCCTGCCAAGAGCTGAAGTAATGGACAGCAGACAACACACTGAGAATGAAAAATATCTTGGCTGGACTATACCTCACAAATGGGCATGGCACTTAGTCCTGGCTACTCAAAACCATCTGGATTAGTAAAAGAGAGCCTATGTAGTAAAGATCCAGCTGGAGGGAAAAAAAAACCCCAAACCAACCCACATCTAATGATCTTATATTAAAGTAATAGCTCTGCCTCAATGCTTGGTTTTCCACAGAAGCAAATGAGGTTTTAACCACAAAGGTTCTAGTTGAAACTTGCCAGCCATGCTATGCCAAAAGTTTTGTGTGTGAACAAAAACATGTATACATGAACTAATTGCTGTGCCTGAATTCCAGAAGGCCATTGAAGCCTGTTCTTCCCCCATGGTTTTTGTAAAAACATACAAATGCATCTCTGTGCTTGACAGGCAACACAGTGAAAAATTATCTAGTCATATTTTATTTTTTAATAAAGCTATTCCTTCTGGAAAGCTCATACATCTGTGGTTAGCAGATAATTAATTTGGTTCTGGCATCATCCTGGAAAAGAATTTCGGAAGTCTCATGCAAAGCTTGAATTTCCTGTTGATGATGAAATTTCTAGGAAGAGGAAGTTAAAGACTCTCTATGACGGATCACATCCATTTCCCCAAAGTAGCAGCTGAGCTTGCCTAACCCAGTAATGTTTTTGTAGGTAAAATCTGGGTCACAGAGCCCACAGGCCAACTGCGCTCTGGGATAGTAGCTGAGTTGTGGTTAGCCTCCAGCTCTGGGTGGCACTCCCACAGCCCTGCCTGGAGCTTGGGGCCATTGCTGCTTCAGTTTACTTTCCATCCCACTTCCCATCCTCTGTGTCCTTGTGGCTGTTTTGCTTGGCACTGGGCACTGAGGCAGGTGCAAGTATATGGCAATCCTGCACAGAGATTGGTAGGTGCTGTTACAAACTGTCCTGCACTGCCTCTGCTCCTGCCCTGTTTGCAAGTCCAGCCCAAGGCCACAGCTGTAGGTCTGTGGAGCTCAGCTCTGTTGTCTCCCGCAGGCTCCACCGACTGCAGAGCAGGCTCTGCATGAACTAGAGCTGCCTTGGTTGCATTTCTGGAGCTGCTGGCATTATGCTTAGGGTCAGCAGGCTGCAAAAATCCGTTCTGCTTGTAAAGAAAACCGGTGTTGCAGTCAAAATGGGCTTGAACACTCCACTTAGATCAGTAGGTGATCATTTCTAGGGTCACTGGACTGAGACCAGCTGCTAACACATCATGGGGCTGAACATGAGACAAAGCCAGTGCTACCAACTCCATCTTGATCTATGGAAATGTGGTTGGAAAATACCCAGTGCAGGCTGGCAGCAAACAAGCAGGAATAGTAAGGCTGCATGATACAAGGCAAAGTGTCTTCAGAAAGACCTTGCACCAAACCAACCCAAAACCAAAAAAGGAGAAAGAGAAAAAACTTGCAACCACTGCTGAGGTCCAGGCTACAAGGAACTGAAAAATTCTGGGCTGCAAGGGAGTGAAACTTTACCAAACTACCTCAGTTCTTAGCAGACCAAAGAGGATTAATATGAGAAGATGAACAAACCTTGCTGAAAGGGAGGGGAAGAGGGCAATGGAGTAGGTTCTGTAACTGGAAGAAACTGGCTAGTTATTTTTAGAACATCTTGACTAAGCAACATGGCTCCAGTCAACTTCTCTAAACTAAATTTCAAGCCAAATGACCTCAGCTGCTTTCAGCACATCCATTTTCTGGCCATGTCCTCCTGCAAGTAACCCTTCTTGCAGAGGTTTCTGGTTTGTTAATCTCTCAGCTTAAGGCAATTACATCTGCATCTTGAGGCACATCAACAGGCAGTGTAGTAGTGCTCAGCACTTCTTCCCCCTTAAGAAGAAGCGGGGGTCCATAAGCTCTCCTCCTCGGTTTCAGCACTTTCACTGGGTCCTTCTAGTTACACATCCTGTGGTCCCTTCCTCCCTGCATTTCCTTTCTGTCCAAGCAGCTGGAAGTCTTCTTCTAGGTCCTGCACTCTCCCCCTTTAACTTCACTACCTCTTTCCTTCCTGAGTCTATTGTTCTGCTTCCAGCAGGAGGCTGACACTAAAACAGTCACTGCCCCTGGCTGTGAGCACAGTAGCCCTTTCTCTCAAATTCTCTTCAGGGCTTCCCCACAGGTGCCGCACAATTCCTAAGGAATGCTGTATCCATAATTCTATGGATGTTTGTTTCACCAGTGGCTCTGCATCCCCTCTACACATTGCAGCCCCCTATGGAGCTGAGGCACTGCTACCGACTCCCTCTGCACCCAAACTCTTCATAATGACCTGTTTGACAGTGGTGATTCCACTCTGAAAACCCTTTGTTTTCAAAAGAGCTTTCTCATCTTGCCTTGCTTACCTTGTCTTTTGGTCAGCTCTGCCTACCCTGCTTTCATGGGTCACTGTCTTCTGCTTAAGGCATACTCGTGATGCTTGTAGGGGCTGCAGGCACCTACTCCCTGTACTAGAGGGGTTCAGTTTAGAAAACTCATGAGTGGGGTGATCTGCAGGGAAGAGAGATTACACACCTACTAGAAACTTTGGAAGAGCCATGCCTGATGGGTGGACAGCCCTGCTGGTTCTGACCTCAGGCAAGTTAGTGCCTGTGCTATCAACTGCCCTTGAAAGAAGGTAGCTCAGGGTCTGCTCATTTCCCAGTTTTTCACCTTGCTTCCATGTGGTGTGATGTGCATGTCTTTCATCACTTGAGTGATTGTCCCCTGCCGAATAGCCTGCTTCCAGCAGGGACACCTGTAACAGCTCCAAACAGACCACCACAGCAAGATCTAAAACTAGACCTCAGATCCAGGAAACCCCAGAGCACATCAGCCAGCACACCCCTACTTTGGGGTATCTCTAAAGCTTCCCAAGTCCAAAGCACTTGCCAGGCCAGAGGTGATATTAACAGATATTTGCAAATCAGCATTTGATTACAATATTGGAAATGGAGTTACAAAAGAAAAACCTGAAGATACACATGTATATACACAGACACTCACCTAAAAACTACTCAGGAGCAGCATGCTCCTGCCCTGGCCCTACACTCCCATCACCCTTTCCATCAAACCGCAGCAGTTTTGCCTGGCAGCCCAGCAACACTGTCTGGCACAGCTGAAAGGGACAAAACTTCCTTTCAAAACTTCCTAGCCCTTGCCTTACTTATCCAGCACTCGCACAAGCAGAAGGAGATCAGCTCAGCAATGCAATGACAATTGCTGTTTGAGCAGGGCTCGGGATACAACAGCCATGGCCACTTCCCAGAGTGGGTGCAAGGGACAGCACATGCAGCAGGACCAGCCTTTTGGCTGCAACATAACCCCAAATCAGAGCAAGCCATCCATGATTATATTCCTCAATATCTCTCAAGTTACCCATCTGTGTTCCTTAAATTATGTGTTCCTTCAACTTTTGCTGGCTTTTCTCCAAACCACAACACTTGCAAGACTGCAGTAAAATTATGTAAGTTGTAAACCTGAACAAAATATTCACTCTACACATTGTGTATTAGCTCCTTATCTTAAATCTTGCTGGAAGCATTGCATGGAGCCATTGAGTGACATGACTGGCTACCTTGGTGCTATACTTTTTCCTAGGGAGGCAGCTCCTAATTACACTCAGTCCAGCACACTGGCTGCCTGGTCAGCCATGACCCGCAGCCAGCTGCTTCCCTTGCATCAATCCAAGTGAATACATGGAAGGGCAGTCTGCTGACTTGACAGATATCTAGCCTAACCCAAGGAAGAGTTTTCCATATGATCCCTGAAACCACAGAAAATCGGGAGCATCTTCTTACACACCTGCTAAGAACCTGTCCCTTGTTCTAGTGAGAGGGAGAATGCTTTCTACCCCATTTTCCTCTCCTCCATTCATGGCTGTGTTTGCTCCTTCCCCTACTGAAAATAGCCAGGCTGCCCTGAAATACTGAGGAGAGCTTTCTTCACAGTTACTGGCTATCCCCAAGGGAAATCATGTGAATTAGTCAGTATCTGTAAATTGCTTATTAAGAGAGGAGGAAAAAAAAATTTTAAAATGGATTTGTGTTAGGAATTGCTTCTCTACCCAAGGCATCATGGTAGATTTCTGGTGCCCCACCAATCAACATTGTGTTCCATGGGAAACTATACCTCCCTGTTACTTTTTGGGTAGCTCACTGAATTTGCCAGCCCCTTTCCCAAAACTTCTCATTCAGCAAAAGTGTGAGAGACCAGTGGGTCTGAATAGGAGAGGAGGACTCAGCCACCTCATCTCTCTCCTGCACAGTCCTAACACCCATAATCTTTGCTGGGCAGCGAGAAAAGAGCAAGGTCCCTTTTTCCCTCCACCACCCTGCTTTTGGACGGACTCACAGAGAAGCACTTTCTCTTACCTTTGGCTCAGGCCTGAAAGTGCAGGGCATGTTTTATCCCCATCACAGCACTTCCCTCCTGAATCTCTCCAGCTCTTTCACAGTAACCTCACACCCTCAGATAACCAGACTTCTGTATTGCAAATGTGTCCCTGGTGGTATGGCAGACTCCAAGATCACACCTGGTCATCATCCTTTGCTTTCCTTTGCTCTCTTGGATAATGCTGGGAACTATCTTTTATTGGCAGAGGTGGATAACAGCAAGGTGATCTCTGATTAGAAGGCTACATGAGGCTCAGGGTGTGGTGTCACAGCAGTCAGGAGGAAAGAGGTAGGTGTCAGATGGGATGTAGATGGATAGGGAAGCTGAGAGTCAGAGAGGAGGCTGCCAGCTTTGAGCTCAGAAATTCAGCACTAAAGCACATGAGATGCAAAAGAAACAGATGCAGGAAATAGCAAGAACAGTGCAGTGACAGCACTCACTCACAGGGAACAGTCAGCAGCAGGAGGTCTTTCCTGTACTGACAAAGGCAACAAAAAGAAGCTGATTATTTCTCAGACCAGCAGCATGCTCTCCCTGCTGTTTTTATGCAAAACTGATGGACAGGATCAGCAGCCTTGCCAGGATATGGAGCAACCAGCATGGGCTCGAAGGTCTGCAAGAAACCCCGCTGAGGCAGAGAAGCTGAAGTAACCCTGCTGTAGCAAGCATTTCTAGGATACAATGCCATGAACAGAAACTGTGCTTCCTCCCTGGAGGAGAGGAGTTTGCACTGTATCTCCCCATGTCTCCTAGCACAGACCGACAGGGACAAAGTGTGACACTGACCTACTGGCCTCTGAGGCTGCCTTGGCTCCTCCTGGGCACTTGCCATTTCTCTGTGTCATGGTTTAACCGTGCATCCAAGTATCCCACAGCTCACTCCACCCACCCCACACCACCCAAGTGGGATGAGGAAGAGAATTGGAAAAAGGTAAAATTGATGGATGGAGATCAGGACAGTTTAATAAATGAAATTAAGTAAAATATAATAATAATAATAATAGGAAAAAAGGAATTAAACACAAGAAAAACAAGGGATGTACAATACAATTTCTCACCACCTGCTGACTGCTGTCCATTCCATTCCCAAACAGTGATCACAAGAAACAAACAAGCAGAGGAAGGGAGCAGCACCACATGACTGATGATGACAGGGCAGGAGCAAGCAACTCAGGTTGAGGCAGCTCCAGCCAACATGAACACAAACACTCCCAATGCACACTCATCATCTGAACTCCCTCCCCTACACAAGATGCAGCTTACACAACCTGGCACCAGACTCCCTCTCCTGCCCTTCTGTAGCTTCACCTGTCAGGGCCCTGAATGCACTAACAGGACCTCATTGTCCAGAGCAGCCTCACCTAGGGCTCTACCAAAAGCCCCTCCCCACAGGGTTTGGGGAAGCTGTGTTTGCATTTAAGCTCAGCCCAGAGTTCCCAGGCCCCGTCTGAGCTACGTTGGAGGACTAGTAGTCTCTGGCTGTGCTTTGTTGATCTTAACCTGTAGGCTGGTTTATCATCCTGACCTCAGGCTTGCCTTGCCTTATCACCACAGACATGCCTCACAATCACTGGGCCTGATCCTGACCCAGTTTGACTGCAAGCAACCTCATCACCATGAGCTTGTCCAGCTATCTCAATTCTTGGTCAAATCCAGCTGCTATGCCACGCCTGCCTGGCTCTCTGTGGTCAGGTACCGTGGGAATGGGCCCTGCCCAATGAGGGCCCTGGCTGTGGGCCTCAGGAACAGCCCCTCACAGCTCTCCTTGTCCTAGTGCGCAGCCAGCCCTTACTGTACCCTGACATCAGCTCTCCTGGTATGACTGCCAGGACAGCTGCACCATGAATGGCATCAGGGAACTCAACCTGTTTAAAAATAGCTGTGAGGAAAATGCAATTGGTTACTTTTACCTGCATTGCTTCCCCACCACATGTGTGTGTAATCCCAGAAATGGCATATAGGCACCATTAAGATAGTAGAATAAAAGCAACAGAAACCAGAGACTACTTAAGACTGGTGCCAAGAATGAGCTCTGTCAGGCTAGATCAGACTTCATTACCCAGCTCAGCAACTCATCTCAGAGCAGCTTGAATCAGATGTGTCAGCTAGAAGCCTCTCATCTTACTGTATGTGCCTACCATATCAGGTGTCACTCTGATCCTACAGTTAGAGCTTTGCTGATTCCCAGAACACAAGACCCTGCTAAACCTGCAAAGGTTTTCTGCAGGGCTTTTTTTTTTCTCAACAGCTCTGTTGTTCCTGATTGCATGTCTATGTCCCAATACTTAATGTATGCTAAGACCATGGGTCCTAGGTTCCCATTGAAAGGAATTCTATTGTCTACCTTAAGATCTGTGGATAATGTGGAAATGAGTGAAGAAAGCCTTTAGATTTAAACTGAAAGTTGTCTTGTCCAGATATTAGTACATTTAACCGTTTCTTTTAGTGACAAGCTGGTGCTGCAGAGCAACCTCCTTTCAGAGGTAAGGAAATCCCAGTGCATTCCATCTCTGTAAAGCCATGTTACTGATTAACTTTTGTTGTTGTCCTTCTGAATCTCTCATTGCACTGCAGTCTTTTTTTTTTTTTTTTTTTGCTAAAGTGTGAAATGGACTATATGCCATTGACTTTTGTTTCACAGCATAACCATATTTTTTCCTATTTTTCTTATATTGTAACTGAATGACTTTCTAGCCAATACCCTACTGCTTCTAGGCAGGTAATACAGCAGTTAAGGGCCCTGACATCATCTTTGCTCTAAAGTAACAACTTCCCTACCTTGATTACTGCCTCATGATGCCTTGATTACTGCATAGCCACGTAATAGCTTCTTGAGACATCTCCCCTGATTAAATCAGGGCTATGAAGATGGAGAAGGGTCTAAAGGAGAAGCCATTCAAGGAGTGGATGAAGTCACTTGGTCTTTCAGCCTGGAGGAAACTGAGAGGACATCATCCCTCGTCGGGGTCTTCAATATCCTCTCAAGGAGAAGCATAAGGGCAGGTACTAATCTCTTTAATGACCAGTGGTAGGACTCTAGGGAATGGCCTGAAGGTATGTCAGCGGAGATTTAGGTTTGATATAAGAAAAGAGTTCATCACCCAGAGGGTGTCTGGGACTGGAACAGGCTCCCCAAGGAAGTGGTCACAGCACCAGCCTGACAGAGCTCAAGATGTGTTTGGACAATGCTCCTGGGCACACGGTGTGACTCTCAGGGATATCCTGTGCTGGGCCAGGAGTTGGACTCGATGATCTACGTGGGTCCCTTCCAACTCAGGACATTCTGTGGTTCTGTAAATCATTTCCAAATCACCGTTTGCTTGTGCCAGTGTACCAGGCCCGCTGCCTGAGGTCGGCTGCTGGAGAAGGTGATGCCTGTAAACGCTGCTCTGAGCTTTTTCCCTGGCAACAGCTGACCCACGGCAGGCACTGCCCCATAGCTATTCTAAAGAGCCCTTCTCCGGCTCTTTAAAAGGAGGGGCACAGCCAGAAGCGCTCCCCGACAGCCCTGAGTGGGGAGCTGCGGGACTGCCGAAAGCGGTCCGAGCTCACGGGGCTCTCGGGGCGTGCAACGTCCGATGTGCGCAACGCGATGCCACGACCCCCGCGAGGCGTCGGGCCGGCAGCTGGCGCAGCGGCGGGGGTGACTCGGAGCTAGAGCTGCCCCACGTCCCGGGACCGGAGGGAAAGAGAGACCTTGCTCTCTCTCTCTTGTCGCTGCTCAGACCCACGGACGCGGCGGGAGGGCTGGCCCAGCACGGACCTACCACGGCCGCGGCGCCCATTGGGCCCGGCCGGTTGCCGTCCCCGCGGGGGTGTCTGGGAAGGAGAGATCATGGCGGCGGAGCCGAGCAAGACAGAGATTCAGACCCTCTTCAAGCGACTTCGGGCAGCGCCGGCCAACAAGGTAGCGGGGAGCGGCTGGGGTCCGCCGGGCTGTCCGTGCTGGGCTGTTGCCCTGCGGCCGCGGCCTGCGCTCCGACCGGGTCCCGGGCCGCGCTGCGGCGGCTCTTGGGGCGGCCAGGCAAGGGCCCTTGGAAAGGGCCTGGGCAGAGCGGCCGGGGCTGCCGGGCTGTGGCAGGGTGTGGCGGAGCGGCAGAGCCGTCGCTTCAACCTGGCTGTCCCTGTGCCTTCGCTTTAGTCGTGCTTCGACTGCGGCGCCAAGAACCCGAGCTGGGCCAGTATCACCTACGGGGTCTTCCTGTGCATCGACTGCTCCGGCGTCCACAGGTCCCTGGGCGTGCACCTCAGCTTCATCAGGTGCGTGGGGAGCGCGGCCCGCGGTACCGCCGGCAGGCCTGGAGTAGCCATCCCGCCTTGGGGTGGAGCATGCAGGGCTGGGAGGGAAGCCTTATCACGGAGCGATCACCTCCGGGTTTATGTGGCTTGCTCGCTGGAGGTTCTGGGTCACTCAGCACTTCCAAAATGGAGTTTCCAAAGCACCTGAAGTGGAACATCGACATGTTGCTTTCGCTAACGTTGCAGAAATGCTGTCTGGACTTGTCAGTGTGGGAGCAGAGACGAGAGTGTGGTGTGTGAATCTTGCCAGTAAGGCAGTGGTGTGGTATATATACTTTCTCGTAATGCTGAGCAAGGCAAAAATAGGAATATTGTTTAATCTTTTCGGTATCAGCGTAATGGGGAAGACGGTGTTGGCTTTTCAGCCTAGTTCTTGTTTTCGGTACTTGTAAAATTAGCATTTTAAGTTAACAGAACTGTGACCTTTACTTGTTAGAAGTTGAGTAACTGATATGAGACATGCTGTGTCCCTTAGCTTTACTTGGACGTATTCTCAGTTGCTTTGTCACATGTTTTGGCCTAACCTGTGGAACGGGCTGAATATGAGTTTCTCATGTTGTGGTGAGATCATATGTAGAACAAAAGTTCTTGGCCATGCTTTCCTAGCTCAAGCTCTGCCCTCTAAACAAGCAGTACAAGGGAGAAATCTTCAAAAATTGGATAAAAGCTGGTATTTTTCCTCACTTTAAAAGTTGAAATTAATTTTTTACAGCAGCAAAGAAGTTCCCAAGATGTTCTTTCCACCTCTGCCTCCTACATTTTGGGGTAGTAGTGGGATATTTTGGGCCAGAGCTTGGTTTTGCATTTGGTTTGCCTGGTCTTTATTAATAGAAATAATTGGTTCTCACACAGGTCTACAGAGTTGGATTCTAACTGGAACTGGTTCCAGCTGAGGTGTATGCAAGTGGGCAGTAATGCCAACGCGGTGAGGAGCCTCTGTAGGCATTTTGCTTGGTTTCCCTCTTGCTAATCCACATCCTGTTTCTTGTCCCTTTCCTTTGTGTGGCTTTCTTGGTACCAATCGCATCTGAAATGTGTAATGAAGGGGAGCGTTTGTCAAGTGTGCTTGGAAGTCAGACTGTGACCTTTGCGTGCGTTGTTTTTTGATGTGCAGATCTCTCATTTTTTTGCACCTCATTTAAATGAGAGGCATAGCCTTCTTAAATGATAGGAGTTAATAACACTGATCAGTTTGAAAGCTCATGCTCAGCATTGAATGCTCAGAATCATCCCTCTGTAGAGAAGATGGATGATTTTCATAGGCCCCTGGAGTGAGACTTCTTGTAGAAAGCTGATCAGTCAATGGTTGATTCATGCTGTGTTCTCAGTTTTTCATCCCCTGTCTCTGAGAAGTTTTCCTTTTCTGTTGGGTTTGTCTAGTGCTTGCTTACGATCTAGCAGTCAGGAGACTGAATATTCCTCTCTTTTCAGACTGCTTTCTTCCGCCAGCACGGCTGTACCACCACAGATGCCAACGCTAAATATAACAGTCGAGCTGCCCAGATGTACAGGGAGAAGATCCGGCAGCTGGCAAGTGCTGCCATGGCCAAGTATGGCACTGATGTAAGTCTGAGAGCTCTGCAGTGCTACATGTGTAGTGCTGGATGCTGAATCTTGTACGATACCTTCTTTTTTGCCTCTCCTCTCTTTAGTTGCTTATAGATGGACTAAGTGGAGCCCCTGGGCACTCCCCTGACAAGAGTGATGCTGACTTCTTCATGGAGCACACACAGGTGAGAAGAACTACCTAAACCAGGCAGCCTTAATAGCTCTCCAGTAGGCAGCTGTTCAGCCAGGAGCAGTCCCACTTAGCTTGAAAGGACTCTAAATTGTATAATTTTTCAGTGGTAATGTGGAGGAAGTCAGATTCAGTCATCTGCCTGGGACATAGTCACAGATCTGAACAATCCCTGTAATATCCATATCTTGGCTTTGAGACCCTCTTTAGTTTCAGGAAGTACTCAAAGCTATCAGCTATGCCCTGGAAGATGCTTTGTGTGCTGTGTTAATGCTTAGTTTCTTTGTACAGTTAAAGCAAGGACTAGCTATTACTTTGAACTTCTGGTTTAGAAGAAACTTTTCAGTGCATAGACCCTGGTGAAGTGGATTTGGGCAACTGCACAGTGCCAGGCAGACTTTCTCAGGTAATATAAGAATTGGCTGTATGGCAAATAGAGACAGTGGAAGTGGAGATTAATTTTTTCCAGGAAAACTCATTCACACTTTCTCCCAGATTTAAACTCATTTTCTTTAACGTGGGAAGTCCTCACATTAGCCAGTTTGTCAAATGGTTCTGTCATTCTTCCTGGCCTTTCATTCAGCTTAGCTTCCTTTTTGTCTTTTTTATTTTTTTCCCTGCTAAGGGAATATGGTCTTGTCCATATGTTATCTTCAAGGAAGGCATAGTCTGAAGTTTGGAATAAGTTTCCTTTGGCCTAAAATTGAATACAGGTCACTAAACCTGTAGTAAATTCAGGATTGTTTGGTTCATTCATCTTCTGCAAATAACTGGAATGAGTATCTCCTTGCAGTCTTCCAGTACATGGGATATAGCAGATGCCAGCCAGAATCCTGCACAGTCTTCTCCAGAGGTGGAAAAAGCAGCAAAGTCATCAGAAGGCAGTGAAGTTTTGAGTGAGTTTTTTGCTGAATAATTTTTCTGAGAACCTGTCTTCATTTCCAGGAGAATACAGTTCTGTACCACTGTTGGAAGGGCCAAACTTCTCCTTTGATTCAGACTTGAAAGAGTGGAAGTTCTGTGCATTCTTAGGATGTTTAGTTAAATTAGTGGAGACTTCTGAAAACACTGCTCCATTTGGGTTCAGTTCATCACCTGAAATGCACACAAAACTGTTTTGGGCATTAGCTGCCCCATTTCCCTGCTTTCAGACATAATTATTTGTCTAAACACTTTTCTCTGCCCCTTGAATTTGGTAGGTCTGAAAAGGACATAGGACAGAAAACTTTCTAGGGTGAAGGACAAGGAAACCAAGAATCTGGGGGCATAGCTTTAGTTTGAAACAGCTTTGTATATTTCTCTGCAGAGTATTTGCTTTCTTTTACTGTGTTAAGAACCATACAGAGGGAATAATTTGCTCTGTGGAGATGTAAAGTTGTTGTCCTTAGGAAATTGCATATTTCAGGCTGTAACTGGATTTATTTGTGGGGGCAGAGGCACTAGGAGAGATATAGTTGAACTATGAACATACTGTAAAGGAAAGGTTTGAGAATCAATCTGCTGAATGCTCTCTTCTGGTTTTGTGCCCACAGATCCCAGCCAAGGTCCATCTATTGACTTGTTGAGCACATCTCCTAAAGCTCCTCTAGGTAAGACTCTTCACTCTCGGATCAGTCTTGCTCTTATACCCACTGCTCAGTAGTAAGCTTAGTGAAGCTGGAAGCAATTAGCCAGTTTCCAGAATGTCTAAATGAGCTTATCTCCATGTGAAGGCAGTACTTAGGATGTTCTCAATTCCAAAACCAAGCCATGGCTTTCTGGAGGTTTCCTCCTCCTTTGGATAATTGAGTTCAAAACTGTTGCTTTCTCAAAAGCATGTTTTCCTGGTTTTGAGCTTTGGACAAAACTTGGCACTTGCATATCTAGGACTTGGGTGATAAGGCCA
Source organism: Picathartes gymnocephalus (assembly GCA_013390045.1). NCBI lineage: Eukaryota > Metazoa > Chordata > Aves > Passeriformes > Picathartidae > Picathartes > Picathartes gymnocephalus. Next base: position 36,576 of record WEKY01057170.1, on the reverse strand, counting down.
CATGACTATTTTTTCAGTTTGTTTCCTCACAGAACCTTTAAAGGCAAATGAATTTTTAGCTTTCAGAGTAAAAGGGATTTGTATCTGATTCTCCCCTGCCATTTCTGTCCTGGCTGCACACAGAACATCTGGTTGGAGCTTCTTTCCTTATTGAGAGCATGCTCCTAGCCCACTGGGTTCATTCTGGGTGGAAGGCCTGTGTCCTCAAGTGTCTGTTCATTCCCCATGTTTTACGTCTCTTCCTCAGACATGTCCATGTATCTGTCAACACAAGGGGCTGCTCCTGCTGGAGGTAACTGGCTAATAGCTGGCCTGCGCTGGCTGCTTGTGACAGCTCTGCTTGCCCCTCCTGAGACTCTGCCTTCAAGTCTAACTTTAGCTTCCTGTGCTTGGAGAGAACGAGCCAAAGCTTACACGTGTTGTTTTGAGATCTAAACCAGATATGTTATATCTGCAAAGAGACCTTATTAACTTTGCTGTTAAATGTTTCCTGACAGTATAAAAAACCCCAAACACAAACCCAAACAACCTCGAATCAAGTGTTAGGAACAAAGAGCAGAAAACAGTTTCAGATGGTGTGGATATTTTGAATCTCCTTATTTAAAATTATGTTAAGACTAGAAAGGATAAAAGAGAAGCTGTCAAGAATAATCTATGGGCTAACAAAAGTCATGCGGCTGTAGAAAGTCAGGAGACACACACACAGAAGAAAAGTCCAACAAGGGCAATAAAAGATTTTGCACTTACCTATAGGAAGCTGGAAAATGTTTTGGGCAGTCCCTCTCTGTTTTGTTCTTACACTTTTCCCCAGACATCTGCTGCTTGGCTGGCCCTTGTCTGGTTTTACAAGTGTGGCATGCCCTCAAGAGTGACAAGTGCAAAGGTGTTGGGGAACCTGTTGCTTTTACAGCTTGCTGCACTTCAGGTCCTTTTTTTTTTGGTATGTTCATGTAAACATGACTTTAGGGTTCTTGCTGCTTTGTCCCTAAGGCATTGGTGAGGCACCGACCTTCACCAGTGTAGCACTGAAGCTGCATTTTCTTGAATCTGTGTATGGGATAAACCTAGTCTTTTTCTAACTGCCTGATCCCTACTGGACAGGGTCACCTACTGCATAACACTCAGAGGAGCTATTCAGAGTTCTTAATTAAATTATAAGTTGCTCCAGAAATGGACATCCATCTTTAGGCCACCAGCCTGCAGCTATGGAGCTTCTACGTGCATCTTTCTTGCCTGGGTGAAATCACCCAGACTTCTGATGTGAAGCTGTATGGTGTGCCCTGGATGCTACTGCAGCTGGACTGTGGTGGATGTTCGTGTGGTTTGCTGTCTAATTTTGGCCTCTTAAATTAATTCGCTTCTGCTTATTTGCTGCTTTCCTCCTCTTGCAGAACTTAAATCCTCCCTCATTGGAAAGAAGAAACCAGGAGCTGCCAAGAAAGGGGTATGTCTGACCTCTTTTATGTAGGGGAGGTAAAGCATGTCTTGCATTTCTGTTGTCCTTTCTCTGATCCTTGCTTTCTGCGCTTAACAAAGCTGTGTGACAAAGCTGCAGAGATCTGTTTTGGGGAAAGGAGACCTTAAGCAGCATGTATATTATTACAAAAAAAAATTATGCTCTGGATCATTACTGGTTGTGGTCTGAAGCATATGTGGTTAGTCTCTTAACTGCTGGCCACTGCTGGGTTAATTCTTGGGTGTTTTTCCATACTGCGTTGCAAGCTCTTTTGTGTCTGTAGGCTGCGACTACACAGAGAGGCTGAAGGCCTCATTGGTGCAGCAAGAAGTAGGATTCAGGTTTTCTTCTACAGTGAACAATCTAGGATGAAGAATTCACAGGATTTTGTTTCTGTTTTTCAAGCTGGGTGCAAAAAAAGGTCTTGGAGCCCAGAAAGTAAGCAGCCAGAGTTTCAGTGAGATTGAGCGGCAAGCCCAGGTGGCAGAACAGCTGAGAGAGCAGCAGACAGTGGAGTCCAGGAAACAAGCTGAGGAGTCCATGTAAGTGCCCTGTTTGGGATGAGTACCTTGCATACCTAAGGCAGAAGTAGTGTGAGGTTAATGCTGTTCACTCTAGGATCACCAAATGTGACTACAGAACATACTGCATCATAGGATCAGCAGTAGCTTACATGCCACTATGGCCTCTGCAGCAAAGCACAAATTATACTACTGTATTTTATTCAAATTAGCATTTCTAGAAGAATTTAGGGAGCAGATACTTCTGTATCATGTGTTTCTGTTCACCTTTGGACAGGACTGAAAAAGGGAAAGGCTGAACTGGATGGATCATTCTGGGTGCAGGGGCAGGGAATGATGGACACTGTGATGCTTACAGTAAGGAAATCATGGTTAGCCAAAGGAGAGTTGAATCCAGTGGAGGTGAGAAGGCAAAACAAGCAATAGCTTCTGTGCAAGGATTTCTGGTAGAGCTGTTGTGAAAATGGCTGTTTTGAAGGATGGTCAGGGTTACTTTACCACTTATTCCTCTACAACGTGGGCAGTGAGGGAGGGTGATGAGCTGATACCCACCATGGCTCTTTCCCTTAGAGTCACCTCAATGCGACTGGCTTATCAGGAACTGCAGCTTGATCGGAAGAAGGAAGAGAAGAAACTCCAGAATCTTGAAGGGAAGAAACGTGAACAAGCAGAGAGGCTGGGCATGGGATTGGTGTCCAGAAGGTAATTGGCTGTGGATGGCATAGGACAGACAGGTGTCTTGGAAGTATCTGCTCTGGAAAAGTTTCTTGAAGGTAGTAGTTTGTTCTTGTAACAGATAAGGAGATGAGTTAAAGTGCTCATATGCTAGTCTTTGACTGAAAATGCTTCAGGCCCCAGAAGGAGTAGAGATTCTGTTCAAAGATTCTGGTTCTCATTTGAGCTTTTCCAGAGGTATGTGTGACCTGTCAGTATCTAGCACTAGAGCCCTGCTGCTTGACAGGGGCCCCCTGCAGAATCCTTCTTTTAAGAAGGTAGCTCAAGACTTCTGAAGGAGCATAGATAAGTGGTGAAGGGGGCTGACATCCCACAACTCTCCCTCAAAACTTGTGTCACCTGGCCTGCCTATGAAGGCCAGATTCAGTTTTGAGGCAGACTGGTTGTAGGGACTGGATGCTGTCAGACCCATCAGCCCTGACTCTGCCTGTTTTGTTGTGCTAGTTCTGTTTCACACTCGGTGATGTCTGAGATGCAAGTAATTGAGCAGGAGACGCCGCTGGTAGCAAAATCTTCCCGCTCCCAATTGGACTTGTTTGAAGATTGTGGAAGCTTCACATCTGGACCCCCCAAGTAAGACTTAGCTTCAGTGTAGCCTTGGCTTATTCCTGAATTTCACGTCTGGCCTAAATTACCTATTTTTGGTACCTAGGTACAAATACAATCCCTTCTCATTCGAAGATGCATTTGGCTCACGATGGGAAACAGACTCTTCATGGGGTATGGACAAAGAGGAGGAACCAGAGGTGACCATTTCCAGCATTCGGCCGGTTTCAGAGAGGTAAAGTGCTTGCCCCTGCCAGTGTACCTTGCCACTGCTAGTGTCCCCTTTTGTAGGGGACAAAGGATAAGTGTGGGAGCAGTGGTATAGATGCTGCTGTGTTATAGCAGGAGCCCTGTGCTGCAGAAAATGACTTGCACAGACAAGCCCAAGAAAAAGGGCCTTGAGTGAAAGGGCCTTGGACACTTCTTTGCCTGTCATGTCCGTAAGTTTATACAGCCTCTGTGGTCATTGAGTGCTGACTGTCCTGAGGTGGGGAGAGGAAAGCCCCAATGTAACTAACACATAAGGATGTCTTGCTTTCCTTTGATTAGATGAGGTCTGAGACAGAAGTCTGATTCTTTACTGTGTTGGTGACCTTAATCTGAGATGTTTCCTCTTGTTTCCTCAGACCCACCAGTAGGCGGGAGACTGAGAACAGGCCATCCGTGGTGGAATCCAATGAAGCTCGGCAGAAGTTTGCAGGGGCTAAAGCTATCTCTTCAGATATGTTTTTTGGGCGGGAGGCAGATGCTGAGGTAGATGTATTCTGCGGTGATTACACTGGTACAGCTCTGGCGTTACCTCCTTCTGTTTGCTCAGGTCCTACTTTGTTCCCTTCCTATATAACCTTTTTGTTTTGTTTTCTGCTGTAGTATGAAGCCAGATCCCGACTGCAGCAACTCTCGGGCAGCAGTGCCATCAGCTCTGCAGACCTGTTTGGAGAGGCTGACAATGTGCACTCAGGTTTGTTAGCACTCAGTGTGTTCAGGAAGGGGGCAGTTTTGGAAGACCTAGACTGGAGGGGATCAGGGTGCTTTCTGGAGCTGAGGGACTCTGGGCTAACTCCTTCTGGTCCTTGTAGGTGGCGTATCTATTGGAAACGTCCTGCCCGCAGCTGACATTGCACAATTCAAGCAAGGAGTGAAATCAGTTGCCGGCAAGATGGCTGTCCTGGCCAATGGAGTGATGAACTCCCTTCAGGTGAGGTTACATTATGGCACCTTCAGAAAGGCTGTTGTCATGTTCAGGGACTTTCACCATAATCTGGCTTCCCCTGGAATTATTGCTCTCTTCTCAAAATAGGTGGAAAGTCCCAGGTAGATACCTGTCTTTTATAGCTGATGACTACAGTACAATAGCTGAGCAATTGCAGGTGGCCAGTAAACTCTACTTGGCCAGCCTTACCCTCCTGCTGCACAGGACACCTTGTTGTGTCAGACACACCTTTTCCCACAAATTCCAGGGAGAATTTTAAAAGTCAAGGTCATTTTACCTTCTGCCTTTGTACAGTGTCCTGTCTAGGTAATCTCACACACTTTGGCATTAAAATACCAAACCTCCCCAGTTTCTTGTTACCTGTCTCTGGATGTTGCACGAAGGTGTTGTAACAAGATGTCTCTGCTTCCTCCTCAGGATCGTTATGGTTCATATTGATGACCCAGGGACTGCAGAGGGAAGCCAGCAAGAGGCACTGATGCCACCTTTGCCTGGAGTAAACTCTGCAGGATTGTCTTATTTGTCTGGGTTGGGTGGGGAGGGGAGAAGATAAGTGGGAAGGGGTCAGGACATGGCTGTGCCCAGGATGCTTTCTGAATATCTCTGGATTCCACTCTATTAAAATTCAGTGTGCCCTCATACCCACTGCTATCTACTAGCCAGTGGAGACAGGCCTTCTTACAGGGTTAACCTCACTGCTGTAAAAGATACCACACGAACTCTGGGCCTGCCCTTATCAGTGCTCCTGTCCTTCTTTGGCCCATACCTTAGCTCACCAAGTGACAGAGGAAAGGGGAATGCTATTTTTCTGAACATCCTGTGACATGACTGTTTTTTGTTCTGATCACTGTTCCCAATCCATGGTGCTGTGGAGTCCTCTGTATTTGCAGGGTTTGTGTTTTACCGTGATCTAGTCCTTTTTACTGTCTTCTAAACCAGCGTATATGAATGCGGGGGAAAAAAAAATCAAAGCAAAGATTATTTTTTTAGCTTCTAACTACATTATCAGCAAAAAAGGCCCAGGTAAAGAAGTAAAGAAATTTATTGGATCCCTGGTTGTTTTGTTGCCCAGCTTTGGATCAGATCAAAGTAGTGAGCCTCTGACTTAACCATGAGGTGCAGTAGCGAGGACTGTTGTTTTAGTCCTGTTCAGCTTGGTCTCTGGTTTTAACAAGAGTGTTTTTCTCTTCCTTGGATTATGGTGTTGAGGACTAGGTAGTAAGAAGAAGGGTGGGAAAGAGCTAGTTACATGCTGGTAGCAAAAGAGAGGTTGGGCCTGTTTGTTCTGGAGCCTTCTGTCTGGGACTGGGAAGAGGCTTGCACAGGCTTCACCTTTCCTGTCCAGTTGAGGGGCTGCAGTAGCTGCGGGCAAGAGGGGAAGGGTTATTTGGCTGCTCTGTGCTCATGTTTCACTTCAGTGGGGCATGAGGGGGGTAAGGGTCAGGGGTCTTCCTGTTCCTTGTCTATGTGCCCTGATGCATCATGTCAATGTCACAGTACCCACAGTGGGCTGGGGCTCCAGGGAGCAGTGGTGTGGCTGTGATGTGGCTGCAGGGCATGATAGCAGTCCGGGCATGGCTGCAAATGCCACCCTGGCACTCGCGGGTGGGGCCGGCACCTTCCCCAGCCAAGGCAAGGGTGTCCTGGGGCCCTGGAAGGCGAGCGGAGCCCTGCGCTGGTCCTGCCCACCAGATGCTGCTTCCCCTGAGGAGGGCCCAGGGCAGCTCAGAACACCCAAAGACCCAGACACAGCAGAGGCCTGACACAGCGTGCTTTATTGCCAGGCTGTCACAGCCACTCACCGAGCTGGGAGAGAATGCACAGATGATAAATAATTTAACTTACAATAAATAAATAACCCTGCCAGCACCCTGGTACAAGCTTTGGGTTACCAGCTCTGCATGGCCCGTGCTGCAGGACTTTATGACCAGGAGGAGCAAGGAGGCTCCCAAAGAAGCATGAGAAACTGAAGTTCCCCAGGCAATAACTAGTCTATGTAAGCTGGGGCACAGGAGCTGGGCTAGACAAAGCATTTGGGTCTGTGGAGGTTTAAACTGCTGAGTTGGTTGTCATGAATGCAGTGTGATGCTACTTAGTAGTTTTAAGGGCTACACTGCTGCTACAACAATACCAATATTTACAAAAAAACCCACCTCGATCTCATGTGAGGACTGCTTCCTTTTCACTTAGTGCTTCTGCCCACCCAGCCCCAGTAGGTGCTCTGTATGCTTGCAAGCCATACCACTTATGGCCAAGGAATTTAAAGACCTTATCACTCTCTTCCAAATCCTCTGAAATTCACTTTTCCAAATGACCATAATACGCCGTTCGAGGGAGGGGGAGACCTCACAGAAGGGCACTCAGAACACCAGCGGAGCCAGCCAGCACCATGCAGTACTTAACTGCAATCTAGGTTATTTGCTGTATTTGCTTTGGCAAGTCTTGGACACATGGAGGAAAAAGCACAAAGCAGAGACAGGTTGCATGGCAATATCTAAGCTGTCCTTTTTTAGGAACTTCATGAATTTCCTTACCTTGGATCATATGCAGATGCAGCGTTACTGGGCATAATAATGGAACACAAGTGCAGAGATGCTGCTGGTGATTTAACCACTCTTATCTGGGCCAAATCTGAACAGAACTACACAACAAAACACTGACAAGAGGCCTGTACTAGTCCTCCTGCTGCTTCAGCACCTGCAGAACTGGGAGGGAGCACCCTGGTGAGAGCATACCTGGCTGGTTCCAAGTGGTAGCAGAGCTGGCAGCTGCTGGCTTGTCTTGCCTGCCAGCAGAGGGAAGCATAACGCTGTAGCTGTAAATGGCTTATGCAGAGGAGCTATTCCTGCACAGAGTTGGAGCTAAGAAAAAGACAGGTTGTTCCTGGGAAGAGGTGGGTGAACCCAGCACTGGGGATTAGCACAGCCACACACACACTGGTGATTGATGTAGACAGAACCCACTGTTAGAGCAGATGCTCTGGGAGGAGGTGCTGTTCCTTCAGTGGGTTCTAGAGAAACTCGAGATGGGAATGGTGCCCACCCTCACAACCTTCAGTTTTCAGAGGAGTCTGTCTCTTCATTGGAGCCTTCACTCTCAGCATCCATTTTTCGACGATGGTGTAGAGGTTTCCAGGGTGAGTTAATCCTGGGTGAATTGCGAACAGGCATATTTGCTGTGTCTGCACTGGAGCTGGCAGGACCAGAGAGAGAAAGCCCTGAAACCTGAGCTACCCTGAAAGAGAAAAGACAAATGCTAGGCAGCATGTTGAATAAACTTCTACTCTAGCACTCTTGGAGTGAACCTGGGAGGAAGACTTAAAACTGGCACAGGGATGGAAAGATGTTCACAGCATAGAGGGGAAATACATGGCACTGGTACCTCCCAGACTCACTATGTGAATTTTCTCCTGTTTAAATATATCTTCTGAGCTGAGCTCATTCCTTCCAACACTCCTACTTTTCAACATCCAAACAAAATTTCCCTGTTCATTAGAGACTGCTTCTTCCTCTAGATCCCTCTTTGAGTCACACTCTTCCCCTCTGTTTCTGAAGACTTTTGTAAGGATTTTGTTAACTGCACTGAGGCACCATGAAGAAAGAAGCCCTTCCTGTTCAGGCTCCTCTATTGTTTTGTAGTAGAGCAGAGGAATAGGACAGTACTTCATTACACTCTTCTTTAGCATGCTACCTTTAATCTGTTGCTTTACCTCCTAGTTTAGGCAATTCCACTTACAATTTCTCAAGTTCCTGATCCATGGCAGGGTCCAGAAACAAGTCTCCTTTATCTGGCAGAGCCCCTGGGGGAAGAAAAACACCCAATGAAACTATCAGAGCAGAGTTAGGCTATTCATTCTTCAAGGGAAGTGTTCAAGCCATGGCAGCATCCTAAATCTGGCCTGCAAGACAGAGAACACTTTTCCTTATACCTATTAGAGAAAAAGACACTGAATGTTGAGGGTCACAGACAGATAAAGAATGATGATCCATTTTCTGTATCTTTCACACATGCTGTAGCTGAGCTCAGAGTTAATGGGAGACAGCCTCTGGAGTCTCACTTCCTACAACCCCAAGGACTGGCAGTTTTCATTCACTGTACAAATTTACTGTCAGGGAGATGGCAGCCTGTCATCTGCTCATTGCCCAGTATAGTCACCAGTCACCAGAGAATAATAGATGTGGTGTTGTCAGTACCACAGCCTGAAACATGTGCTATACCCACCCAGGGAGATTTGTATTTTTGTGCCACCTGCCTTTCTTGTGGCGCACTGCTCTTGGGGATCAAAACACAGATTTAAGGCTTTTGCTCTCCTTGCAACACGGGAAAGTCAGGCCTGACTCTTGTGCACATTGTCTACAGGAGTTAAGTGTGGATGAACTGTGCTCTAGCACTGCTTGCTGTCAGGGTGTGAGCATGAAGAGCTGGGCCAGTACTTGGGTACCCTCTCAGAAGATCAGCATGCTCCTTTTAACATTAGACACCCTACTCCAGATGAAGGACATGGTATAATTCAGGACTGGAACAGCTGATTGATGATCCTTGCTCTTCTCTGAAAACACTGGGACCTTAGCATAGTCAGAAAGGAAGATGGGGCTCTTAGGAAAGTCTTCCTTCCTAATTCTTTAACAAACTCCAACTTGAATAGCGGTCATGGGAGAGTGTGATCAGCCAGCACAGAAATGGCAGAGAACAGCACAGAGATTGCCTACTAGAGCCTGGAAAGTACCACTGCACACCAGAACTAAAAACTCATTTGATAATCTATACCAACAGTACAGTGAGGAATGCTTTTTCTAAGGTTTTTCAGGAGACCTGGGTGCTACACTCAATACCTTTTGGAAGGGGCTTTGTATTCCTTGTGGGGACACAAATGGCTCTGTTACCTTGCTCTTGAAGGAGAGGCTGGAGAGCCATCTATCCCACAGAGGCAGGCAGGCAGCAGTCATCAAAAATGTAGCGATGAGTGCCTGAAAACTAGAGTAAGTTTAGACCAGAACGGATTCCCCCATTTATTTGGGTTCTGGTCTACTCCTCTTGCAAATGAGCAGGAAAGTCTGGCACTGCAAAACAGTGTCAGGAGATCCATGGAAGCGTCTCAGCCTACTTCTTTTTGTGGACTCAATTAAAATAAGCAACTAAAGCTTAACTTGTTTCTGTAGTTGCAGAGTGCACAGTGAAGTCTCTAGGGCACAAAAATTACTTGAGATAGTTGATAAATGGCATTTAAAGAATTCACAGATCAACACTGACACTGGAGATAGACTGCAGATTCCAGTCTGCCTGGCAAACTCATCGGCATTGTCCCAACCTGAACAAGCTGCTTTAATCCCTATCCCTGTTCCTCAAGAGGAGCTGCTGGCTTTGTGAGACCAACACCTCCTCTGCCTGAAACTGCTCTCACTGAAGGGCTTTGAGGGGCTTGTGATCCCCTACAGACCAAAGACTGTTGAAATCACCCTTCAGGAGAGATTAAAAGACACCAGGAAAAGAATCCTCCTTTTCTTGCCAAAAACGCTAGCACCTGTCAGACTTGTGGCTGCTGCCCCTCCTCTGAGAGAGGCCTCAGCAGGAGGCTGGCAGAGGGCCAGAGGATGGGCCTACATTAATGGAAAAGAAAACCCACTCACTTTGTAGATGGCACAATGGAGGCTGTGGGCAGGATTTTTCTTTTTCTTTTCATCTGTTTTCTTTATGCTTGACTAGAAGTGGATTTCATAGGGCAAAGGAAAAAAAGATTTTGCTTGCTGCCATCCAGGCATCACCTTCCTCCCAGTGAATACACTGCTTTCTAAGCCTATTTTCAGAGGGGATTGCAGGGCTGTATTCATGCACCTTTGATATATAATCTGCCCTGCCCCAGAGGAGCATTAGCAGCTTAAATGGTTTGCTGTAAGAAGGGGCTCAGCCAGGGAAGGCACACTTTTACTGTACTATGACACACACCTGTGCAAAAGAAGCAGCCTTCAGGCAAGGTACACCTTTTCATTGAGTTTTGTCTTTGCAATTAGAGACTGGCAGATACTCAGGCCTAGAAGCAGAGGAAGAGGATACTTACCCAAACACAGAGAGAGCCTACCCTTAATGGCCAGGTGATTTGCTGAGTGGAGATGAGTGAAGATGAGTGTTTGGGAACACCCCCCCATACACCCCTTCCTCCCTGCTCCTGCCACTTATATTTATCTACTCGATACAGTCTTGTCAAACAGAAAAGCCATTTCTGTTCCTCTTTGTAGGAGGAGGAAGAGCACAATCAAGGCATATGGGGGAAATATGAAACTGAGTGAATTATGGATGGATTACATACTGTCCTTTGCCAATATAACACTGCACAACATAGAAACAAGCAGTGAGGTGCTGGTTGGTAATCCCTGTGGTTCCCACAGCAGTGTGGTACAGATTTTTGTATCAGTTTGTGTTTTACGATCAGATTTTCAGCAGGCCATAGATAGTTACTAGCAAGATCACACTGCCTTGAGGGAAGATGGGGAAGAGCTGGCAAAGACTGGGCTTTGAACCTTTGAGCCAAGGAGGCAGCAGAGGTTTTCCATTAGGTGTGCCTTCTTTTATAGATAAGAGTAGCCATTTAAAATCTACAAGAGCACAAAGGGCTAAAACATAGGATGGCACCTCAATTCAGTAATCCTTGAGGAAGCTGCACAGCTTCAGGCAGATAGGCACAGCATTATGTTTTTAAAGTTAACCCATCAACAAAAGATGAAAAACTTTCACTCTCTTACTGACAGTGTAAAATGTGGGTTATAATTACAAAGGAAATTCCACAAAAATACAGAATGACTGAAAATCTAGAGCTGTAGCATTTAGAGAAGTCTTACCTAGGGCTCGATTGATGCCCTGATCTTTTGCAAGAGCCATAAGGAATCCATAGAAGGTCATTCTCTGTGCACTACTCAACATTTCCTTCACAAGAGCAGAAGGTGGACAGCTAGGAAAAGAGAGACAGAGATCATCTTGTCTTCTAAATTATAATCTTTTTGTTCCCTAAGACGCAGCTCAAACTGGAGAAATAAACCCTTTTACCTGTTCTAACACAGTCAGGTTGCCCTGACTCAGTTTAAAACAAACAGCCAGCAGCTTGCTTATTAACCACTGGATCTGCTCCCCATTTGCTAAGTAAAATCTTTGAGCTGGGGGACATCCCTAGGAGCAGTCTTACCTGTCTTCATTCCAAGGACAGTGAGAAAAACCTAGATTCACTCAGAAACATACACATCCCAACTCTTAGCATGTTCTTTCAAAAATCCTCTGGGAAATACATTCTTTCAGAAGTCAATAAACTTTCATAGTGTTAAGTTTGAAAAAGACTAAGACCACTGAGTCCAGTAATCAGTGGAGCACTGCTGTGTTCACCACTAAACCATGTCCCTAACTGCCACATCTACACATTTTTGAACACTTTCAATGATGATGTTATCAGACTATTAGTGATAGCCATCCAAGGGGCAAGAAAACCACTCCTATGATAGCCTAAATATGTCAGAGAACACTATTTAGGTGAGGACTAAATCAGCATATCCCCTTCTTCTACACTCACCTTAACCCCTGGCCCTGACTTCTAAGCAATATCTTCATAGTGATGCTTGCTCTGGACCAATACTTCTTGAAGGATTTCATGCAAAATCAAACTGCCTCATGAAGAGGAAGTGTTGAACGGTCAATGGTATAGTGGTACTCCTGCGAGATGTGGGGCTGGGCTGGTGATCCCTCAGGCAGAAGTGGTTACCAAAGCCTGAGTGAGTATTGAGCTACTGCATGAAAAGCTGGGAATGGCTCCCCGCATAGTGCTGTGCAAAGCCTGACCTACCAGATGGGCCCACAATACTCTTCCTGAATCTGAAGTTCTGAGGACATACAGGGAATGTAGAGCTTTTGTTGTTTAAGAACAAAACAACCCATCAGCTCCATGCTTAGATATCTATAGCACTGGACAGCAGTTCAGCAGTAATTTTGTGGATCACAAATTTGGATTTGGAAACCTAAAGCAGAAATCAGGTGGAACTTGTTAAGAGTTATTGTCCTGAGTTATTTTGTGTTTCTAGACTATGACCTTCCAGGAGGGCATATTCTCACTACCTGCAAGAAACTATGATGAAATTGTCTGTCAGAGCTGTACAGTAAGGTCTGGTATTGCTCCATCCTCTGCTGAACTAAAGCTAGTCTTGTGCCTGGAATCTGTAGCTGGAGACCAGCTCCAACACAGGCTCAGGTACAGTGTGAACTCACCCAGGTACTAAGGCTTCATACTCCATCCACCCAGTGGGCTCTTTCAACTTCTCAAGAACACAACTGCACTTGTTTATCCCCTCTAGCTAATCCATGATGGATCTCTCCTTGATGAAAGTGTCAATGCAGAAGTAAGATGGAGAGCAGAGACCCAAATCCATGTCTTACTTCAAGAATCAGTTCAAACTCCATGTTTCTTTGGTCCATGAAATTGTTTCTCTCATTCAGTTAAAGCTGTTCAGCAATGATGTTTCCCTTCGTACTTCTTCAGTGAGATCTATGTGGGAATATCAGCTTGTTCAAAGTCCTTTATTTCTTCACAGCTCCAACCTTACAAAGGGTCTCCAGAGACAGAGACTTCAAATTTGTATTTGAGACTCCATTCGTACCTGTATTTTGATCTGTCACACAAGGACTCCAGGCACTGGTAGAAGAGAGATGCCTCTACTCCTTCGAGTAGGTTGCAGTCATTTGGGGCCTGGCGCTGCCGATGTTGCCCAGAGGATGATGTTGGCACAATCACAGTATTTGGATTCTTACCAGCCAGTAGGTCTTGATAAATGGCAGCTACACTTTCCAGGAACTCTAAAAGAACAGAAAGCAATTTCAAACTCAGGGCTCTAACCAGCAAAGCATCCTCCTGACCTACCAGACTGTGGCTTAAACTGTCGTTCTGTGTTGTACATAGCACCAACTGGAAATAAGCACAACTCTACAGCATCCTGCATGTTCAGAACAGATGTTATGCACACCTATACAGCCATTTCCATAGACGCTGCAGTCTTCTTTTTAGGATGATTATGAGAGGTCACTCACTCTGTTGAGAAGATTCATCTCAAGGGAACAAAGGCTAGCTAGCACACTGATAAAACAGTGAAGCGTGAAAGCTAATGTCAAACACAAAACTAGTTTATGAAGTCTAAAATGTTTTCCTTCTCCACCTCTTGCCACTGATTAAGAACTCATCCAAGTTGGGAGCAAACTATATTGAACTGCAACAGGAGGAAAGGGAGCATGTTAGTTAGGGCTCCAGGCTGTATCCCAGCTTGCCTCCATGCTACTCCAAAGTAAATATAACACAGGATCTAGAGGAAGGGCCAGGGCAGGTCAGGGCTAGAGTTGGCAGAAAGCCTCTCTCCAGGCTCCTCATACTACCCGCTGTTTACTGCAGGAGTCTAATTTTAAACAAATTTGTTTATGGATGTGGTCAGCAGTTTACAAATCTAGATTCCATTTGGAGTGGTTTGCATGTGTGTGGGTTGGTGGGAGAGTGTATGACAGGCTGTGTGTGTGCTCTGTGTCTGGGTGAACAGGACAGGGATGGGATCTTTGAGAGTGTGTACACAAGAATGAGCTTGCCAGGACTCCAGTGGCATTTAAGTTCCGAGTGAATGGAAGTGCAATGCTGTGCGTGAGGTGGGTGGAGAGGAAAGTCAGGATGTCAGTAGGCCCTGTGGCTGTGCTGAGGTTCTGCAGCTCCGTGGAAATATCTGTTATATCAGAGAAAACTTTCCAAACACACCTTCTGTCCCTGACTAAAGGCATTACAAGCCTGGTTCTGCCCAACTCAAAATCACCATTTTGAACTGGTTTTTCACAATGAATTGTCATGGATAAAGTTGTCATATGCACAGCAGAGTTACAAGGGAAGTATATAAAGAGAAATATAGAGAAAAAGAGATTTTTGTATTAGAGATAGCAGCTGACTCTTAACTGCTAGAAAGATGGGAACTCACAGCTTGGATCGGGTCAGAAGGCCACCCAAGTTTACTCTCTGACCGTAGACTATGCTCACAACAGCTTCTAGCCAGTGTTTCTGAGTATCCAAACCTGACCCGTTTCGCCTGGTCGAGGACAATTGTGAGCTACGTCCATCAGAGGGAGCCATTTCAGTGTGAGTGGACAGAAATCCATGAGCTTTATGTTAGAAAGTGCTACGTGCCGGGAGATGAGACAGTAGCACACTAGCCAGTGTTTGGGAGCATATCTAATGCTTCCCTCTTTTTGTCCTGAATGAGATTCCCGTTCCTCAATCACAATTTAGAGGAGCTGGGGCAAACAGGACGATGTATTTTAAAGCTGTCTTCCCGTACAGGACAAGCACCTGAATGCTCATCCAAGTTTCTCCACCTTGTCCCCTGGGGTTTAAAAATACCTGGGGATTTTACAGATGCATATGTGTGGGTGAGCATGAGACAATACACACATAGAAACCAATATTATTTGATTTGTATTTTTCTTGCCAAGAATTTTAGAAGTATCCCATCTAGTTAAAACTCAGACAAGGGAAGTGGAATAGAATACAATAAATGACCAACAATAAAAAGACTGTTCATATGGATTATCTGTTCCTTTTGCTTTCAAACTAGGGGGTCTCAAACCAAACAAAAGAGGTTGTTCTTCACAGGACAGGTGTCATACCTGTGCAATTCTTCACCAAAAGGTGTGGAGGTTACAATTTTATGTGATTTCAAGGGGAGGCTGGAGAAGTTCTTGGGAGTGGAGTCCAGTGAGGGTTCCTAAACCCATGGGAATTACAGCCAGTTCAAAAACTCTGAGCTGAAACCAGCTCATAGTTGGGCAAGTATTAAGGGGAAGAATTATACTGATTTGTCCAGTTCCTTTTCCTTTAAAGGCACCAGCCGGTGGCTTTTCCTATCCTGTCTCCAACAGGATTGAATAATTTCCTTCACGAAAGGGAAAAAGTTTTCCTAGTAAAAGCTAACTGTTAGGTATGACATAATCTAGATAAAGCTGGAAATTTACGTCTCAAGGCCAAGACAAATTCATGCATCAGACATAGCAGTTGCGGGTATGACGTAATTTACAAAAATTTGGAACCTCCTCATTAATGACATCCATGATGCTTTTCATCAGTAGAGTCCATTAGCTATCTATTTTCTGTGAAAAACCATATCCTTTCAAGTTTCAAAAAAGTGCAAAGATTGGAAAGCTGTACAGTTGTAATGCTACAAGTGGGAGAAGTCAACAGCTTCCCAGCACTTACCTGAGTAGTAGAACTGGATCTGGAAAGCAAAGAGGAAATCAGAAAAAGACATCAGGCAATCCATTGCATCATCCATCAGCACAATCCTATGACAAGATGAGAGAAACAGTTTAGCATCTAGAAAAATACCTAAACTCTGTAACCAGGAACCCCTGAACTTGAGAAAGTGCAGCCACGAACTATGTGCAACTGAGGATTACTAGTGGCCCAGTGTAAGAATTTAGGAGAGAGGAATGGGAACACCCATTGCTGCATGGATGTGGATGCCCTAATATCAGATGAAGGCAGCTTAAGAACCTGAAGCAAGGAGAAAATCCCGAATGTCAATCACACACTTCAGCTACAGTGTGAACAGAGCAGTGTCACATTCAAAGCCTGGTGGACGTGATGGAACAAACACTGGCACAAAAAACTGCAAGGTTGGTTCACATGGTTATAAAGAATTGCAGAATTTCCTGAGTTGGAAGGGATCCACAAGGATCATCCAAGTCCAGCTTCTGACTAACTGTGACTACAGACAGGACAGTTACACAAGTAGTACACCAGTGTAACCAGAACAAGACTCATGCTATTCCTCTGTATACCGGAATTCATCAAACTGGGACATTTTTCAGATTCATAAAGGTCACAACAGTTGCAATTCACCATCTATACTCAAACAAACTACTTGACTACAGAGGAAATAGCACTGCACCAACAATCAGCTTCTTAACTGCACACTCTGAACATCCTAGCCTCCCTTACTGATAAAAGAATTGGTCTCTTTTCATATCAGGTGTATTATTTGACTATCAGGTCAAATTTCATGGCAACTGAAGACTTCTTGGGCCAGGGACAGTCTTCGTTGTTCCTGCTAAGTCGTAGGTGCATGTAGGCAGCTACATGCATCCCTATTTTGAAGCATATTTCTTGAATATGGAAAATACCAGCCACAGGCCACAAAGATGAAATACAAGTGACAGCAAAGTCCAACTCTTCCTTTCAGGAAAAAAACTTGTGGATTTCAGGGCAAAAACATTTGACAAAATGAAAACAAAAACTGGTGGTGACTGCCACCACTACTTAAGGATAAAAAGGTCAGTCTCTGAAGTGGGGAAAATCAAACTCATCTGATCAATCACATCTTAGACTGTAAACCAGAAGAAAATACTCCACCTTGATGGAAAAAAACCCAGAATATTCAGGCAATGCAAAAGAAAGGCAATTGGTATTTCTTTTCAATTGTGCATAGGTCTGCTGAACCTGTACAGTGAGTATCTGGCATACTGTGCCATATGAGGACTGTCAGTTCATTACAGCCAAAGTATGGGTCACCCAGTAGGACCCTTCTGAACATAGGGCCAGATGCAATCTACACACCAACTCCTGCAGCATCAATTGTCTAAACACATTGCTGAGACTGTTCTGTCTCATGTAAAAGACTCCAGGGAGCTGTGTGGGAGGCTGACCTAGAAGAACATAGGATCTTGCAAGACTCCTCTGCCACTCAGACCAGTTCTGCTCACTGTGGCAAAATCAAACATGTAGAGCAGCTTGAATTAATTATCTCAAAGAAGAAAGACTGGGGCTAAGAGGGTCCCCAGGAGAAAAGCCAGTATTTAAAACAAAACCCTTTGAAGATGTCAAAGTGCTTCTGATTTATTTATTACATTCCAGAAGCCTCCTCTCCTCCTGTCTAAAGAAGCAGTAGCTTCAGTTCTTAATTCTCACTAATAAGCATGTTACTGAGATTGTCAGTGGCCACATCAAGGAAATGGTTTTGAAGCTGGCAGGCAGAGTATCTTCATCTCTCAGGCAATACTGCTCAGCCACTGGCATTTCCAACCACTATTTAAGCACTGGAAATGCGATTGGCCACACCACTGATGAGCTGCACTGCCTCCTTTGAAATGATGGTCTGTCTCCCACATACCCTCAAAGCACCGAAGCTTTCTTCTCAAAGATGCAGGAAAACAACAGTGGAGAGTGGTTTTACATATCTGTTATGCAGACAGACAATATTATATCACCTTCATAACAAGAAACTCATTTTACTTGTTAAATCTAAAACTCTGGTCAATGGCAGCGCTCTGAAGCGCCAAGTTCCAGTGTCTTACTTAGAGGAGAGCATGAGGAAGTATGCAGAAATATGAGAATTTGCTGGACAGTTTTTGCTGTTAAACACAGCAAGGAGCCTCTGAGGAAGCCTGTACAGCACATACGTGACGGAGGAGCATCTAAATAGAAGCAGGTGCACTCTGGTGCTGGGTTACTGACTCCGCTTGGCCCAGGAGTTTGCACACCGGAAATGTTGAGAAGTCTTTAAATGCAATACAATCATTTATGAGGAGACTGACTGCAGCTGGAAATTCCCCCACATAGCCAGCTGACTGAGCACTCAAGGAAGCTGAGAGAGCATCACATGCAACATATCTGCACCTCTTCCTTTAAATAGGTGGCAAGGAGAAAAATCTAACTATGGACTGTAACCTAGACAGCAGGGACCAAAATTGAGGACAAAATCTGAAAGCCTGAATTGCAACTCAAAAGAGTTCATCAGGTATCTCATATTTCAGGGACTTTTTTTTTCTTGTTCAAATTAGACTTTAAACCCTGAGGCCACAGATGCATTTAAAAAGTTAGTAGTTGGCACTCAGTGAATAATGAAAATCAAGGAGGAACTTTGGAAAGGACTGAAGAAAAATGCCTACACTTGAGGCAAATGGTAAAGGGTATAGTGGTCTTTCAGGGTTGAAGTGGGTTTGGCTGGCAGGAAAGCCTTGCTATTGTGCCAATGGGGAAACTTTATGGTCTACTGATTGTGGTTAAAATCTCAGAAATCCAGACTAGACAGGATGTTCCCAGGACAAACTCTAGACCAAGCAAGCTGAAAGGACTTTTACCATTTTCTGCTACCATTAATGGCGAACTGACACAATCTGTCTTAAAGTCAGACTGGCTCAAAGGAGTTTTCAGAGACTTGGTTTATTTACTGAGACATGGAGGCAAAAATAAGCAGAATATACAAAACACGCAAGAGCTGCACTCCTAGGTAATCTTTTAACAATAGGGGTACTGAATTGCAAGCCCCAGTTCCATTAGTACTGATCAGTGCAACATGAGCTCCCACACCAAATAAAACAGCATAGAAGCTGTGAACTACTTGGCTCTCACTACTCAAATGTGGACAAGTTCCTTATGTTTCTCTTACAATAGAAAAATCAGTGCTCAGGTACAGATCTTAAAATCATGGCATCAAACCAGAAAAAATTTCTTCCTTTTCCGTCCTGCAATTTCAAGATTCAGAAAGGCAAAAAGTGTCTCTGAAGATCAAAGGTATTTCTGTAGATTAAAGTCTTTAACCTGCTAATGGCTATAACCATTTGAAAAAAAAAATCCAAGAAATCTCACAGACACAGACACCCTGGTTCATTTTTTGGGTATGACTTCTGCATTTGTGTAGCAGCAGGAACAGAAAAATGGAGCTCTCTGATGTCGCGTGAATAAAACCTATATTGTTATAGTCACTGTTCTTATATTCTGACATATCCTGATCTTAGTCCTAGTGTTTGTTATCAGTGCATAGCAACAGCTCCTGCATGAGTGGACTGCACCGTGCTGTGAGATCATTTCAGTCATGCAGCACTGAGACTACAGCTATGATTGCCCTCTTCCCAGCAGCACCAATGCAGGTCCTGGCTGTATCACTGAATGTTGTGGCTACGCCACTGCTACTTTATTTGATTCCTTTCCCAAGAAAATTAGCAACAAAACCGTTTGGGGTGTGCAGACTGAAGAAGGAACAATGTCTCTAGGTTTGCACTCATGTTTTGCAAAGACTCCATCAACTGGTGCTGTAAGAAAATCTGCAGAGCTCACCCTTCTAAGAGGCAGTGACCAAGGAGGACAATGGGAAGTGCAGACTAGAAAAAGGACAAGAGAGTGAGCAACAGTTGTAAGCACAGAGAAAGATGGTTTAGAAATATGACAAGTTTTATTAAAATTGTTCAAATAGATTAGCTTGTTTCAGAGCTAGCAATGTGCAAGTAAATCTCTAGCCAGCCAAAAGTAGGAGTGCAGTCACGCCCACCTGAGCCTGGGTGCCTCTGACAGAGATCTCATTTCTCTCCAACACCTGCTCCCAAAGCCAGCTTGTCTGTCTTTATGGCACATGCACAACAGTGCAGGAGGCCCCTGAATGGGGCCTCTAGTTTACAGCAGTCTCGTGGACTAAATTCCTTGACACAAACATCACAACGTGTAGATATGCTGAAGTCTCCTTCATTGCATGCACCATCACAAATTCCTGCTCAGTTCAGCAGGAGCCCTATGAAATACACACCAGCACATGGGACTGGTGCTTGTGTACCTCCATGAAAGGAAGCAGCAGATGTATCTCTGCTACAAGGCTAGTGTTCTTTCTTAGTCTGGCACTGGGGGACAAGAAACTGAACAGATGTGTGTAACCTTATTACATTTTCAATATCAGATGGTTAATAATCAGATGCCTGGGCTGGATTGGAATCAGCAAGCACAATCAGTAAAATATTCCATATCACATTATCAATGCCCTGAGCCAATTATCTGGTTTTTGCCTTGTGTAGATTAAAATTAAATTTCAAACAGATTAGCTGCCATGTTCTTACCAAACATATTTTAAAATACTGGCCGTCCTTCAGAGGTTAGTATATTTAAATGTGATCAACCACAGAAGCTGGGGCAAGGGGAAACACATTTTAGAATGGTAAACAGTATTTGAAATAGAGTTTTAAAATCATGTCAGTTAAAAATATACTGGCTATCATTCTTTTATCTGCAACTCATCTGAACGTAGAGCCAACAGCAGCATTCTGCACTGATATATCAGTCTTTGTATATCTTAAATATATACTCTTTCACATTGCTAGAGAAACACTCTGTTTTTAACCTCAAAAGATGGTGTGTCTGTTCCCCAAAACCTTAAAAGCTGAAGGTCCCTGTTCATACCTTTACCCACAGGTCTAGTTCCTAAGTCCATGCATGTAGGACTAATCTTGCCTTTAAAGAGAGAACAAGAACCCACCTTGCTGCTTTCTGAGTGAGTTCCATTGGGAAGTCAGGACAGAGCAATTGCAGCAAGCAGTGGTATTCCTGTGCTGTCAGCAAATCTGCAGGAAAAGAGAGGTGAGAACATTGTAATTCTTTTATAGGCTGTTCCCTCCCCTTGCTTCCTCTCTAGGAAAAAAGCCTCATATTCCCTTTACTCCCAATTCAAGTAGTCTGGGTATTAAAGACAATATAACTGTTCCCTAGACTTCCAGAGCTTGGCTTTTCAGATGGAGTTTCCAGCACCACTTGAAAGAGGCCTGATGAAGGGGAAATCCTATTGAACAGGCTCCTGCAGAGAAACTGGTAACAGGTACTGATTCAGTGTGAAAAACAGGTAACCAAAACAGGGCAGTTTCAAGTGAGAACACAGTTTGGTTTGACTTGAATATAACCATGTGGAAAAAGGAATCATTTCAAAGTTGCTTAATTTTGCTGAAGTTCACTGGCATGGTGACATTCCCCACAATACACTTGAAAATCATCCACAGAACATCTGGCAGCAGTAACAAAGGCAAACAAGGTTTTTGGGTTGTGTATGGAAGGCTACAGAGTATAAACCACAGACGTTATTACTTTGGCATTCAGTAAGGCAGCTGGATGGTCTCTTTTGGAAGAATGTGTACAAATCTGGTCACTGTATTATAGGAAGCACAGAACAAAGATCCAAAAAACACAAGAAGACCAATCAAATGATTCATGTTTTAGAGAGCAGCTTTGTGAAGGACTGGTCAAGAAGGGACTCTGCGGCTCAGCAGAAGGAGTCTAAAAGAGGTGACTCTTAGGGAAGCTTATAGGATCCCAAGAGAATGGAAACATTCTGATGTCAAAAAGCCCTACATGATTGTATGTTCTCAGTCCAAAAGGCTGTGGACTGGACTTAAGAAGAAGACTAGCTGAACAGCAGCAATTTTGCAGTACTTCTATATACAGAAGAATGCAAAGTATGGAAGAAAGAGCCAGAGGTGGAAGTTGAGCCAAGCAGTAGTCAGGGAGGGGATTTCAAGGGCACTGGCAGTGGGACTGAGGTATGGAGCATGACTTCTTTTGCCACAAACATGTTGGTCTTCATTAGGGGCTCATCCAAATAATTAATCTTGTTTCAGATGACAGCCACAACTTAGAATCACAGAATCATTAAGGTCCAAGCATTAACCAAAACTGCCAAGTCCACCATTGAACCACATCCCTAAGCAGCACATCTACATGTTTTTTGAACACTTCCAGGGATGGTGATTCCATCACTTCCCTGGGCGGAGGGGGCAGGGCATTCCAATGCTTGACCACATCTTCAGTGAAGAAATTTTTCCTAATATCCAGTCTAAACCTTCCCTGGCGCAACTGGAGGCCATTTTCTCTAACCTTGTTACTTGGGAGGAGAGACTGAGCCCCATCTTATTACAACCTCCTTTCAGGTAATTGTAGAGAGCAGTAAGCGTTCCCTTGAACCTCTTTTCCTCCAGGCTAAACAACCCCAGCTCCCTCAGCTGCTCCTCATAGGACTTGTGCTCCAGAACGTTTACCAGCTCCATTGCCCTTTTCTGGATGTGGTCCAGCACCTAAATGTTTTTCTTGTAGTGAAGACCAACANTAGTGAAGGGCCCAAAACTGGATGCAGGATTTGAGATATGGCCTCACCAGTGCCAAGTGCAGAGAGACAATCACTGCCCTGGTCCTGCTGTCCACACTACTGCTGATCCAGGCCAGGATGCCATTGGCCTTCTTGGGCCTGGCTACCTGTGCACACTCAGGCTCATGTTCAGCCACTGTCAATCAGCGCCTCCAGGTCCTCTTCCACCAGGCAGCTTTCCAGCCATGCTTCCCCCAGCCTGCAGTGTTGTGGGGGGTTGTTGTGACTCAAATGCAGGACTTGGCACTTTGCCCATCAATCCAGCCTGTCCAGATCCCTCTGCAGGGAGCACATCAACACTTGCCCAACTTGGTGTCATCTGTAAACTGGCTGAGGGGGTACTTGATCCTCTCGTTCAGCTCATTGTTAAAGAGATTAACCAGTACTGGCCCCAATACTGAGCCCTGGTGAATGAGGGTTTATTGCTATCTCCACAATTCCTCAAAGACAAAAACAAGAGAAAAGCAAAATGCTACATCTTTGTCAGGTATTTCAAGAGGCAGGATACAGTATCAAAGGGACATTTCACTGCAACATCCAACCCAATCAAATTAATATTTTCAATCCTGACTAAAGAAATACTGCAGGAAGATTGTTACCAAAATCATGTTACAGATTTTTTTTCCTTTATCTGCATTATTAGCCAGGGAAGTGGAGGAAAGAGAAGCAAGAGCTGTCATTTTTCTCTTCAGTTCAGGAAACCCCACAGCTGAAAAACACTGCTAAGACACTTGGACATCCATTATAAACACCCTCTAGAGTACTATACTTTGAATTGCTCTTGGAAGGACTTTCTATCTAATGAAGCACCCTGGGTTGAGGGTCATGCTATGAAAAGGTGATTTTTCGCTGTCTGGAACAGCCAATTCTGCAGTCAGAAATCTGCTACAACACATGAATGTCCCAGCCTGCAGAACTACAATACCATTCCAGGGATTTGTGCAACTTAATCTATTGTAAGGATAAATACATCAGAATCTTTCTTCTTCCAGAACTCAAATGCTAAGCAGAATTAAATTTCTGTGACTACACTGAAGTTACAGGTATCTCAGAGCATATGTACCTTGTTTGTACTGTCATTTCTTGCCAAAAAACAAACCAGATGCTGTTCTCTGTTGCAGATATGATCTTGGTCCTTCAGTCTATGTATACCTGAGCTTGAGTTAATGATGGTATTCAGTGGAATGGTGGGATTTCCTCCTGCAATGTTAGTTAATCAGTTCCTTGAATGTCCTCAAGGAAACTATCATCAAGTTTTATGCATAACTGCAAAAAAATATTATTGAAAAAGTGACAATTACCCATAAGCAGGATGATGCATATTTTGCATTGAGTTTTTAGCTCACTATTTCTCTTTCATGACACAACATAGAGGAAAGAAAATCTTCTCTATTATTTTGTTAGTTCAACAATCATCAAGAAAAGTATCACCAAGATTTATGACATAGGTTCTCAAGAAAACTATCTGGTCATGTAAGATACATGCAAGTTTCATGTCCCCCAGTGTTCAATAATGGGCCCAATATTGTTTAACTTACTCATTCATGACTTGGCCAAAGAGACAGATGATTCCTGAGCAAGTTCACTGATGACACAAAGCTGGGAGGAATGGCTGATACCCCAGAGTGCTGGGCTGCCATTCAGAAAGACCTCAACATGTTGGAGAGATGGGCAGAGAGGAACCTTCTGAAATTTAACAAAGGCAAGTGTAGGGTCCTGCACCTGGGAAAGAACAACCCCCTGCACTACCACAGGCTGTGGGTTGACCTGCTGGAAAGCAGCTCTGTGGAGAGCGACCTGGGGGTCCTGGTGGACAACAAGCTGTCCCTGAGCCAGCAGTGCCCTTGTGGCCAAGAAGGATGATGGGATCCTGGGGTGCATTAGAAAAGCATTGCCAGCAGGCCCAGGAAGGTGGTCCTGCCCCTCTACTCAGCCCTGGTGAGGGCACATCTGGAGTGCTGTGTCCAGTTCTGGGCTCCTCAGGACAAGAGAGACATGGAGCTCCTGGAGCAGGTCCAGTGGAGGGTTAGAAAGGTTATTAAGGGTCTGGAGAATCTCTCTTGCAAGCACAGGCTGAGTGACTTGGGCCTATTCAACCTTGAGAAGAGACAGCTGGGAGGAGACCTCATCAAGGTCTATCAGTATCTGAAGGGAGGGTGTCAGAGGATGGAGCCAGGGTCTTTTTCATGGTGCCAAGCAGTAGGACAAGTGGCAACAGGCAGAAACAGATGCACAGGAATTTCCACATGGATATGAGGAAGAACTTCTTTACTGTGGGAGTGACCACGCATAAGGTTGTCCAACAAGGTTGTGGAGTCTCTCTCACTGGAGATACCCAAGAACCATCTGGATGAAATCCTGCGCCCTGTGCTCTAGGATGACCCTGCTTGAGCCAGAGGGCACATGACCCACTGTGGTTACTGACCCATTCTGCAATTCTGTGATTTTCCACAGGCCCAGCACAGGAAGCAGGTTACATGAAAACAAGGAACCCAGGCATATAAAAGCTCTTTTTGAAAAACACACTTTCTCATAAGTGAACAGGATAGTATGGACCTCGTATTCCTCAAGGCTTTCTAAATCTAGCTTTCAATAATGCTGGGCAATAAATTTCTAATCTTTGCTAAAAAGTCTAGATGTTGGTCTGAAGGAGTCACACCAACTGGAATCTTTATACAATACTCAATTTCCATTTTTTATTTGCTTAAGTTCAAATTTCTATTTGTGTGTCCTTATACCTCTTGCTTGTTATTTTTTCTTTCATTTGTCAACAGACCATTATAATCACCCTTTCCTCTACTGTATCTTATTCAATCTACTTAACAGATAACTACATTTATCTAAAGTTAAATCTGTTTACCTTACCTTCTACTTCTTTCCCTACTTAGCCCACTTATATCTGTTTCTCTGCTTTGATCCCCTTCAGATTTTTACAGTGTGGTGTCCAGCAGTATACAAAACATCCTTCATGCATTCAGAACAGACAGGCTCTAGAAGGATAATCTGCCTGCTTTAATCAGCTAAGACCCTTTAAATTAATTTTAGTTTTTAGTCTCTTCTTATCTCCCTGAAGGTGAAGGAGTTTGAGGCTGGTTTTTCTTGAAGGATGAGGTTTCCAGAGAAAGTTGCACTTTTTTCTCAGTCTCTGTCTGATTGATGGACAAAGACAGCTTGAGAAGGTAACTGGGCCCTAAGAGAGCATTAGTTTTGAGGCATAGAGATGTCTCACTTGACAGAAATACCGTACTTTAAAAACTTGTAATAATTTATGCTTTTTCTTCTCTCTCTTCATACCAAATCACAGCATCGTCCTTACTCCTCTACCATAAAACAACAAAACAATATAGAATAAAAGCAGAAGTCTGCTCAGAAAGAATTTGAGAAAGGGTGGCAGAGATCCTCTCCAGCTAGCACATTAGAGAATGAACTTTGTTGTCAATAAAAGGGGAATTAATTACAGTTTCAATCTTTGGGCAAATGGTCCATTTAGACAGAAACTGCCCATAAAACTGATGTGTTGCAGAGAAGTTCCTGTTCTAAAGAAACCCTTTGTTTCTAATGCCTGGGGAAATGGCACCAACTTATTCACTGAAGTACACAGGCAGACTTTTTTAGGCTGTAGCACAACTCCAACTCAGCCTGTAGACACCCCAGGCGTCTGACCAACAAATCATACCAATTTTTCAGTCTATAGTTGGGTACCTTTTATACAGGAAGTGGGATCACCGCAGACCTTAGGAGGTGTCTTCAGTTTGCTGTGATCACTGTTTTCCTATCGCCTACAGCAAGGTCAGTGAAGACCATGTGGAAAATTACATTTGCCCATGAACCACATTGTCTGCCAAGAGCTGCCTGGAATAAACAAGGGCAGTTTTGGTGCACGACCACGTTGCTTCTTCCTGTCTCCAGGCCACAGCTGAGTAAATAGAGTTCAACATTGCATGATGAAGACCGAAAGAAAAGAAGGAAGGTACCAGTCAGAATGAGTGAAAACTGGAATCCACAACTGCTACTTTGGTTGCTACCACAAATTACTACATCTCAAGTTCCAGTAACAAATGAAGCAAATCATGGAGTGTTTAAATCTGACCCCACAGCACAGAGCAGTGAGATAAACACTCCACCATGCCCTTGCAGTGGAACAAACTTGCTCATACCATATGCTTAAGGACAGAGATTGCAGTCCCCATGTTAATCGTGTTTGATTACAGCTGAACTAACACTTCGCTCTTCTACAAAAAAAGAACTAATAACAAATTCCAAAGTAATTTTAAAACAACAGCTCACTTAAGAAGGAGCTTAACAGGAAGTACTTTGACCATTCAGCATAATTTTTGCTCTGCTATACTTCAAATTCTTGCCTAGCTTGTACTGCTGCTGAGACCATGCCACTAGCAAAATCCTGACCCTTTCCTACAGAGTGGATTGTCCTGTGAGTAGTTTATTGCCTTTTAGTGCCTGAGGCAGACTGTTTTGCACGCTTCAGAGGTATAGTGGAAAAATAATTTTGTCCATGTGGTACTGTCTTAGAAGGTACCACTTTCTGGATAAAAATGGCCTACCTTGAGAAACATGGAGGCAGCTGGTTTGTACTTCCCTGGCTTTTAAAGCACATACTAAAGCCTGTTTCTGGTTTGTATGTGGCTAACAGATGGCACACGACCTGGAGTGATGCAAACTCCAGGAATACTAAATGATGTGTTAATGCTGCTGTCAGTGTTCTGTGTGAAGTGTAGACACACCTGAATTATCTTAAAACTAGTTATCTTTCATAGTGACAGCAGCCTAGACACAGAATCCTGGAGCTCTGTGAAGGCTGTAAAATCTACCCAGGAAGCCAATAAATGTTTAGGACTTAGCCTGAATTGCAGTCATTGCTGCCCTATTTAGGCTGCTTTCAGCACAAGAAATAGCTATCTACAACATTGTCACAACATTGTGACAGCTATAAAAATGCCCAAAGCAATAGGAGAACATTTACTGCAGCTGGTGTATGAAATCTGCTCCAAAAAGTCACATTAGTAGCTTCCCAAAAACACAAGGATTGCCTTGATGAATATACATTAAAGTTCCCTATTCCCATAATTTTTTATGTACAACTAGTATCCAAGCAGACTGGAGCCCTGAGCAATGTACGTGTCCCCTTTGAATTATGGTAGGACACACAATTTCCACAGATTGCTTTTCTACCACAGTCATGAAGTCGTTCAAGAGTCATAAAGTCATAGAGCTGTACATCAGTCTCCTGCAAATATAACAGAGAACAGCCTAAATATTTTTTTTTAAGTGTTAGAAGAGTCTTTGCTGGCCCATAGTATTTTAGTGTTTCTGGTGTAAGTACCACATATTTAGGATTCTCTCTATATCCATGCAGGATTGCAACCTTGTAGAAAACAACAAAAAAACCAAAAGCCTCCCAAAATAAAATTCATGCTGTCTACAGGAACTACAATTTTACAAAAAAAAAGTGAACATAAACATGAGTAATACTGGAACTTCACAACTATCATCTGGCTAGTAGGCTAAGCCCTGCACACACCTTTTTCAAAGTATACCTATGGCCTAATTTCCTCCATACATCTAGTGCTAACAACAAACAGAAAGCCAAGAATTCTAGGAAATTAATTATGCAGAGGACTAAGCATGTTCATTGTAAGACACGTACAGCAGGATTCATTCTGCTCTTGAAGTGTACAGCTTCCACAACCATTAAATCACAGTCTAAAGAGTGTAGGAAAATCAGAAGAAAACAGAAAGACCCACTTGTTACTTCTAAGCAATAGAAAAATGCTCTAAAAGCCGAAGATTGATGCCAGGTTAGATAAAAAACAGCTTAATTTTTTTAAAGGAAGATTTTCTAGTGAATTTTCTAGTGATTTTCTAGTGATTTTCTAGTGAATTAAAGAGGTTAATGGTAAAATCTGTATCATGGATCAACATAAGAACTTGGTCTTTACACGGAGTCTTGGACATAAGTAGCTTTAAATACTGTGGCTTTGTACCAAGGTCTGGCTCAATCTCATTATATACTAGCATATATTATTTCTATATTTTATACATTTTATAAATCACTAGTATATATTTTCTTATTTTAACAACTGGATGCATTATCTCTGTCCTCTTGATGATAAAGTTCAACGTGCACCTAAGTCAACCTAAACTTTTACTCCTGTTGAAAGGGACAGGCTCACTCCTCTTTCTCCTTTTCTATCACTTGCTGGTGGCCACATGGTTCTGAGCCACCCCTAATACCAGCTCTGGCACTCAGCAGGCCTCTTGCTGAGAAAATTCAATTTTTTCCCTGGGCTAGTGAATTGCACTGGCTCTCAGAAATATGTGACGAAAGCTCACACAAAGCAAGCTGCGGAAGAGCACACCCAGGTGCAGGGGAGAGGGAAGGAGGTGGATAAGGACAGCAGATTCACCCCTCCTCAGCAGAGAAAAGTTGTTAGATAGGCTTCAGTAGTTCCCTTCTTAAGATGCTTTAATCCTTGAAGTCCAGGATGTATGCAAGGCAATGTCACAGGATTAGTGATCCTCCTAATCAAAAAGAGGTTCAGCTTTAACTGCTGTACTTGTACCCTGCCTGCTGTGATGGTTTGTGAACACTCTGGTATCAGACACATTTAGGACAGAACTTTTGGTATCCTTACTATCCAAGCAGGCAGATGAATTCAGGTTACTCACAAACCTGCTGTTTCCACTAATACTGTTTAGGTCCTCCCAGAAGGGATCCCAGGGCATCCTCACGAAAGGACCCTGGAAGCCTTTGTGTCTGACATGATTTGACAGCAACAGCAGAGAGGGTAACTGAAGAATGCACAGAATTACTACAGTTTGGCTCAGATAGAAAGGTACCTGCAGCAACTGGCTGCACCTTGGACTGCTCTCCTAACCTGTGATAATACGAGCAAAATCCTGCCTGGCATAAAGGTGCTGGTGCAGGTGAGCAGTGTTCATAAACAAGATGTTTTGCACTCTATAAAAACGCATGGCTGCAAACAGCAGGCTGAGGTGACTCCTGTTGACAATAGGTAAAAAGCACCAGTCTATGATGTGAAAAAACAGAGTGAAAGAGATTTAGTGAGATTTGCCTGGAACAACTTATGCCAGACTCAGGATGAATACAGTGGAGAGCTAAGCAGACTGACCTAAAAAGATTTGTTGGGGGAGTGCTGCAAGAAAGAACAGAGAGAGGGGATTAGCACTGCCATCAAGCAGAAAGCTAGTTTTGAAGTACTCAGGTAAGAAGAAAAAGAGTCAGCTGCCACTGATATGAAGATGAAGTAGTTTGTTCTGGAGGTAGCCTGGACAGTTCACATGAACTGAGAAGTGGGTCCAGTATGGGCAAAGCTTGTAGCACCCTACTTCGAGCAAGCTTCAGGTTTTTAAAAGAGTTAAATCTTCTAGATGGTACGATTGTTTTTCTGCATTCTGATCTTGAGCCTTTTTATCAATAAACCACTTGCCAGATTAACAAAAACAGAAAATGAATTTATACAGAACTGCTCCAATTCTATCCCCAGAATCCAGATTCTTTCTGTTTATACAAACGTTAATCATCCTCTAGTCCCTTTCAAATGCCCCGTAATTACCCTTTCGTATGAAGTGTTTCATGTGGCAGCATTACTTCAGCTTTGAGTGAATGTTACTCAGGGCACCACGAGCTGTGCCAAAGGTACAGTCCAAGGCTATCATTTGGCGTGCTTATGTGGCTAACATGGCACATCCACAAACAGAAAAATTCAAACTTTCATTAGAAACACAGCATTCAGCTCTCATGGTTGTAAAGAAAACATTCCAATACTGGAAGAGTTTAACTGATCCAGTATGATATTCCTGAATCCACAGAAAATCTGAAACATGACTGAAGTTTGATTTTTTCACTTTAGGAACCTAAACACTATACCTAATGCAATACTAAATACAATGTTGACTCTTTAATTTCTTATTTTAAGTCTACAATGGGACTTTGAGTGTAGTTTGGGCTTAAAGAATTCAGAGTTCCTAAAGTGCAAGAACAGCAAACAATAAGAAAGCAGCCGCAACTTCTGGCAATATTTCCAGAAGCAGAAAAAGAAGATAGAAGATGACAAACAAAAGAGTCTGGTTTAAATTTGACAGTACATAGCTGACTACAGGAACCAGATGGTGGCTTAAATGGACACCCAATTTTCTCCACACAACTTTCTTTAACATTTACAAAGATAAATCCATGCATATTCCAAAGCATGTATAATCATAAAGATATGCTCAGCTCACTGAGTATGATCTCTGAGGACATTCAGCTTTCTCTAAAGGACACAGGCCTAGTTTTGTGGACTACAATATGAGAATGTATGACTACCCATCATATTTCAGAGGGGTAGCAAACCCAGACCAATACAACGCAAGACAGATAAATGGCTTTTAAGACAGATAAACTAGAAAACTAGAAATAAAGTACCATTTCAGAGTGAAAGTAATTTATAACTGAAATGCCGTAACATTTGACATTTTTTGTACGCGTTCACTATGAAATTATTTCTTCCTTTCACTATAATGTTACTAAAGACATAACTAGCAGATTTCCCTAGCTATAGGTGATTTAGCCTGCTTTCATCTTGTTCAAGGTGTTGACTTTTCCTCACTTTGAGAAGTTTTCAGTCACTCGTGTAGAAAATAATCAACCCAATGCCAGAGCTAATTGGTCTTGTAAACAATAAGGAGAAAACATTCCTGTTGAAGTTCTGGCCATCTGGGGGGCAGACTGCTCAACCACTTGCAACAGTACCCACAGCACTCTTAATAGTGAAGTACAGGAATGCCGGCAACACTTCACTGAAAGTTGAAAATCAACATTCCCCAAGCTCTCAAACAGCAGCAGTAATCTTTAGACAAGATGTGGATCAGCCTCTACTCAGGAAAACAAGTTGTCATTAAGCTTAAGATCTTCAAAACAACTGAAGAATTCATGGCTACATATCACGAGATGGGCAGAGTAAAGGGGCAGGTGGTATGCAGCTGTATTTCATTCAATGCAGGACCTTACATACAACCCCTCCTCCCTCAGATAAGTACTAGGACTAGTGACAATATGGCCAGTCTTCAATTAGTGTTAGGTATTTCCTTTCTGCTTTGGGAGCCCCAAGAAATACAGTTAGCTGGCAGACAGCTCATCTGTGTCATGCACACAGGGTCAGGGAACAGAAGAAAACTATGACATTGACCTAAAACAAAAAGAAGGTAGAGGACACACAATGAACTGTGGAAATGCTGCAGATTGCTGTAGCAGTGTAAGATCAAAGATGTCCTTGATTTCCAATTTCTTTCTAGACAACTTTTCCAGGAAACATCACTGAAAGGCTCCAGTGAAACAGTTTTGGTGCAATCAGATATTTCCAAATACCTTGCATCTCCGACATGTTCATATGGCACAAGGTAGCATGTAAAAGCATGAGATGCAACAGTCAACAATTTTCTCAGAAAAATGAATAAAACAGGAATGTTTTGGACTTTCCTCTTTTAGTGACTGCTTTGGAAGAAGCATTCAAAGAACAGTGCAGCTGCCACAAGCACCCAATGGAAGAGAGAAAATCATTTCAGCATAATTTATATCATGACTAGGGATAGCCTTGTGTGTCTCTTCCTGTCCCTGCTCCACATCAACTTTTAACCAATCCACTGCAAAGTTTTGAACAGTTAACAGCACCTTCACCAACAGCTGTCATCACAGCAGGCACTCTGATACTGCTTCTCTGAAACACATCCATCATGAGTCCAGCTGTGAAGGAGACAAGTTCAGGTATGTGAAGAATGGAGAATTCCACATGCCACCAAGAGTGACACCAGGATGCAATTACACAAAGCAGTCAACTCACTGTGGTTGAAACTCAAGAAGCTGGTTGTGAATTCATAAGGCACTGAAGGGTCCAGCACATCTTTCTCTGTGCACTTGTGTTCAACTGGAACAATGTGACTACCTGACATAAACATGCATCTTCCAGCCACCAGCAGTCCTGGCATTCTTTGGCTTTACTGCACAGTACATTTACTAGAGGTTTACACACAGGCTATGCAGTATAATCCCAACTACCCAGACTGTGGGCTAGTTTTCTCCAATTTTCTTTCACAAATTATAATGCCTAGAAGAACAATCTGATAGGAAAGGGCATTGTTTTTAGGGGCCTCTGAATCAACAGTTAAAGTCTCTATTAATAAAAATAAGTGTGGTATCTGGACTTATGCTTGAGCAGTGTTGTTCAATCATGTAAAATCCTCTTAAACACACCAATATTGAGGCTCTTTTTTGAGTGTGAAAACTTGAAAAGAAAATGAACCTCAAACAAAGCAAATCTATAAGACAATTGGCTGGAGAAAGGTAATCTGGTTAATGACAAGACTGAAGAAGTCATCATTAGTTATTTAGAAGCAAATGCAGTGGAGCATGTAAGCTTCACAGAGAATGCCTGGAGCCCATTACAATATCAATGAGCTAGATTAATGATTGTAAATGACCACCACTAGAGAACTGGTCTGAATACAGAATAGAATGAATGCACTAAGAGAAACCTGAAACAACAAGGCATCCAACTGCCTCTTTTAAGGGTACGCTTTTGGCTAAGGTTCTATAATGTCCCTTGATTTTAACTCTTACAATACTCTAGTGAGCTACGTGTCCAAAAAATATTTTTTTTTAAGATTGAAAAGAAAGAGAAAGAATGCTAGTTTTCTCTGTATTTCACATGAAGAAATACATATTTAATAAGAATTTACATAGATATTAATTTCTAAAAAACGAAACAAAGCCCTTTTTTTTTTTTTTTTAATGTTTCTTGAAGAAAGTTCTAAACCTTTCCATTAATCCTTGAAGTTTTTTATGGACATCATGCATCTTTGTCAAAGTTTAACTTAAATGCCACCTATTTTACAGCTAGGTTAATTTCCATGGACCATCTACCATGAACCACAAGTTAAGAATATTTTCCTGAAAGAAAGTTTAGGCAAATGTCCTAAATATTCAAGAATTATGCCCTAACACTGATGCTATGCATATATTATGGTAATCAGAGAAGTGTTAAGAAACTGGACAAAAGAGCAAGTTGTTGCAGAAAGAGAAAAGGACACTTTCTTGTTGTTGCACAGTGCTTTCTAGAGAGGAATAAAAGGCCATCAACTGGAAGACAAGTGTAGAGAGGAATCCATACCGTAATCCTGGCCTGTTGAAACTGAAAAAGCAGAATTCAGTTGTGTAATCTTTTTCAGCCTCGTAATGAGGTCAGGCTCTTCAAGATCTTTGTAAGGATCTCTATAGAAGGAGCAATAAAAAGGAATATCACTTAACTGATTAGTTGTGGGATGGTAACTTAGCATAGTGAGCAAATGATTTTTGCGAGATATGATACGCAAGTGATTCCTCCTAAAGAAAGCATGATCAGTTTTCCGTAGAATCCTGGATGGATTGCTGCTGTCATGCAGGCTACTGAGAAGGCAATGCAAAAAAAGAGAAACAAACACCATCACTAAAAGATGTAGGACTGTCCTTAGTTGGAACAGAAGATGGCAGGAGTCCTAAAACCCCACAGTTACTGCTGACTAACCCACTTAATAGCAATAGTCAGTGAGATGAGCCATCCACAGTGAGTAACACTGTATTAACCTCTACTAGCAGCTGGGGCCTCAGCTACATTGCTCTAACACAACTGTACTCTTTGTGGTTTCACTTACATTTTTTCATCTCCCATGCAACAATATCCTGACTGTTCAGCAAAGAAACCATCATGGAAATGCAAGTATGGTAAATCCTCAGAGGAGGAGTAAGATGAAAGCTGCTCTTTAAGCATCTCCAGCCATTGAAGACTTAGAACACACATGTTCCTTTTATTTCCTGCACCATTTGCCCTTTTTTTTCCATTCAATGTTAAGACTTATGGAGCAAGTCTGAAAATCAGATGGTGCAAATTGTACAGCAATATAGCTGTGAGAAGTTCTTAAATGTAATGTATTTCAGCATGTGTTCTTGACTCAAAGGAAATGTGCTGCATCTTTCAAAGCAAAACTTGAGAGCTGAGGTCCTACTTGCTCCCTGCAATTAGAAATATTTCTTAATACTGCCCTGATGGGAAAAAAGTTGCTTCCTGGTGTTGCTAGCAAAAGAACTCTATCTCAATTCATGGCATCAGATGTAGCTGTATTTTAGTAGTACTTTATGTGAAGTGGATGGTAAAAAGGGGGATGCTGTAAGAATGTATTAATTCATACTCTTCTCACTTTCATGCCACATTTAAAGGTAGCATCTATCCTTTCAGTTGTCTTTCACATAAGTTATCTTCTGTCTGGATCTGTTTCAGACTTTGCTGTGTCAAGTCCCTGCCTACATGCAGTACTAAGGGCTCCAAAACTAGTAGTGCTAGCTCTTAAGAGATTCAAGATTAAATTAAATTATTAACACATGGGGGATCCAAAAGGAAAGCAAAAAATATCCCATCTCCAAGAATCCTTAGAGACATTCAGTGAACAGATGCAAGAGGCAGTTCCTCAGTTATTAGAAAAATACAGAAAGTGACTCTTTGGACTGGAGAACATGGGTACACGTGCCAAAACAAGACTCAGCAGATCCTGGAATTGGAAACAGGAAGAATACGGGCCTGTAGGATTCATGGTTGTGGGCAACAAACAATGATGAAGTTCAAGGTCTCTAAATGATCTCCACTAAATGGGATAAGTTTGGAAAGTCACTTTGCATGACATGTTTATCAAGGGAAAAAACAAATCATCTCACCATTTACTTTTGTGCTTTCCTTTTAGTAGGATGTTTTCTGGGGTTTGGTAAAGAACAAACAGATGAGTGCTACAAAGGGAAATAGACTGAGAGCCTTTATGTGTACATCTCATTTTCACTTGCAGCTTTGTATACACAGCTGTGACCAGAAACAGACTTCTGCTGAATGAAGGACACACAGTTTTGCAGCCACTGCCACGGCAAAAGGAAGATGATCATTACTTGCCTTGCAGTTAATATTTGAAATAACAAATCAGTGAATTATTTGGAAATTTACTTAGCTTTTCTTCAGATTTCCTTTTCTTTTTGAACTGCTGTCTGTATGACTCTAAATTCTTTCCATGAATACAGTGTGGATTAGAAAGCTTTCAGTGCTAGACAGATGAGATTCTAATTTCAGTGTCTGAGTAAAAATGTTAACTATTCTAGATGTTAAAAGGAAGCACTGAAAATACTTTCTATTATACCTATTAGGAAACAAAAAGAAAACCACACAACTGCTAGAAGTGTCTTGTATAGCAAAAATATATAGAAATGCAGGAGCAAATTTGTTGCTGCAGGAATGTGCCTTCAGATGCAAAATAGGAATAGGGACAGAAGAGTTTTACTAGATAATACTAGTATAGCATATTATTCTTCTTTTTAGTATTTTAGTGTTTCTAAGTGTGAATACTGCTGGTCACCAACACAAGATTAATGACAATGATATATCACCAAACAGCCACATCTGACTCAAAAATCTCCAAAAGCTACAAGGAAAAATAATTGAATTAAGGAGTAAATTTAAGCAGGCAAAAGAGTATCTAGAATGTTTAAGCAGAAAGATCAAAAATATTTATGATTTTCTCCAAAAAGTGACAATGTTCAGCTAAGTGACTGTCATATTTGCCACAGACGAAACACACAGATGCACATAGGATGTTTGGGATCCAGTCACATTTTCTCCCCTGCCTAGGAATGCGGGAGAAGAACATAGTGGTCTAATTATACATGTCTGTGGCATTTAATAACAGGTTAAAAGTTGACATGTAACATTATAAACAGAGATCTGTAGTTCTTTTACAAACTTGGCTATCATGGCCTACAAGCATTAATGGGACTAGATAACATGGCATGAATGAACAATCTAGAGAATTGAAAAGTTATAAAAAGACCAAAATTGACACTGTCCCCAGAAATCTGGTATAGCAGTTACAAGACACTAAGACATTTGCATATTTCAGGTAGAAAAGCCACATCACTTTTCTATGCAGAGATTGAAAACAAACAAATCAACCCCTAAAAAACAAAGTACTGGCACTCTCAATTCCCCAGAAAGGTAGAGATCCCTTGGAGAAAGAAAATGGTTACTTGACGGAAAACTCAGTGATCTCTGATACAAATACAAACTAATATAGAGAAGT
>WEKY01057169.1:19383-29638 GCA_013390045.1 Picathartes gymnocephalus | reverse complement strand
TTTTTTTTTCTCTTTTTTTCTTTAATTTGAGAGCATTGAGCCGAACATACAGCTCGGGTGCAATCCAGGCGTCTTAGAGTGCTTCCTTAAAATTTCAGAGATGAGTAGCCATGAAGAGCTGGCCGAGAAGGGGTGTTCATTGATTCAAATGCGGATTGGTCTGTGTTCTCCTCGAGTCAGCTACAGCATTTGAGTTCATTCAAAGCCCGCGTAAGGAGTCCTTGCGCCTGTACTTTGCAGCGGGGAGGCAGGTACAGAGGTCGTAAAAACTATTAGGAAATTGTAAAATTAGCAGCCCCAGTGCGCTTGAGGGGAACAGGATTAGAGAAGTTGCTGACTTCCGAGTAGCGGTGACACCAGTAGTTTTCCTCCTTGCCATACAGCCTGTCACAGCTGGAGGGTTTTTTTCACCCTGCTCCGCAAAGTTACCCTCTCTGTGAAGGGACGGTTTCGGTCTCTTGTCCTTGCTAAAGAAGATGCACGTAGTTAGAAACTGTGTGTGTGAAGAAATGAGTTCCCACTGCAGCAGTCGGTTCTAAGGAAACTTTTAATTTTGTGCTTCAAGAAACCTGATTACTTCTTGGATTACTTTTCTACCTTGGTTTCGAAGGTATGGTAACGCTGCCAGACATTGTGCAAAGCATTCTGCTTCCAAAATTTTTCAAAGTTAATAATACTGTGTCAGAAAATTTTGTAGTGTATGATTGCAAATTATCTCAAGAAAGTGATGTTGTGTAGGATGCAAGAATTTTTAGACTGGTATGGCCACTGGCTTAAACTATGTAAATTGTTGTAGAGGAATACAATGTTGTTCCTTTTTACTTTTTCTTTCTTTCTTTTTTCTTTTCTTTTGTTTTTCCTTTCACTGAGTCTTACACATGTAAGTGCAAGAAGTGTTTTTAAGGACTTTGTGTGGAGATTAGAAGTTAGAATTTAGAGTTTCTTGACTACTTGTTTTTCTTTCCGATATCTGGATGCTACCAGGGTTACATCAATATGCATTTACTGTCCAGATGTCCAAACCCTATCCCAATTAAATAAACCAGGTTTATAATCCTGATATATTTCGTGCATTCACATTAACAACCCATCTTCTAGACCGTAATAGTTTAGTTTTAAAATTCGAAGCTGTAATGCATCGTAAGGTCCAAATCCTTTAAAAGACATGCTTTGTTAGTTTCAGTTGACTGCTCCCATCAGTTGTAACTCACACACACTCTGCAGTACCATGGAGTATGACTCGCTCTTAGATGTTATAAATTATCATTGAAATGTTAAGAAAAAGCATATTAATATGTTGCATTTAGAAATAAGTACTAAATTTCCTTTCAATTACTTGGAAATACTTTATCTGAATCAGCTAAGCAGGGGCATGTTCTGAGTGGCTTGTGGCACTGCTCTCTCACCTTGCTAGTGAATTGCATAGTTTAAGGTGTTTGAAGCCTTAATGAAATAGAAAAATGAAGGATGCAATGCCTTTAGCTTCTGAATTTGCCAAACAAAATTTTTGCACTTAGGTAACTTTATTTATTCTTTGTTCTCTTCTCTACTGAGGGAAAATGTGAGTCCAAAAAGTGAGAATGTATTTGTCCATGTTACCATGAAAATGCCCCATTCATTTTTTTAATATAACAGTACATACAGTAGTTGATTTCTAAAAGGTTTCATTGCTCCTATGCATAGACTTCTTTCTAATATTGGCATGCTCTGCTTTGATTTTAACTCGTGTTGGTCAAAAAACTGAATAAAAACCACAGGATATACTGCTTAGATTACCTTATGCCCCCACCCCCTCAATCCTTAGCAAAACTCTACCAAGTTTTATTTAGATGGCTGTATGCCTTACTTCTTTATCAAAGCCTTTGAAACTGAAGCCTGGAGACCATGAGAAACCATGTGCAAGACCAAGAACTCTTAAAACATTTCATGTCCGTATGATAGCTGTCTGTAGCAGAAGTGCGGGGGGGAAGTGTCTGAAATACTGCAGAGCTCTGCGCTTTATGTAGTTCGTGTTTCTATTATCCCAGACTTGCTTCCAATTGGTGACTATCCATGTGCTCTTTTTCTTTCTTTTCTTTTTTTTTTTTTTTTTGAGTAAAATAGGTCAAACTCAGAACATGATATACAGCAAGTTTATGAAAAAAAAATAGAAATTATATCACTAATTATAAGGTAAATTTAAGATAAAACCCAGGAGAAATCAGGTTTATCCAGTGAGTAAGAAGACTGACCAGACTAAAGTCAATGGAAGTCCAATGCTGGACATCCCCAGCATCCAGGGTTTCAAATCTAATACACTGATCCTTGCAAGAGTCCTATACCTACTGCGTATGGCTTCCAGGTGAAATGACAGGAACACAGAAGCATAATATGAAATTGTACTGACTGTCCTAATTCAGTCAGGAAGGAGTGATGGACCCCAATATTTGAAGAGGAATCACTAATGTCTCTGGGCCAATGTAATGATGGGAAGACAGGGCAGAGGACTCCTTTCTCTTTGCCCTTCATGCTCCCAGTAACTGGAGAAGCTTAGGCACTGCTCCTATGTGCATCCTTTATCCCAGCTGAGTATTTCTCAGGGTGGCTGCTTAACTATAAGTGAGCAAAATGCCTTGGTGCATTTTTAGTAGGTCCCACACTCACGAGTTGCTTTAGAGAGACAAGCTTGTCATATACCTCTGACTTTCCACCCCAGCTCTCAGCTGCCAGTACTCCCTCCAGGAATGATCTGGTTGCTTGTTTCCTTATATAAACATGAACAACACTTTTGTCATTTTTGTTGCATTCAGCGTACCATTAAAGAATGCAATGGTCTCCATTTCTGCATTACTGTAGCAGTTTTCCTTTCCCTTGTGGACTTTAATACCAAAAACCTGGTCTGCTTGCTGCTTCCACTGCATAGCAATGCAGAAATGTAACTGGATAACCGGTCCACAGAGTTTTACAACAACGCAAAACTTCTTTCTCATCATTAAAATTGGATAACTCCAAAATGAAACCAAAAACATTTCCAGACATATTTTATTTGAGCTTAGGTGCTTCTTACACTAACGCCACAATTTTGCAGAAAACAAGGAAATGGATCCGGTCTGTATTTCAGCAACAGAAAACAAGGGCATAATGAATTGTATGCTGTTCTGGCAGATCA
This sequence comes from Picathartes gymnocephalus, assembly GCA_013390045.1. NCBI lineage: Eukaryota > Metazoa > Chordata > Aves > Passeriformes > Picathartidae > Picathartes > Picathartes gymnocephalus. The sequence continues at coordinate 26,490 of WEKY01057169.1, read as the reverse complement.
TTTTTGGCAACGTTCACTTAAAAAGTCCAGAGGATATCGAAAGTCATGGATCACACCCTAATTGTGTGGCTCTTTGTCCAGAAAATCTTCCATTGAAGGCTTGTGGGATATTTTTTTTTCTCCTATTTTATGTGCAAGAAGAGCTGGGTCCATAGTAATTTTTGGTTTTTTGGTCAAGATCCACATATGTACTTGATTACATTTTGACCAGTCATTACTTTCTACTATTATTAAAAGTAATCGAATTAGACCAAAAAAATTCATAGTAAAATAGTAGAATTTAGTGTAGCAATAATGGGATCTTTGGAAAGTGTTGTCATCCTTATGAGAGTAAAGCAGGATGCACTGCTGGCTCCCCTGGAATTCCTCTCCCAAGTGACAAATACGACTTTTCTAGCAAGTATAAGATTACTCAGAAAGAAAGAACACTGGGAATACATTATGCCTCTTGAGAAGTGGAAGATAAGGACTCTCATCAGTGTTTTCTGGGACTTTAATTCTTTGGGAAGCCTTTTTAAATGCTTGCAACTCAATGCAAGAGTCAAAAGAGGAAAGACCTATTCCTCATTGGTATTTTTTCTATAATCCAAAGATTATTTTTGCTCCCCCCACCTGACATTGGAGTGGAAAAGTGTTTAGAGATGAGTGTGAATGCCATAGAAACAAGGCAGACAGCCTCAGTCTTGTCAGCTTTATGGCATTTTTTAAACAGGAGGCTACTTTAAATACCTTTCACTCATCCAAAGTAGCTGCAGGAGTTTTCTCTCTCCAATGGCTATCCAGCAAAGTGGACTGACTTCAGCTGGAAAATCCCCTTCTTCCAAGGTTAACTGTGGCTTGTTGTCCCTATATCAACCTATACATAAACCTAACTACAACTGAACAAAAGTTGTATTTTCTCCCTAAATTTAAACAGAATTATGTGTACCCCTTAAGGTATGTTGCAATGCATCTTTATCAAAACCCCGACAACTTCTGCCTCACCCTTCTCCTTCAGAACACAGCTTCCTCCATGCTTTAAGGCGGTGAACAAGAGGAGATGGCAGGGGTTTCTGCATTAAACAGGTTACTACCAATGCTGTGGTGGCCGCAAAACTAGGTCCTAGTTCTGAAAAGATACATGTATGTTCTTAGCTTTGTGTGTACCATTGCAAATTCTTGGTTTGGGAACTGCGTGGCACACTCAGGCTTCCTGTAGAAATGCTTCCAAAGGCCGTTCAGACTTCAGGTTTGGATAAGCAGTCACACTGAAATCATTGTATTTTTTAAGCGATGGGAACTGTCCACTTCTCTTGCTTATTTTGCTTATTTCATGTGAAAGATACACATTTCTTCTTCTGATCCCACTTGCTCTAGCTTTTTCAGTGAAAGAGAAACTTGCTCTGTAAGAGAGATCAGATTCCCCGCTGAATTGCTTCATTTTTCTGCTTATTTCAACTCACTGAGAATAGCAGAGCAATCGCAATATAAAACTGGAATGGACCGTAGTGGATTGGACCCAAAATATTTGGAAAAGCAGAGTGAGTTAGCTGAAATATATAATGTGGAGGAACTTGCTAATTTGCTTTAATTTTAGGAGTTATTTTTAGGTTTATTTAAGGGGGGGAAAAAATCACACCAATCTCTAATATGCTTATTCAGGCTGGTAATGTCCTTTAATAATCTGTAACAGCCTGAACAGTTTGAAGGGAAATTAGGAACCAGTTCTGTGACTATGAAGCAGAGTTACTGAAACCTTCTATAATCCAGACAAATTGAATACTGGTATATTGTAGAGTATACTTGGCAATAAAAATTCTTGACATAAAGAGGTGCTTTTATGTTTTCTCTGTTGCATATTTAGATACACTGTGGTGAGGACATCCTACGCTTTTTAAATCAGATAAATAGATAGATATAAAAAGTAGAGTTCTTCATCTACTCTTTGCCTCTTCTTGAGTGAGAGCTCTGGAAGAATATCCAAGAGTTCTCTTTGGCCACTTGAGAATATGCTGTGTTCTTAGATTGAGTGCCTTAATTTACACCCCTCACCTTTTTTAGTCAGTTTATTTAAAAGATAGAAGTGTGTGCGTTTTCTTTGTCGTGGTGAATTTATTCCACTTTTCTGCTTGATTTTTAGTGAATAAAGGTGACAGAGTTTAATAAGTTAATAAAACTTGCCCTTAATTAGGAAAATCACCTTCATATTTTTCTCATATTGTGGAAACAATTTATGATGACTCTGGTTGCAATTCAAAAACCTGAAGGAAGAACCTTTTTCATATTTGCAATGATATCAAGTCCAGTAATTTGCACACAAAGTCAATAAAAGAAAGGCTTTCTTTTATTATCTCCTTTAGCAATGAATTGTTACATTAATATAGCTCAAGCACAGAAAATGCTAGGTAGAGCACATATGGAAAACACATACATGATACAAGACGCACTTTTTATCATTTGTTAGTAATTTGAAAAAGAATTCCCAAAGAACTGAGAATTATGTAGGATCTTCGAGACAACTTTTTTTACACCCTCACAATTGTTCCCTAACACGGAAATTAATTTTACATGTGCCAGACATTTAAATGTTTCACATCTGCACTGTTAGCAGAGTTCTTTTCTTAATCTTGTGTGCTGAATTACAGTGCTTCCTTCATTTTGCAGACAGGAGCTCTCCATTGAAATTTCACTGTATGCTCATAATTGTATTGTCAATTTGTGTAGTTAACCAGCATTTGCACTAGGCAGAAATAGAGAAATGACTGAATAAACCAAACATCTCCCTAGACTGTGTAGAAAAGGCTGAATACAGAATTAGTGCAGAGGGGAAGAAATTGATCCACTTAGTTTTAACCTTTTTTCTGTTTTAATGGAGTCCTTTAAAAAACCTGGAGGTATTTGTTTTGGTTTTTTGAACAGAAATGTAAGGACATTGAAGTGTTCATTACGACTCTCAGTTTTCAGAAAGGACCACCCCTCACCTTGGTAGTTATTATTTACATTGAGTGTGTGATGAGGCGGAAATTAAAAATAGAATTAAAATGGTTCTAAAGTAGAGTAATTCACAGAGATTGTGAAGTGTAGCATATTAAATTACAATAATAACGCTAATTATCAGCTGCTTGCTGAGATATTGAACGCTTTTAATTAAAACGAGTTTGTAGAATTTTAGCAGTTTTCTTCAAGTATTTGAAGATTGGTTATACCATACAGATTACCTTTTTTCCATGTTTAACAGTCTTCCTGTTGCATGTTCAGTCATATTTAGCACATTTGTACATGAAGTTGCAAGTCTGTTTTATATATATACATATATATTAGCTCTTTGGTTTGAAATGAAGCTAAACATTAAATCCTTTCACAAAACTGTCTTTATTCACCTCTTCTCTTGGTTGTTGCCCCATATTCCTTGACTTCCATGGATACAAGAGGCTTGGTTCCATTAGGTTAAGACCCTCTGGTGCATTTAGAAATGCAGCTGTACGATTGTTCTGCAGGCAGATGCAACTCCCAGCTTAAACCCCAAAAGACTGATGACACATATATGGTGATACCACTCCTAACCTGTTTTTAATGTGCAAATTTTTCTGTCAGGTATGTTAAGGGCTATAGGAGTTTATTGTGTTTTTCAGGTTGCAACCTCCTTTTCCTTTATTCATCTATTTCTTCAGCTTCTCTTTATGTGTCTTGGGTGGTTGAATCTAGGATCCATTTTAGGAGCTTCGCTTCAATTTAGGTTTTAAAGCGGATTGGGGTTTTATGGTTTTGGTTGTTGGTTTGGAGTTTTAGTTTGCTAAAGCTGCAGCCTGTGTGATGAGGAGCCAATGAGACATATCAGAGACCACAATGATGAGACGTGCTCACACACTAGCACTCCATTAGAGCCAACTGCTCCAGTGACCCATGTAAGCAGTCCCTTTCCTGCCGTGGGACTGCTCACAGAAGTGAGGTTTGCACAGTCAGGCCTTTTCCCAAGGTGGCTGTGGAAGTAAAGCTGGGGTTTGCCTCTTTGCTTCTTTATCACAGTTAACCCAGAGCTGCCACCACTGAGGAATGCATGTTTCCCTCGCTTTGTTTATTTGCAAAAGCACCTGCAGAGCACCAGGTCCCTTGTAGAAAGTTTATTTCCCCTCCCCTCAAGACTTTGTGAGTACTTATTTTCTGCTTTGAGGTTTCATGGAAGTATACCTTCCCCTGTGGGCCGCTTTCAAGACAGAAGTGGTCTTTCAGTCACCTATCTGTCTGCTCAGCATGGCTACATCTACGAATTGTCAGGAAACATGCAGCTGGATGTGGTGTACGTCTGTGGAGTCCTTGCAGCACCAGAGGTACAGCTCGCTGTAGATGGAAGGACAGCTCTGAGTTTCGGCGTGCTGGTGTAAGACCAAAGTGGCTTCACAAATATCAGCATTTGTAATTTCATTTCTTTATCATGAGGTTCCATTGTGCTGAGTGTGGAGCACATCTTGTCCCAGAGAAGTCAGTACATACATAGCTTGGAAAACCCAGAAGACAAAAAGGGGTAGCTAGTATTTGGCATTGGATTAGGTCATTCCATTGAATCACATCAATGGCCCAATCTTGCAATCTTTCAATATTCTAAGAGAACAGGGTTGTAGGAGGACTGACTTGCTTACACATGCTTTATTTCAGTTGATGAAGCCTTGCATAAATGTTAAGCATTCATTTTCTTGACCTGTAGGTTTACTTTTGAATTTGCTGGGGACAAAATAATAAACCAAGATTTGCCAATAATTAATTTGCTGTATTCTGAAAGATTAGAAAATCTTGACCTTACAATCACTTCTTCCTGTTTACACCTGGAAATCTAAAAGGTCCTAAATCTACTTCTGGTTGTAATTCACATTAGGTATAAATTGAACAGTACTTCCAGTGATTCATGGGGTGTATTTTGATATATTATTAAGACATAGCATGAGTTACATTGTATAGAAAGTTGCAAGGAGGGAAATTCGTGACATGTAAATTTTCTTCAGGACAAATGCTGACTAACTGTAATCCAAAATTTTTGTGTGGTCATGTTCACTTAGATGCTTCCTTATTTTAAAAAAAAATCAACATAACCTTTCAGAGGGGTTGTGTGTTGATTATCAGGTAATTTAAAGTTGCAATATTTGATTCTTTTTCCAAAGGATTGTAGTAGCTTCATCGCTGAATCTGGTATTCATAGTCTGAAGAGGAAAGTGACAGGTTAGAGTTCCTTATCTGAACAACCTTGAAGAAATAATTTTATCTATTTAAAAAGGAATTTTATCTATTCTGTAAGTCTTGTAATAAGGGGCCAAACTTTGAAGCTATTTGTATTCCTAAATAGAAGAATTACCTATTTTCATCTAGGTGCTAATCCCTTTCCTGCTGTAAATGAGAGTGAGACAGGTTCAGCATTTGAGAGTGAGATTGTTTCAGTCAGATGCCCACCCAGCTTTTGTTTTCTAAGTTCAGGCTCCTAAACAAGCTGATAACCTAAAGAAATGTGACTGCATTGAAGACAACGAAGCCATGCACACTTTTTATGGCAGTGGCAAATTTGATTTGTTGGTAAGACTTAAACAATGAAAAATTACAAAACATCTTTTTCGTGCCAAACCGAAACAGACAATAATTTTAGGGTTTTATGTCAGAAACATTTCTAAAACATTGTTCTTTTAGATAAATCATTGTAAAGGTTTATTGATTTACAAATAGTTAAAAAAGAGATGCTTTAGTGCAAATTCTCATATCCGTACATAGTATCTCTTATTTTCCAGACAGTGACAATGTTTCTGCTAATTCTAGAGCAGAGGAAAGGGAGAAAAAACAGGGCATGGCTTCCTATTCACAGATTTACTGCACCAAAGGCAAAAGGATAAATTCTACTCTTAGCACTTAAAATTTAGCCCAAGACCTGTTATGCTCAAGTCTGGTGTGAAAAACCTTTTAACAGACACAGAGCCAAAACCTACATGTGGCCCACTGCAGAACTGAAATGGGGTGGCAGGTGTCCTGTCATATATTTTTTGCTGATACAGGACCTAAGATGAAGTTAGCTAGGATTTCATTACTATTTACCAGATACCCTTGAGGATTTTTTAAAGTTCTTTTTTTTTGCTTTTATCAATTTGTTTAGTGCTTTTGGATCTTATTCTACATTTAGGAAACGTGTTTAATTGTTCTAAGGAATTACTGGGAAGGAAAAAAAAACTTTCCATCATCACTTTTCCACCAGCTCTATTTCCGCTCAATGTTTCATCCCTGGGAATTGGATCAGCTTTGCCGAATGTCTTAGAGTCCCCTAATTCAAGGATAAACCCTGATGCCATCAGTGTGTGATTTGATGGTGTGTATTTCAGAGCAGGCAGTCATCCAACCTCACAGAAAGAAAGCTAAGACTATTCCACTAAAAAAAAAAAAAAACAAAAACAAACCAAAACCCTACTGTACTCCAGTTTACCTTCATGAAAAAAAAACCCCAAAAAAACCCAAACCAGCAAAAAAATCAGCCCTGTAGTTTAGGTCTTCATTTAAGAAATCAGGAAATGGGACTTCTCCATTGGGAAGTGTTTCCCAACAGAATTCTGCATGATGACAGCAAGAGGCAGGAAGGAGTACAGCTGAGAAATGTGTGGCTTAAGTTGCAAAAATGCTGAGCGTAAGGCTAGTCATGACAAAGGCAGGTAAATTCAGGAATACAAAACTAGAAGAAACTTTCTCCTTTGCACCCCCTCCCCTTGGCACTCCCAGTCCTGCTGAAGCCCCAGCAACAGCAACAAGGCAGATGCAGTTGGAAAAAAGGGCCCTTCCTAAGTGTGACCCCTTTCTGGTGGGTATATTCTTGGAGTGGTTTTTTTGGTTGGTTAGGATTCATTGTCCTCTGGAAAAATGTGTAGTAATCAACTGATTAATAGTAGCTGAGTGACCCTAGAAGGCAGTAATAAATGCATTCACATTTCTTTTTTTCTTCCTTTGTGTTCAGTCATACTTGCAGGAGAAGTAAGGCACTTGTACCTTACCACCTGGTGTAAATACACCATGCTTCCAGTAACTGAGCAGGCTACCATTAAAGGGTTTTCCCTCCTGCAAGAGAAGCTGCTTGTCCCACTGACTACTTTATTAAAAATGGACCTATTG
>WEKY01057169.1:1883-16883 GCA_013390045.1 Picathartes gymnocephalus | reverse complement strand
GGCAGAGAATTTAGGTTTCTAAAATTTACCCTGTAGTCGCATGGATAGGGTTTTGCAGTCTTATCCCATATTGATATTCCTTGGGAGTATTCTTAACTTCCTTGGAAATTAGTTCCTTAAAAAATTGGCTTAGAGACATAGTGGATATTCGTATTGTTGTGCCTCTGCAGTTGCAAAAGGCCAAGTTACTGTATTTCCCAGTTTCCCTAATATGTTGGCAGCTGCAACGGTTGATGGCTTTCAGTTTTCACTTTTAGTGTTCAGCCTGGAACATGACAACCCCGTCACTGAGCCTGCTCTTGGCAGACACCTGGGCATGCAGCTCTTGCTTCAGAGGCAGCTCTTGGGCGCTGCTGGGGAGTCCAGCTATAGGAGGTAGTTGGTAAAGGTCTGGGCACTGTGTGGACGACTAAATCACTGGGTTTTCCTGAAATAGATGAATACAGTTTTCTTTAGCTCTCTCTTTTGTTATTTTGTCTGCCTCCTTTCTAAAAATTTTGGGAAGTTTTGTCAAAAATTGGAACCCAGAACTTTCAATGTCATCTGAGAAATAAAAATTAAACACATTTTCTGTCTAAAAGAGCAACAGTATAATAACCTTTCATGCCAACAGAAGATTACCAGTTATGTTTATTATAGGGAAGTCATTCCTAGTTAGCCCTGTGGAGACATGTTACACTTGCTCCTCAGGTAACCAATTTGGAATTGTAAATGGGTAAACTTATGCATCACTGTTTTGTCACAGGTTGAACCAATTTGTAAATGAAATAAAATCTGTCCTATACATGCAGTTCCTGGAGCATATGTGGCCTTAGCAGAAAAAGCAGTGGGGTTTTAATCCTTTATTCACTGTGGTTCTCCTTGGAGCAGTGAGAGGCACCATCATTTGAGTCCAGCTCCTCTGCCTGCTGTAAAAACCTTTCCCTGCTTGCGTGAGCTCTTTCAGTCAGGAACGTTGACCTCCTCTTCCTCTGCAGCAGCATAGGCTACCCTGGATACCCACACCTAACCGTTGTGGTATTCTTTACAACCGTGTGAATTTGAGCTTCACACCTGCTACTTCTTACTAGAGCATTGATTGTTTTTAACATGAAGAGTAGCAGCAGGGGAGATGCTGCCTTGAGTCAAGGTTTGGATTGGTAGATCAAACACTTTGCATTCCTGGTGCTCTGCCTCTCCCCTTCAGAAGGAAAACTTGTAAGAAACTTTGCCATTTTGAATGCTTGTATATATTTAAATATATACGTAGTAGATGTATATCTATAATTTCTAATTCTCAAAGTTTTCTGTAGTTGAACCACTGTAGTATTTTGCTGTGCCTTTTAGCTTTTCTAGCATATCATGCAATAATACTATTCTGTGATGGGAGTTTTCTTCAAAAAGAAAGTTACCTTTGATAAGAGGGAGATCTACACAAACAGATTAAAGAAAGTCTGCTTTGAACTCTTCCTGCCATTTCTGTCACTGAGCACCTGGTACTTTCTGTGAGCAAAGGCTGTGACTTGTATTGGGTTGTTAGCTGGATTTATGAATAACCGGCCAAAGAAAGAACTTCCTAATTTACGTTAATTTATGATAAGAGTTGTGTGGGAACTCACCTGCTGGAAATGAGCGTTTGTCAGATTAGGTTCCACAGATACTGGTTCTTGGTAAGCTCTTACTAGACCTCTAAAGTAGCGGATCTGAAGGTACAGGGATGTTACCTACTTCTTTCGCATAGGTTCGTGAATGCAGAAAGGAATTTTTCCCCTTGTAGTCTGCTGGGTTTCTATGTGCTTCTGGGATGCTTCCTTGCATGATGAGGAAGCTCTTCTATATGTTGGGAATCAGTTAAACTGCACAGTTTCAGGAGTGTGAAATTGTCCTGTAAACTGTAAAATATTTATTTCTCCTGTTTATGAGTAATGCTCATCAGGTATAGCTTGCTCTCCGGGCTGTATGGAATTAGGGGACTTGGTTCACTAGCATAATTGGTTGTGTTTATAAAAAATACAAATTAAAAAATAAATTTGGTTTGGTGGATTTCTTTGGGGCTTTTTGTTTTGTTTTTCAGCCCAGAAATAAAAAGGTCCCTAGAAACAGCCAGCCCAGCTCAAACACAGTATTTTGCAGCCACGTGCTTCATGCAGCTGCAGCTGACTCAGGTGTGACAGCAGGCAGCCTGGCCAGGAGAGTATAAAAGTACTGTGAGTGAGCCAAACCCTGTGTGCACAGAGGCATTCCCACCTCAGGGATTCCAGGCATGGCTGACTCCTAGAGGAACTGAAATACTTTGTGACTAGCACAGGGTTCACACTTTTTATTTTTCTCCTGAAAGTGATATTTCATGAGACAAGCAGTTGCAGTTTTGAAATGAGGAGAGAGCTGACATACATTTAACCAAATGGTATCCGGCACCCATACAAGAGAGTCAGAAAATACAGATAATATCTCACTTAACAAGCAGTATTTTTCCTGCCTTTTTTTCTTTTTTTTTCTTTTTTTTCTCTCTCTCTTTTTTTTTTTTTTTTTTTCTCTCAGTTCTCGGGCCTAACAGTTAAGGAAGGTGAAAAAACAGTACAAATGTTTCCACATCTAACATTAAGAGATCTCCAAGAACAAACCAGGCTGTGCTGAACTCTGCAAAAGCAGGAAGAAGAAACCCTCAATATTAAATACACACACACACACAACATTAGTTTGTGAAAGGATAGGGAATGAGATTTCTGTAAGACATTCTGCCCTGGCTTTTTTTCAACAGTTGTAACCCCATTGTTGTAACAGTTGTAGCACCATTCTGGCATGAACTGAGTCCTTCTGAAAGCTGGATGTACAGGGTGTTACAGGAACACCAGGCAAAGGACTTTGACAGAAATACTAGGACTTTGTTGAACTGGGCATTTTTTTCCTTCCTCTCTTTCCTTAGGGCTTCAAGTATATTTCTAGGACAGAGATGAGGAAACTCAGAGAGAAGCTAAGGGTCTTGTCAGGCATCGTTGATAGGTTAGACTCTTCTCTGACTATTTTTATACAGAAGTGGCTATGTTGAAACTCTGAGACAATCTTTCAGAGATGCAGGTTGAAATGAAGGAATATTTGATACAGCCTGCAGTTGTAATTCTTTCTATTTATGACTTAACCAAGAATAACATGAATCAGTGGCAGTACCAGAAACAGAACTTAATTCTACAGCTGACTCTTTATAATAATAAACAAAAAACAAAAAACAAAACAAAACAAACCAGAAAACACCCCTTCCACCTCAAGATTAGTTTCTAATTTTTATACGTCAGTTCTTATGCTACTTTGCTCTGTTATGTGACTTTTGAATAATTTTCCCCAGTACTGGCCACTAGGTGTTGGGGTGGGGGTTAGCTCCTTTTCCTTTGACCAGTTGTTGTTCTGGGCATATCTGTTTGAAATAAAAATGGAAAGCATTACCACTTTTCCCCACCCCTTTGAATTTCTAAATTCAGTGGAAAAAGAATGTTAGTGAGATTGTGTACGTTTAAGATTGCCATGCAGTAATGAACTTACCATGGTGTAATGATTTAGATGTAGTTAAGGTATGAAATACAAATACGATGCTCTAGAATCCAAGAGACAGAGCTCAATAAATGGATCTATTTAAAATCCACTATTTTTGCCCTGTCTTTTTGCATGTGGGATTTCTCAATCATGTGTAACAAGAAGAAATCAAATTATATTAAATGGGTCCTTAAAGCCAAGTTTACTAAGTTTTAACTGCAGTCTTCTGCAAAAAGGGAACCAGACCTCATCTCCAGCTTCTGCCCTACCAAGTCCATGAGGTGAGTCTGATTCATACCACCTGGCCAAACTGCTATTAATTGAACTACTGATACCCATTTAGTGAACCAAAGAGTTCACTACTGCAAATGTACTCTTCTACTAACAGGTTTCCATTCCAAAAAGACTGCTCTGACTTCAAAGTATCTTACTTAGACTATGTATTGTAGGATGCCTAATTAAACACTTAGAAAGATATTATTTTGTTTGTTATCTGTTATTCCATACTTCTAGTATTATGAGTTTATATTTGTTTGTAGCCAAAAATAGTCTTCAAGTATTTTAGAATAATTGTTGTTCTCAGCCTACACTCAGACAAAGCATCAACACCCATTGTTGTAACTGGGAGCGTAGTTCAATCCTTGGAAGGTGCAGGTAGCTTTGAATGACTTATACTTTTTAACAAATTTCCTTAACTTACATGTAGTGTGAATAGAGCTGCCCAGCTGTTGCTTGCCCTTCAATTAAACCTCTGGGGTTTTTTGGTTTTTGTTTCATGTGGGGCAAAATGTTTTGAAAAAATTGAAATATTTCAGCTGTCTCTCCCCACCTGTGCATCTTACCTGTAAGAGATACCTCAGCTTGGCAGGTTGGGACTTGCAATGGAAAATTGCTGTCAGTTTTGTAAGTTCCCTACATGCCAGAAATCTGAAGAAATAACTAAATAAGGAGCTAAATAGCAAATGGCAAAAAAAAAATGTTTTCATGAACTTACTTCCTGCTTTTATTTTCCTTTGCTGTAAAATTAATATTCCCTCTTTTCCATTTACGCAATCCACCTTTGCTCTTGCAGTTACACTCAGTGGGTGTGATTTTGCCCAGTTAAGAATACCCTGCAGAAGCTGGATATGAGTGGGACTATATTAAATCATCTAATTAGACACCTTGCCAGTGCAGGACTGTTTATTCAATACCCTGGAGTCCTCGGGCTGCAGTTTGGAATGGTTCATCTGATGCTGCTCTCAGAACTCCTGCACAGAGATTATTCCACAGTTTGATAGGTGTGTCATTAAGAAATGCAGTCACATACTCATTTCATTCATTTAAACATAGGTTTGTGCAAACAACCCAAAACAGATAACTTGGAAGATGACTTAAAACTGCCTGTCATTTCTCCCCATCATGATCAGTATAGATGGGAAAGCACAATGCTTTGATCCGTCCAGGAGGCAGAGAGGAAACCATTCACTTCATTCAGATCAAGTCTGTAACTGGCACCACTAAACTGCTGCCACTAAAATAAGCTATATTTGGTTTAGGTTTTCCACTTCTGGTAAGTGTTTTAAGGTTTGATTGATGTTTGTGTTTTAATGAGGGAATTCTCATTAGGAAAAACACCACTAATTTGCTAGGGCCTTGTGCCATAAAATTACTGCCCTTACCAGTGTGCCAATTGCCACAGGATGTCTAACAGATTTTGTCAATGTAATTTGGTAACATCTCCATTTTGGAGACAAGGGTCTTACAGTCTTACGTGAACATTACTGAGTTCAAATCCTGCTCTGTGCCTCTTCTATTCTTTGCCTATAATGCAAAGGCCAGTCTTTTAGTAATAGTCAATGAACTAATCACTTAGATAATTCCTTCAGTAGATGTTTCCAAGGCATGCTTTCAGAGATGTATGAAGTAATTTTAAAAGAAGTTCTGCAAGACAGTGATAGTACTGTGGGCAGGAGCTGTATGCTGTGACTGAGGGCTGAATCACAAACCTCACCATTTCTGGAAGCACAATACTTACCAAGAAAGTTATTTTCCTTACTGTATTGTGTTCCACACTAAAACAGTTCCAAAATATCTACAATGTGTTAAAGCACCAAACTGTTTTCCTCTGCAAAACCTTGTGTACTCAAGATATTGGGGTTTCTTTCCTATTTGCAAATAAAAGGCAATAAAATCCTTAAAATTGTGTGTTTACTGAACTCTGCTAATCATGCATGTTTAAAAAGTCCTGGGACCTACAGGCAATTCACTGCTTGTAGGCACAAAGACCAGTCAGAGCTTGATCTATGGGTATTAGTGAAGCTTGCTGGCATTGAAACTGGATTTTTAATTGAAGATAAATTTTTATTTTTGAAGTAGTTCTTTTGGAGTCCCAGAATACTTGTGGGTTAGACTTCACTATGTCTTTCAAGCAAATCCAGATGTGTTCTCAAGGAGAACTTGTGGAAGAAAGAAGAGTTTTTACGAAGGATGTCCATTTGATAACCTTTGTAATCTGTCAGTCTTTGTTGGCTAAATTGGATCTTCTGAGCATAGCAGCTGGAAAACATACATATCTCACAAATATCCAAAATGGTACGGCTAATAACTGTGTATCCAGACTCAGTAAATTTTTCGGAGACATTGGCATGCATTCTTTTCAAAAATATAATTCCCCTGTATTTATAACAAGTTTTCTCTGCAGGAGAGTAGGGTTTGTCCTAAGAATATCATGCTTCAGTAGTGTTTAGGGGGTTTTTAAAGTTTTATTTGGTTTGTGGCTCCTCTTATTGTATTATTTGAAAATGCGGAGGCTACTCTGACAACTAACTAATGCTACTTTTCTCACTATTAGGAAAGGAAAGTCCTCCAACTAGTGATGTCCCTGATGATCCAGATGAACCTATGCCTATACCAGAGGACCTTTCAACTAGTACTGGAGGTCAGCAGAGTTCTAAGAATGACAGAATCTTGGGTAAGATGACAAATACACTCTTATAAGAAATACTAGTAGATGATATAGCAATAATGTTAAATTACTTTTTCACAAGCTGATAAACAAGCAGGTCGTGTGCCTTTTCATCTTCTTCAGGTGCATAGTGTTTTTTGTGCAACCTTTTCTTTGGGAAAGGCATCTTCATCCACGGAGAAGGTATAAAGATCCTACTATTTATCTTCTTTCTAAAGCATGACTGTTGCATGAAATTCTCCCCAGGAAAAACAGTTTTCCTTCTGTGTAGGAAATGGAATTAAATATGTGGTTCTAGGTCAAAATTACATGAAGTCAAATTTGATAGAAATTCAATAGACACTCAGGTATTTTTATTATTATTTTTATTATTAATTTGAATGCTATCTTGAATGTTATTGTGTTATCTGCTATTCCAATTTCTCCAGAAATGCATATTAGAACATCCATAGTATTTATATATTTGAGATTCCAATATCTAATCTCCATTTATCCTTGACTTTTTAGCTGGGAGAACTTTAGAAAACACTTGTCTTTTAGATAAAAATCCACAATTGATAAAGTCTGTTGGGTTAAAATTTTTGTCCAGAGATGATTGTGCAAAATGCTGATTATTCTTAGGGATCCCAGACTCACACCAAGGACTAGCAATGCTCCTGATTATTGCATGAACCAGCTCCCATGTAGTGCACTAAAAAGCTTAAAAACTACTTGAGCACCATGCCTATTTACTAGTAGGAAAAGAAAATGGAAAAGAGGAAAAAAAAAGCACACTGATTCCCAAAATGCTATGACCGATGCCCTATATGATAAAAATAGTTCTGTAAAGTCATGACTATCAAAGTACAAATATTTACCCACAAATAAAAGTATTGCTCATTATTCTTACATTCTTAAATTATTGTAAGAGTGAGGGTCAGGGTGGACGATTTACAGAAAGACTGCAAATGCCTTTAAATATTTATTGTCTAAGAAAATCCAATAAAGCATTCTATATGTAAAGGGAAGAACAGAAGGCAAAATGGCAAAATAATTAATTAATTCAACATAATACAGCAGGATGGTCTCAGCATTAGGAATAGAACCTACTCCCAAACTCCAGCACTAGCTAGTAGTGAGTGCATCATCATTTTATTTACCATTTGATTTACCATTTGATCCTCTCTTATCAAAAATGTCGGTAAAAATTTCAGCTCCTATGTGCATATTGACATACTTCATGAAAAAAATATTTTTTAAAAAATGCTCTTTAACAATCTGATCACTTACTAAATGCTTTATTTTTCGGTCCAAAGATCTTTGGACAAAATCTTTCATTAACTGCTTGTCTATCAACTCAGTAAAAATAGTTATGTCTCCTTTCTCCCACAGTAACTAACCCTACAAAATATTTAAGCCTTGAGTCAAAAATTAAATTTTTAAGTTCTTTGTTCAAATCCTAACAGGATTTTTCATTGTGTTGAATTTTCTTTAATATACACACAAATATTGTGCAGACCCAGGAAAGTTGAACTTTGTATTTGCTGATGATGTAATGATTCTGTCAACAGTTCAGTCATATATCAAAATGTACGCATATTCTAAATATAATAAGTTCCATCTGTTATTCTCATTACTCAGCAATAAATAAGATTTTCCATGTCCTGATTTTAACAGTTTTTCTACAATGACTTTCTCTACCCATGACTATTTTGTTTACAAGGGTTACATATTGTAGTGAGACATTTACCATAGTCAACAGCAACAAAGACAATTCACAGTACTCTGCTTTATGGATGATCTATAGGTATCAACTCCAGTGCTTGCAATGTCTGTCTTTACTGTAAAGCTGCATACATTTTTTACTTCTTCTATGGCTCCTTTTTTCTAACTCCCAGCTAACTCTCTGAAAACAGTATACTAAAAAAATTAATTCTCCCTTTTTACCAAGAGGATCTGAATACATGCCCCAGGCATATCAGGAGCCATTGCTGATTGCTGTGCACATCTTGGATCTTCATCAAAAGAAAATCTCTTAGGAATAAAATGATGCTTTAGGAGTGGTGTTTGGCCTATATGATCCTGTAGGTGTTTTAGGGGTGAAGGGGCCTGTCTTCCTATGTAGGCAGTGGCATGGTAGTATAGACAGGCTTGGTGTTTAGTACAACACTGTCATCTCCAAGTCCCAAGATCTGTTCCTCACCGCTATTTATCACCAAACTTAGGTAAACAAGAATGATCTGAAACAGTAGTTTGAAGATTTAAAGATAGACAGGAGAGCATTATAAGGACCCACTGATGTTATCTGTGTGCATCTGGAAGGTGAGAGCTAGTCTGTGGCCTGTGGTAACCAACAGACCCTGCATGAGCAGATATGACCAGCCAACAATTTCTCTCTGTATGACTTTCCTAATGTCCCATCTGTTTCCTTCATCAAAAGGGAATCCCCTAGCATTTGGATTTATTTCAACATAGGATTTATAGTGCATTCCACTTTATCTGTAACACCCTGAGAGATCAGCTGTCCGTACAGTGTACACTGAGGAATTTGAGTAGGACACTTAATGAAGAGGGTCTCTACATTCTGGAGGACTTTTTGATACACGTAGGGCTATAGATGTAACAATGGGAATTGCAAGTTTGTTAAAAGAAAAGTATAAATATTTACCTCATCTTACTGAAATTAAGTGAGAAATGTGTTATTAATTTTAGTCAGTCTGTGAGATAGAAATGTTCAAGTGACAGTGTTTACTCAGATTTGCAGTAACATTTCATGAAATAATATTTAACCCTGGAGTCAAGAGTTTAGCTACCTTTTTCATCAATTTAGCATTTTAAAGGTCAAAGATTATAGGAAATAAGCTATTTTTATAAAAGAAAGACAGGCTCTACTCCTCCATGTGTTTTCGAAAATCTCCTTTCATGCTTCTTCCAAACCTGTACTAAAACTTTAATGTGGTGCTACAGAGCTGATAGAACCATTTGGAATATTTCTCCTGTTCTGAGAAAGAAGGTGTTGAAGTCCTCTACTCGCCAGATTTTATTGGATGCCTTCAGTTTTTAAATTCTCATTTAGAATGACTAGAGAGGGTGCAAATTTCATAAGGGAGGTACCCAGAGGATCATGAAATGTATGCTTTGACTTGTGTCCTCAGGCAAGGGGGATACCCAAAACATGGGTTTCTTCTGATCAATGCAAAAATGATCAGTGAGTGTGAAAGGGTAATTTATGGAAGTAAAGTCATCAGCAGTTTCTAGCAATAACCCCAAGTAGCACAGCAAAGCAGAAGCATATTGAAAGAGATGTTCTGGTCACCATCAAGGCTCTTCATTTCCTTGATGAGCTTACTATGATTTTAGTGTTGCAACCCCCAGAAAGCCACCATGTGTTGAGCAGCTTCCTTCTGCATGCTTAATTTCTGCTGCTCTGTCCACTGGATCTTCTTCATTCCTTGTCCTATTCTCCACCCCAAATTTACTTCTCAGGCTGATCTGGCACCTATAATTTTATTATTTTCTCTTATTCTTTTCACCTGTGTGCTTGACAGATAATTTATCTAGAAAACACAGTGAACATTTTCAGCAAAGTATGAGATTTTCACAGCTCTTTAAGGCTCTAGAAACTGTTTTATTTTCTCTCCTAAATATCCTTTTGAAGTCTTGATCTGAGTTATTTAGAAATACACATCCCACTGAAAGTCCATTCCATTGAATTAGTGCTTTGCAGCCTATTTTGAACAGCTCTATTTCCTTTGGTACCCTATTGGAAATATAATTTGATAATTCTCAGTCTCCAAAAGTGTCAGGTTAAATGTTGTGTGCACCTTTTGTGGATGATCAGTACTGAACATCCTGTGTGTGGTAAACAGTTGCAATTTAGGGCTGTTTGTGCTCTGAGATTGTATCCTAATTCAAGCCATGTGTGGGAAGCTAATGACTCAGTGAGCTGTAGATCAGACCCTACTTCATGGAGAAAGAGCCATCTGTTTCAGTGGTGATGTTTGTCTTGAAAGGTAGGCAGTGCCTTCCTTTATCCATAACTGCCCATTCCATAGCTGGCCTTCACTGGGTAAAAAAAAGCCCTGTCACAGTGTTAGTGGCCTCAGAAAGAGGCTGTGGGCTCACCATTTCTGCACAAACAGCTATCTGGTGCTGCAGACGACCATAAACTTCTAAGACAGAAGTCAAATGTTACCACTGTAATCACAGATTACAGTTTGGACCTGGACTAAATGATGTATAGAGATCTTCTTTTTATGAGATGGGGAGAATTCATCTCACAAAACTGGGTTGAAACTGTCATACCATTGACAGAGTATACCCAAAGTAACCAGTCAGGGTGATCTTAGACATCAGTAGAAGACAGACATGATTCATATGAAGTTATAAAAGTCTATTTCTTTAAAATAAATAAGTATGGGAAGTGGCATTAAAAGGAATATGGTTTTTTGACATTTCTCTCTCCCAGTGGGAAATACCAAGTGATGATGTTACATCCCTCCCACAACTCAGTTATCAAAGCAGAAGCTTTTGTAGCTGCAGGTTTCAATGCCTAGCATCACTGGAACCCTGGTATTGCCTTCACACCCTGGGGTCTTCCCTCCCAGCCACGGGCATTCAGAGGTCATAACCTGCATGAGGAGCTACTTACTGATGCAGGGAAATGTCCCTTCTCTGAGCAGCTTTGATGCTTTATTTCCTTAAAAGGAGCTCAACCATTTGAGAGCATGGACACAAGCATTGCTGAGGGGCCACCAGGCAACAACCATTGCCATTACATAAATCTTCTGCAACTCACACACAGCTGGGTGGAGACAGAGTAAAAGTGTGGAAAGGCTGCAGACAGAGGGGGAAAGCAAGGAAGGACAAAAGGGGAAGTGCCCCACCCCAGGTTGCAAAATTGGTCCTGTGGTTCAGACAGGTCCAGCTCACTGCTGCGCTGGTAATTCTGCTGGGCAGGGAAAGGGGCTGAGGAAAAAGATTGCTGGAGCTAAATATCTTTGCACAGTCCTCCTTGTGGGTGTTCAGTGGCTATGAAGGCAGTGTCTTGTGTATGAATAATAAAGTGTGGCATGTGTGCACCTGGACATTCAGAGAACCAAATTCCGAGACCTGAAGTAACCTGGAGGGCTGTGTAACATGTTTTATTTGCTCAGGTTTCATATGGATATGTCTCCTGCTCAAAGGCATGGGAGTGTGTAGAAGCTGATGAGCCTTTGTAAATAATTGGTCATAATTGTTGTCTCAACTGATGTGGCCCTCATGAGAGCAGAGAGAAAATTTGTTTTGAGGTGGTTTGGGGAGCTCTGAAAATTGTCTTTAACCCTCCACAATGAAACAAGGCTTGAAAATCCAATTGAGGAGTCTTCTGAAGGAATTGAAAAACTTGAAGCTGAAATATTTTAGGAACTTTTAAAAATAGAGAAGTTGGGAATCTCCCCTAGTATTTGGTCTGAAGCCCAGATTTCTAATCCCAAAGTAACATTCCCCAGTATGGACTGGTATTGTATACTCTGAGAGCCTGCCAGTATGACTTACATTTTTTAAGGAGAATATTTTAATTTAAGGACATATTTTAATTTTGTCTGCATAACTCTTACAGGGATTTTTGTAAAGGAGGATGGGGGTGGTTTAGTTGGAGAAGGCAGGTGACAAATTTCATGAATGCCCTTAAAGATGCCATACAGGATGTATGTTATATTCCAACCTTCAAAGGTATGTTTTGCATGAGAATAGTGTGAAACAGTGTGCTAGAGTGAGGTGCAGAAAACCCAGGTATATGGAGCCATTGGGAATTTCCTGTTCTGCCAAACTCTAATCTATGTAATGACTTAGGACTTAGATAAATGTGCGCAAAGGCAAATGGAAAACAACCCTATTACTGAAGGTGAATTCCTCTATTAAATTTTAAAATGCTTACTGCAAGTAATGGAGAGTGAACACTTTCAGAACAAACTTGCAAGAAATTTGTGGAAGTAAGGGTGACCCAGCCTGGAAAACAGAGCTGCTGCAGCCCCAGCATAGGCTGTGCTGCATTATTAGCACAGTTCTCTCAACCCATGCAAAGCCAGATTAGGCATGTAGAAATTTGCCCTCTTGATGCAACCATAGCACAGGACAAAATCAAATCCCTGAGAACAGAACTGATCCTAAAAAGAGTTGTACTTTTACAATGATTTTTATTTAGTTTTGTGAGGAATTTTTTTACTCAGAAGTATGACAGCAGGATGATTTGTGTTGCCACTGTGTGGCAACATGATATCGCAGGAGGTGCTGAAGCTATGGGCTTTTTTCTCTTATTTCTCCAGAGCTGTGTAGCTTGTGGAGCTCCAGCCTATTTCATGAGCACCTGCTGCGTAAAGCTGTGTTTTCAGAAGAGAACAGCAGCACAAAAGTCAGGAAAAGCCTGGGAACTGTGCAAATTTTCTTTTTTCAGTGTTGGAGAGGGGCGAGTATTTCTTGAATTGAAGAGATGCAGTGTGTTTAGCTGTGTGGCTTTAGGTACAGAGATTGAGTCTGCTGATCTAAACTGCAGTGAGAGGAAGTTCTCTTTATCTGAGCAGAAGAGATGTGCCTCGGAGATAAGCCCCATTCTAGCTCGGGAGTTAAATTTATCTAGCAGGATCTCAGCAGTGGCTGCAGCTCAACTCAAGAAACACCAGGCTCTGGCTGGAAGATGGGCATATTTTAAGCTGGGGAGGACATCTGTAACTGCAGCTTGCTAAACCTCAGGTTATTTTAAGGGAATGATTTTTCATCAAAAGGTTGGATTGGCCTCCCAACAGAGCCACCTCTCTATTCTGTCTTAAATCTTGCTTGCTCTTTGTTGTAGGCTTGCTTTTTACCTTGAGCAAGTTCTCTTTCACCCTGAGTGCTCTTCAGGACTGCAGCCTTACAGAAAACCTAACTGCTGGACTGAGGCACAATGCAGGGACTTCTTCCCTCTACAGAGGTGCTGTTTCAGAACCAGCTGCTCTTTTGGTTTTGTTCAGCCACTCCTCACATTTCTGTAATTTCAACTCCTGCTATGGTGGCTCCCTGGGAAGAGATAGTTTCTGGCTGCAGAAGACCTGCAGCAATGTTCTCCCCTCAGACATGAATTTCCCAGGCTCTATCCCACAGTAAAATGTGCAAACGTAGTGTCACTGTGGCTGCATCCACCACATTTGAGGTTTGCAAGGAAGGATCTGCAGTGTGGCCATGCCTCCACAGTTTTCCCCAGTGTAGAATAAGCCCTTTATGATAAAGAGAGGGGATGGAAGAGCTCCTTTTTGGACCTGTAGTCCTAAAGCAGGGAGTGAACACCACTCATTGCAGCAGGACAGATTTGTCCCCAAACCTTTTCCTTTGAGCCTACTATGTGAGGTTTCTTGAAGCCTCAGATGGTCTCTCAGGAAAAAACTTTGCCCGGCAGGCAGTAGGTAGGTATGACATAGCCACCAGTGCAGGCTTACCCTCAGCATGTCATTTATGGTGAAGATGTGGGACCACAACAAGCTGTTAACTTGCGAAGGTGGATCAGCTAGCATCCCAGGATTTTGGTTTCCAGGGACAGCTTATGGGAAACTGTCATGCGTCATCCAGCTGCCTCCCTGAACAAGCAAGTGAGCAGAGCAGCAGCCCAAAAGCAGGCTAGACCTAAGCCTGCAGTGTGAGACATCCTGCTGCTCCCTCCCTCCCACTCTTGCTTCCTCCCTCACCCATAGGCAGATTCTGTGTTATAAAGGTGCACATGCAGGAACGTAATTCCTAGTAAATTACCCCTGGTGTGTGCTTCTTTCTTTGTTTTTTTACACATTTTGAAGTTAGGAATAATGTCCATTTCTTGTATTGCAGTTTAGGGTCATGTTTCTCAGAAACATTTAGGTGTCTAAGTTACCTGCATAAAAAGAGATCCCAAGAAGATATCTAATCTATCATTTCATCATTAGCCATAATGACATCACAGGCACCAAATAGGATTTTTGGAAGTGAGTAACTCATACTATATTGATGCAAATGAGATTTCAATCCTAACAAAATCCATATCTAAAAATTGGATTAAGAACCAAATTTAAGGATTGCAGAAAAAAAATGGCAGACCAAGCACAGAATTATTCTCAATTTCTAATCAAAACAGGCCTGATCCAAAAAGAAAATTTAAGGCACATATTTTGCTCTTTGTTTTTCACATTCCATTTCCCTTTTTTCTCCTCCCCAAAGATAGTCCAAAATTATCTCACTTGAGAACAGCAATAAATGTAGCAAAAATGGAGAAATATGATAGCATGAATTAACTTCCACTCTTCCAAGCCACATATCAGAGTTAAAAGACAAAANAAATAAAAGAGTTAAAAAAAAAAAAAAAAAAGAGGGAAAAAAAAAAAGAGAAGAAACTGAGGAGTAAGGAGAACTTTCACATGAACCATTTTTTTACCCTGGAAATGTTACTTCTGAGGAAGTGGCTCTTACCAGAGTTTTCAGTAACTTCTAGATTATTTTATGGAACGATATGAGAAAATCACTTGTTCCCTGACACTTCCTTAAAAAAAAAAAAAAAAAATTTTAAATTTTTAAAATTATTTGTT
>WEKY01057166.1:0-23123 GCA_013390045.1 Picathartes gymnocephalus | reverse complement strand
CCTAAACCAGGACACTTGGCTAATTCACTTAAGCCAAGGAAACAAAGGCATTTTTGTACTTAACTGGGAATTCAAATTTCAGGTTCTGACACATGCAAATATTGGTCAGAAGAGCAATAGCAATGTGTGGGTGGGATACATTAACTTTGCAAAAGCACAAAATAAAATGGCATGTTTAAAATCCCATTTCTTTTCCCGTGATTAACTGCAGATTGCAATTTTGTGTGAAATGATTCTGTGAGACTACCTATCTAGCTAGGATCACAGCTATAAACCAAGCAATTACTTTGCGTATAGACCAGCTTATTAATTCTTTTCAAAGTTAATGTTTCCAGCTATATTTAACAAAACACCACTTTGGGCTGAGTGGGATCAAACTGATGTCATATGGATATCAGAGGGGAATAAATTAGGCAAAGATGCAGTGACGTAGGAGAAGAACCAGTTCTACCAGTATGAAAAAAATAAAGGAGACTCATGGAAAAAGGAGCGGGAACAGTCAGGCCTGTTTCCACATGTGAGTGTCATGGATTCCCTGAGTCCTAAAGCCTATGTGAAACTACAGTGTTGTAAAACACAGAGGCTTTGCTATGAAGTAGACCTGGAAAGCAGAGCTCCCTTCATGACAATATGAAGCCAGGCTCCTTCATTCTCACTATGTTTTGTGATCCCCATGGATCCTGGATTCCTTCCAGTATAGTGTGACCCATATCCCAAAGAAGGGATAATGGATGCCAAATGATGGGGGTGGTGGTGAATGATGATCTCCACCTCCCATGCCCATTGATGTCAGTGGGGTATGAGAATTCTCTGGTACTGTAACATTTGAGGAACTAAATTATTAGATTGTACAAAAAATAATGGATCCTACCTGCTCTTTTGCAAAGACACTGTACACTGAAATTCAGTCTAATATCTTGTTGTGCCCTGCCCTGGGCATAATTATATTTGCTATCTGCCCTCATGGACTTAAAACTAATTTTGAAAAATTGTCAGATCCACAGGTTCTGAATTGCAGGTCTTTACCAACAATAACACATTTGGAAAATTCTATGCAGGTGCTAAATTAAACCAGTTCTTTGCAGCCTTAAGTAATTTTTATTTTCATTTTCTCTTTAAATTAATTGTATATTGATTATCATTGTAATGAAAAAGAAAAAAAAAGAAAAATTTCCACTTTTTTTTTTCTGCATTCCTCAGCTCACTTAATACATCAGTCCAAAGAGAATAATTGTAGTTATTTTAATGAATATTCTGAAAGGGAATGATTTATCTACGTGAACCACACACATAGCTAAAACTCCTCCTGTGACAGACTTCGAACTTACATGGTCTTTGCTTTGTTCTTTAGGAACACAAGCACATACACACACATACACACACACACACACTCTCAAATATTTCACACAATAAAAGAATAGTTATAATGGAAACAAGGCAGCTCCTTGGAGAGTTGGTCATTGTAAGATCTAGTGGATTAAGAATACTCAATTCTGAGTTCTTTAGAGAAGTATTTCTCAACCTAGGAGTGTTGTCTCCTGGAGAGAAGTGCAAGTAAATCCCTTAAAAATATTATATTTTTCTTCTTTCCTCTTTGTTTTCAGTTGAAACCCAGCAAAGGCTAAGTCATAAAGGCTCACCATGTGAAGAAAATGAGGAGGTAAGCAAGTTAAAAAGCAAACCAAAGCAATATGACAGATAGAGCTGGCTATTTTTTGCCTTGCAATTTGTAAAATCAAATACTGGTTTATTTTTCCCTATCACTCTCTATTAAAACTCATGGACTTATTGCTGATTTGCTCTAGTTAGAATTGAATTTAACTAAACAAGTTTAGAGTGTCCTACTGTAAAATCAGATAGTTGCATATCTTTATCTTATTTGCAATATATTTATACATAAAGCTGTATTGATTTTTCTCAAATCTAGCATCAGACAAGCACAGAATTAAGCACTGCTATTTCAGCTGATAGTTTGTGTTCATATTAAAAAATTCCATTTGAATGCATTCCTTCCACTCTAGCCCATGAGTGAGTTCATGCCAAAATAGTGAATTTTAATGCAGCAAAAGATGGCACCATGGCGGTCTTCATAAGTGAAGCTTAAAAGATTTCTGACTGATACACTGTGATATGGAATTACTCTGCACACTGCTTTTCCCTCATGGAACAACACAGCTTTCCACATAAACCACGCATTGTTTGATCTTGCTCATGACTGGTAACGCAGGAAGATGCATAAGAAGTAGAAAAATATAACCTCCAGTAACAATTGTTGAGTAATTAAAAAATATAAAGATATAATTAAGGAATATTCTTTTCCCTCAATAGCACCTCTGGTGTAAGGATGGCATATGCTTACACTGATGAATGAACAGGTCAACAGTAATCCTAAAAAGACATGTTTGGTGCCAGACATACAGATACTTAATTAAAGTAATGTAATATTCACAGAAGCACCTGAAATTCCATTTATTTACTTAACATGTATGTATTTAACTCCTTTCTGCTTTACACTACGGTTTGGATTCCTAGATTAAAATCCTAAATTAAGGACCATATAATCGGTAAAGATTCTTCTTCCGTTCTATCTATCACAGCTATACTGTCTGTAACAGACTTGTAGTTTATCAGAGTAGCTTTGGAAGGACTAGTTTTCAAAGACATTTTCCAAAAAAAATGCTTGAGATATTTTTTATGTGAATATTCATTATTTTCGTTTCATGTCTTTATCACATTTCTGTTAAAGGGGGTAAGAACAGCTACAAATGTAACTCATCCACAGGTGCAAACCTGTGTTGAAGGAAATACATTTTAAAATCTGCAAATTTCAGTCAAATAAAAGATATAACTAGCCTTGATTAGGGCTAGTGCTGAATCACTTTCTTTTTCTTCCTGAATAGTCGTTGTATTTATATATACTTATTCATAGTTTGTCTAGTGAGAAAGCATCTAAAAATAACAAACTTCAGAAACTCTATTTCCTTAACAATTTTTATTCATATACATGTTTGTTCTGAATTTATAATCTTGGACACAAAAGTTTCATGACCTAAGGGAGACAAAAGTTTATTTGTGACACGTCCTCTGATAGTATTTCAATTGGTGTCAACACTACTCTAAGTTTTATTTCACAAGCATTGTTGTAGTCATATTTGTTTCCAAACACTTACACCAGGAAATGCTGAACCTTTGATTCTCCTCAGAATTAGTATCCTAAAGATAACAATAAAGGTGTTTTGGTATTTTTTTTTAAACTAACTGTAATAAGTTGTTCCTGTCTACAATAATAATAAGCTTCTTTCAGGTGGGGGATATATAGTCAGAAACAAAAAAATTGCTTTTTTGGTGACATGCTGTAGGAAGACGTAATGTCTCACAAAACAAATGATACAATCTGACAGATTAATAGTCAAGTTTTCAGATGGGTAATGGTTGGACACAGGCAGAGGCTAGTGAGTGAACCTAAGATAAAGCTATTTGCATACAGGGAGGGAGAGGACAAATAACATTTTCTTCTAACTTGAGACTGGGAAACTTTTTTATATAAAAATATCAGAATATCTTAAATTGGAAGAAATGCAAAGGAAATTAAATTTCCATTAAAACCTGAAAGAATTTCCAGCCCATCCCTGAGCAGCAATCAGCCCTTCCAAGTTTATATATTGGGCATGATATTCTGTATGGAATATCTCCTTGGCCAGTTCAGGTCAGCTGTCCTGTATCTGTTCCTTCCTGGCTTTTTGTGCACCTGTTCACTGTCTGAGCATTGGAAACTGAACAGTCCTTGACCGAAGATAAGCACTACTGAGAAACATCCTTGTGTTTTCAACATTATTCTCATACTAAATCCAAAACACAGCACTGTACCAGCTCCTAGGAAGAAAATTAACTCTATCCCAGCCAAAACCAGGACACATCCACTGGAACTTTCCTTGAGAAAAATAAAGACATTAATGTATTTAATGATATTAGACTGTGATAGAATGTAGCCATAGAAAACAAAATTAATTTTGTTTTTTCATGTGTTTTCCATTCAACAGGAAATAATGCCGCTGTTATGTATTAATGATGCCTCATGTGGAAGAATGTGCAAAGCTGATCATACATAATAAAACAAGACTTACTCCATCTTTTACAGAAAGTCATGTTAGGAGCATGATACGGAGAGCAACTACAATGAAAACCTGCCAAGTAATGTACACTTTAGGCAGACTGTATAATAAAAAGAAATCTTTAGGAAATAATTTGTCAAACTTTCCACTGGATCTTGGAGCATTAAGAAACTTCTGTAACAGATTAAATTTTTGGATCAGTAATGCAGGTCACAATAAAAATCCATGCATAGGTATATATACACGTGTAATCTGAAAACAGAAGAAAACACAGCCTTTCACAAATAACACCATGTACCAATTCAGTGTGTGTTTCAAGGAGGATGAAAGCAAGGTACTGTTTAAGCTAAAAGAAAATTTGCCTACAGATTGAAATACCAAGTTGCCATTCAGCTGAACGGTTTTTGGCCATAGCATGAAGGTGAGTTGGGGGAGGTTTAGGTTGGAAAGCCAGAAGAGGTTTTTCACCCAGATGCTGGTTGAGCACTGGAACAGACTCCCCAGGGAAGTGGTCACATCAACAAGCCTGGCAGAGTTCAAGAAGTATTTGAACAACACCCTCAGGCACATGGTGGGACTCTTGGGGATGGTCCTACGCAGGGCCAGGAGTTGAACACAGTGATCCTTGTGGGTCCCTTCCAACTCAGCTTGTCCTATGATTCTGAGATTTAAGTATCTGTAAAAAATATGTTTTGGCAGACAAGCATGCTCTTTTCTTATTATTTTTAGCTGTTGCTTTAATAATTTTTCTTTGGCTTCCACCCTTATTGAGCTGTTCAAATTTTTCTGTACTCATACTTTTATGAATAAATATATCCTCTTTCTCTTGTGTCACTGTATGCCACTTTATATTTGGACTTCTCTTCCAGGTCCTCTTTTTAATTTATTTTGTCATATTTTTGCCTGCATTTTATCCATGTTTTGCCTGTATTTCCTCACTATGAAACTTTGTTATCTTCATTTTAATTTTTGCCAGGTTGGTAGCTGGTTCAGCTACTATGGTTGCCTTCCCCATACTACAGATCTCATAGAAAGTGAATTGTATTTCAATTGCAACCATACTTGTATTTTCCTACAGTTTTCACAGCGGGCAAGTACCCAAATTTGTGCTCACAGAGATGCATGCACTTAAAAATAAGCAAACAAATGTCTTCCATTGCATATATGACAGCTCAATTAACAGGCAATTATTCAGATTGTACTTTATTTTTGTTCTAAGAAGAACCAGCATTACAATGAAATTATACATCACTCTTCATAAACATAGACTGTCTGCCAAATCTGCCTTGCTTAAAGATAATGCCTAGAACTTCATCTATCATTTTTCAACTTCCAATGATTTTAGTATTTGCACTGGTAATAGCAGCTGGTTTTTGTGAGATATGTTTCAATTTTGCTCTTTTTTTTTCACTGTGTTCTTCAAGCCCTTAAAATGGACTCAAGATTCTTGCTGAAAAAACAAGTGACTTTCCGTGTCC
The DNA here is from genome assembly GCA_013390045.1 of Picathartes gymnocephalus. Taxonomy (NCBI): domain Eukaryota; kingdom Metazoa; phylum Chordata; class Aves; order Passeriformes; family Picathartidae; genus Picathartes; species Picathartes gymnocephalus. Next base: position 17,533 of record WEKY01057166.1, on the reverse strand, counting down.
AGGAACAAGCTTCCGCCATAGGCAATCGATGACTCCCAGTGGTTTTGATTTATTTTGCTGACATTTTTCTTTCTTTTTAAATTTACACAAAAAATGAATATCTTCCTTGACTAGGTGAGTTCTCAAGTATTTCCATTAAAATTCACTGGCAAATAAATAAAATACACCAACAAACAACTTCAGAAATGCAGTATCTTCTCACAAGGAAATTAGGATATCTGACAGAAAGACAGATCTTACACGTGATTACCACTGTGGGCACAGATTCACAAAATATATACATTCACCTCCTGCCACACAAAGGACCCATAAGTGAACAAAAATGGGAAAATAGTATTTAGAGGCTGTTTATAAATGATAATGTAAATGGAAGAGGGGTTTTGTGCAACCAATGAAGAAAACAGATTATGTATCTGAAGCTCTATGATCGATACCTATTGCTTGATTGGAAATGTGCTCTGTAAGCCATATGAGGAGCAGCTGAGAGAGCTGGGGTTGCTTAGCCTGGAGAAGAGCAGGCTCACGGGAGACCTGAAAGGAGGCTGTAGCCAGATGAGGCTCGGCCTCTTTTCCAAGGCAACCAGTGAGAGGACAAGAGAAAATGGCCTCAACCCGAGGTTCAGGATGGACATCAGAAAAATTTTTTCATGGGAAGGGTGGTTAGGCATTGGAACGTGCTGCCCTGGGTGGTGGTGAAGTTACCATCTCTGGAATTGTTCAGGAAATGATGGAATGTGGTGTTCAGTCAGAGTCTGGACTCAATCATCTTGGAGGTATTTTCCAACCATGTTTTCTGGCACAAATGGACTCTATTGTATTTCAATGCGGTCTTGAAATATGTTTGATGGACATATAATCTTTAGAGAAATTTTGTTCATAAATGCAAGCACTGATTTCTTTCTGACCTGCAGTAACAGAGCAAGGGATTTATTCAAATACATGCCTTCCTACTTCTAGTATTGTGATAGATTTTGTAACTTCCCAAGACAAAATACGTGCTGAAGTCCACAAATTAATGCATCCCATCTTGTTTACAGCCCTTAAATGACTGGGAAAATGCTTTATAACACTAAGACTAGCATTTTTCTACTTTATTAGTGGGCATTGTAAGATTTTTGTGACTTTCACCTTAGCTGACAGATTGCAGACAGTCTCTGAGAGTTTTAATGCCTATTTATTTATTTAATTTATTTATATTGCTGCTAAAAAATAGTTATTCTAAAGACTTATTTATTTGTTTGATCTTGCACTTTTCAGGCTATTCACTAGAATACTTTTAATTTTGAGTTTAAGTGCATAGACAAAATTAATAATCATAACTTTCTTGTGTCTTAAAAGACAAAGATTTTTTTTAAAGCTATCAACATTTTTGGGTGCAAATATGAGACAATCAGAAAACACTTGATTCTTAGAAGCTGGACATTGAGCATGCTTGAGGGGAGACCCTGTACAGTGTCAGGGTTAGAGCTATCTCTTAAAATATTATTCTACAGTGCTGAAAAAAAATCTTTATTTATTACATTATTCAGCTGAAAAGGTGTAAAAAAATTACAAATAAAGCTTCACAGATTGTGAGGAAATAATCCTCTGAGAAGTTACTATCTTCTTGAAAGTTCATAAAGATGAATTGTTTTTGACCCCCCCACTAACACCACGAAAACGTGCTGAAGCAGCCTCTGGCTGGCAATGAAAATTCTTAATTACCTGTGTCTGTGAGTTGCTTTGAGGAAGAACACAGCTTGTTCTAACACACTGTATGACTTTCCAGTATCCAGCCTAGTTCTGTATTATGCCAGTTTATTGAGCAATAGCTCAGGGTCCTGATAAAAAATATAAGGTACAGAACTATATGATGGTTAAGCTCAGAAATCTTTCTATGTACATTCAAAAATGAATAAAAATATAATAGGAGAAACTTCTGAAAGGTTCATATAAAAGACAGATTAGTATGTCTTTCTCGCAGTGTTTTGTCATTGGAAGATAAGCTGTGGTGGAGGTTAATTTTGCTGTCCATAAAGGTGCAAACTGCATGTAAAAATCTCACAGGAGGACCTACATTTTGCATAGAATCTCAGTATATTTTGCTCTTGTTATGCCATAACCATGAGTCTGCTGCCAGTATGTTTCAAATTATCTGGCATTTTAGCTGTATGTTCATAAACTTATAGATCTAAATGCTCTTGGGTGACAACAAAGACAGAAATGGAAGAAATGAAAAGTTGAGTGTAAGTATGAGGCAATAATGGGAATAGAAACAGAAATGGGAAATAAGAAAAAACTTTCGGAAAGGAGAAAAGAAGAACCATGTAGACATGCTCAAAAAGCAAAAGACTGCTTAGATTACACAGGAACAGGAAAACATACTGTAAGTTGATGGTTACAATGAAGTGAGAACAAGGGCAACACAAAAAAAAATCTAAAAGGGAGGAACGTGAAAGAAATTTGGTATGAGACTAAGTGGCAAGCAACAGGAAAGAAACAGGTTAAAGGTAAAAACTTAAAATACCAGAAGAGGACACAGAGACTAAAAGCAAATTTAGAAGTCTTTTGGTAACTAATGCCAATTTCCAAAGAGTTGTTTAATCTTTTCTCCTTAGATCTTCTTAACCATTTTTGAAAATCACCTTTGTTTTATTTCATTCATGTTTTGGACTAACTAAAACTTTCTCATATTTAATTGGTAAACGTTTTCTAATGCTAACTATGGCATTTTAATTTCCTCTCATATAGATCATATTTTGTCAGCCCTCTAACAGGATATGCTTATCACATCAACACTGTACAATAAAGGCAAAGTTGGTGATGGTAGAAATATTCCAGTGTCTTCCTACTGACATAAATCCTGATATTTGAATAATAATTAGATGGGAGGGGTGAGGGCAGGAGCCAAGGAATATAAGCAAAAAAGCTCATCACAGATCAAGTCACTTTGTAAGTAATTAATAGAGTGGAGCAGGAACACTTTAAACAGTGAGGACAAACAAGGAAATGGTTGCGTGACTATCACCAAAGATACTATTATTTAATTGACACAGTCTGTGAAAGCCTTGCCTGTAGATTTTTTGGAAGTGAGTTCTGTTTAATTTATGGTTTCTAAAAATGAAGATGAAGACTGCTGTTTTGACAGGGCTTTGTGACCCCTTTACAACAGCTGTCCATATAATGCTCAGACACTGCTGAGTTGCTAACTTAAAAATAATGTCCTGAGACCACTTTGTGAGGGCTGAGCTCATTAGCTTGACACAAAAGGAATCAGTATTGAATGCCTGAAAGCATTTCGTCTTAATCCATTTGCAACTGAAGGCAGAATCTCCTTACCATTGGTTGGAAACTGCAGAGATAAGTATTATTTGCTAAACCTCAGTCCAGTGCATGATAAATCCCCTTGACATCAGTGGGATTCAATTAAATTCATGAAAGTGTCAAGACGTTTTCTTTACTTGTTTGAGTAACATACATCAGTAAGAGAATGATAACTTTAAATCCATTGCAATCAGATATTATTTTTCTTCATACAAAGCAGATGGTCAGAGAAAACACAAGAATGAAAAATCCTGAACTTGTTATGTTTTGGCACCAAGCACGTAGATAGATGGTGGTAAGCTGTCTCAGTCTTTCACTGTATAATGTAAATGCACTTGTCATCTAATTATTCTCCAGCCTAGAGATTAAGGAATTACCTTAAGCTCCCGCAGATGTGAATTTGAATCTCCTCAGGCTCAAGAGAAAACTGAAGGCTGGCCTCCCAGTTTTTTGGTAAGCACACTTTTCACACTATCTATATCCTTCCCTACATACTCTCTTTCACCACCTCCCCACCTCCCCAATCTACTTTCTTTCTCATAAATGTCTAGCTTTACAGGAAATCTCCATCTCGGAACTGAAATGGCACTTAAACAGATCCTCAGATCTTTGGAAAAACAATGATTTAGAATACACTTTTACTTCTGTCATCTACGCAGTCCTACTTCCTTGAGCTGTCATTTGCCAGCACCTCCTTCTCTAAGTGCACCATAATTCTGGATGGAATTAATCTAAGTACCTCTGCATCCCACTTTTAAAGAGATTCATGCTTTTGCCCATGTGATGAGTACCCAACCCCCTGCACACAGTCTTTTTGCCACTCAGTCTCTTTTTTTAGCAGCTGTTCTGATTCTGGAGCCAGAAGCCTGATTCTTGCCCTTTCCAATGAATCAGAAACTGTCTCAGCAAAGTAAACTTCACTGCCAGAGACTGACCCCTAACAATTAGGTGTTACATCTGTATTTGAGAGGGCAAAATTCCTTTTGCAAAACTGTGATTTATGGCTGAAAAGATTCAGGATCAGAAATGATACTTCCTGCAAAGATACAAACATTTCCCACAATAAATATAATTGCATTCTACTACCATACTTCCAGTTTTATGAAATTGGCCAAACTCCAGGTTTCTTTTGAGGTCATAATTGTGTTCTATGTATTTATTTCACTAGCTTCTAAATGCTTTTTAGTTAAACTTTGCCTCTTCTACTCTCCAGGACTGACAATATTATCTTTCTCCATTGCCTCTTCAGTCCTGTCCATCTTCAGTATCTCTTACTCTATGCATTTATCCTTAGGCTCTTCTTTTCCATTTTCCCATTCTGTTTTGGTATTGACACTTCAGTTCCCTTCCAGGAATTTATAGCCTTTGGCTAGTCTTCTAAGTCTTTGCTCATCTCCCCATGGAGAAAAGGAGTAGGATGGGGCTTAAACTTAATAGCTGGCAGGAAAAGGAGTATAGATATTGCATATCTTTCACTTAGCTGATGACTGGGGAGAAAAAGTCAGAGATATCTGTTGAGAGGTGTATAGGCAGAAAGAACATCTGCTCAAAAGCTTGACACTAAGCTTCTGAATATATTTTCTTTGCAGACTTCCTAGGGTGTGCAAGGAAACAAGGGAATCAGCGAAAAGGCAAACCTCTGTCTCTCTCACATCGTATGGATGTGCACAGGAAATCTACTGCCATATTAGCTCTTTCTCAGCAGATCTAGCAAGTTCTAAGAAAGATGATGGTTGATGGGATTAGGCTCCAACTTTGCTTCTTGGAGAATATTTAAACCAGAAAACTCAAAGTAAAAGCAGTTAGTCTAAATGTTTCTAAGAAAATATTTAACAGGGCACACACACCATGTTCATTGAACCTATATTACTGACATATCCTACCACTCTTGCGTCACAACACAAAGGATATCTCTTAACTTGAGCAAAGCTGCATCTCCAGTTTTTGTCTGACTAATGAAATATCGTTTTTTTCAGGACTTTATGTATTCAAACCAACCAAAGGCATTTCAGTCACAGTTCTTATTTAGGGCAATTTTAGTCTTTTCTGGTCAGTATGTCCAGATATAACTCCATTATGATAGAGTTCACTGAAGTTTTTTTAAAGTATTCTACAACTATTGACTCAACACCTGACATTTTTGAGCTTTTATGCATCATTTTCCAGAGTAAATACAAACTAGCAATCTGAACTTTCATTCATTTAATTTCAAGAAGATAAATATATAAAGAAAAAATATATATCAGTAATATATGCCAATAAAAACAAGGAAGAAAATCAGCTTTTTCTTCTTTCCCGAGATGACTGATTCTCTTAATTTGCTGCAGTTACCAATCTTGCTAAGAGCCAACTTCTCTGCTACTTACATAATTAGATTTGCTATACTTTGACCCCTCCCACACAGTTTAAGACAACATATTAGAGTATTGTTAGAGGTGTCTGTAGGTGACATAAGAAAGCTATAAAAGCGTCTGCTTTGGGGGACTTTTTGCCACTGTTCTTAGCTGAAAATCAGTATTGTGTAATTGTAGGAAATCATAAATAATTTCCTAAAACAGAAAGAACTGTCTTTCCTTTTAGTAGTTTTTGAACAGCTGATTTTTTTTTCTTTCATATTTTCCTCCATCTCTTTCTCCTTCACTTAAAAATGTAAATGTCTAAATTTTGGAATCTATTTTCTTTTTTTTTTTATTAAGTTTTCAGTTAACTTTTTACCCTTTTTCTGTCACTTATTTTTTATACCATCATTTAAATGATCAATATAATAAATTATATGTATATATATAACAATATATTGGGCTTGCATGGCAAGCCTTAGGTTTCAGGGGGGCTATGGGGGTGGCTTCCATGAGAAGCTGCTAGAGGCTTTCTCTGTGTCTGATGGAGCCAATGCCAGCTGGCTCCAAGATGTGCTGCTGCCCAAAACTGAGTCCATCAGTGGTGGTGGTACTGCCTTTGAGACAAAGATTTAACAAGGGTGTAAAAACCTTGTGCAGTGGCAGCCAGATAGTGGAGTCGGGATACCTGAAACAGTCCTGCAGAATAAGGTCAGTGAAGGAGGAGGTGCTTCAAGTCCCAGAGCAGATTCCCCTGCAGCCCATGGTGAGGGCTGTGATAACCCAGGCTGCTCCCCTGCAGCCCACGTAGGGACATGGTGGAGCTGGCATCCACTGCAGCCCGTGGAGGACCCCATGCTGGAGCCCAAAGGAGGCTCTGAGCCATGGGAAACCCACTCTGGTGCAGGCTCCAGGCAGGACCTATGGACTGTGGAGAGAGAAGCCCACTTCAGAGCAGGTTTGCTGGCAGGACTTTTGACCCTGCAGGAGACCCACAATCCTTCCTGAAGGATTGCACCCTGTGAAAAGGATCCATACTGGAGCAGTTTGAGAAGAAATGCATGCCATGGGAAGGATGTTGGAGAAGTTCGTAGAGGACTGTCTCCTATGCTGGAACAGAGGAAGAATGCCAGGAGCCTCATGCCCCTGAGGAGGGAGGAGTGACAGAGACAACAGGTGAGAAACTGACCACCACTCCCCATCACCGTGCACTGCTGAGGGGGAGGTGGAGAAGGAAGGGGCCAGGGGAAGGTGTTTCAAGATTTAGATTTTATTTTTCATTCCCTACTCTGATTTCACTGGTAATAAATTAAACTGATTTCCCTGTGTTGAATCTGTCCTTCTCGTGAAGGTAACTGGTGAGTGATCTCTCTCTGTCCTTATGAGCATTTCATTTTCTCTCCACAGCTAGCTGAATAGGGGAGTGACAGAGCAGCTTTGGAGGGCACCTGGCATCCAGCTGTGATCAACCACCACAAATAATTATTGTATATAAACAATGTTCTAATGTGATCATACGTTGGATTTCACAACATCAGAACAGCCTAAACAATACCAAAATGCATTCGTCTCCATTGCCTGAGAACACAGATTCAAATACCAATTTCAAAAACTTATACTGGAAGACTGTACAGTGCTTTGCTAGAATTCTGTGTGTTGATTCTTTTTGAGTCAAACATTAGCTTAGGCTTTCATTCAAAGAAGCTTTATGAAGTTGCTGCTAGGAAGGCGATTACACGTTACAGACATCCTGTAGGAGCAACGTTGCTGAGCTCCCTTGGACACAAGCTCACTGGGATCGTATGATGGAAACAGTATCAGTTTGCTCAGCCTGCAGCATTCCAGGATCAGGCAAGAGGAGCTCCGAATGCAAACAGGGAAAAACACTTAATTAGCTCAGAGGGAAGTGTGAGGGATGAAAGGTAGCTATCCATACTGCACAAAGGGACTATGCTTCAGAATGAAGTTGGGTTGGTCTGAGATTTTGTGCAAGATAAGCAGTTGAGGGAATTGTATTTGTAGCTACTGTGGTATCAGGTATGTTGGTGGATACAGTGAGAAGACACAACATTATGAAAAACAGTAAGGTGATAGTGGAAGCAAATTTTGTGCATTAAAACTTCATCAACCTGCTTTGCAAGCAAAACTTGTATGAACTTCAAAGGGTTGGACTAAGTCTGATACATTCTTGTAAAAATGAAAGCAGAATAAATCTATAAAAAATGAAAATAGAGAAACTAAAAAATCCCAAATCTGACTAAATTCTTTTTCTTGATTTAGAAAGATGCTTAGCTTGAATAGATAGAGAAAAATTATTTTAAAAAGACTCACAAGTAATTAAAAATAGTAATTCTCTTTTTTTTTTTTTCCTATGTGTAAGAGGGGTAGGCTATAAGTATTAGGAAACTATTACAACCAGAAATATATTTATAGTCCCGTCTGTGTCTGAGAGACACAAGCAATACTTGTCCTATGGTGCTTTTAGAAAATATCATTAAATCATGCAAAAGTACTGCTGATGAAAAAGTCACAAAGAAATAAAACATTCTTTCTCTTTCCAGATCTGCTGAAATGAGTCATAATTTTGAATGTCTTTTGACAGGCATTAGTGCAAGTTTTTGTTTGTTGTCCTTTACAGGCTTCCTTTAGGCCACCTCACACGGTGATTTCTGCTAGGATTACAGGAGTACAAAGGGCTGAATTCAGCCAGAGTTTTGCTCCACAGTTTGCAGAGCTCTGACAGCAACCTATATTCAGCCACATCAACCTAAAAACCTGAATGACTTGATTAGGAAATGATGCCAGTGTAGCATCCAGCAACAGTGCCAATTCATTGCAAGCAGCTTCAGGTATTTTTTGGAGTGCCCTCAACAGAGCTCCAAGAAGTGATGAAAACTGTGAATAGTTATGCACAGTGGCATAAAGTTATTTGATTTTGCAGTCCAGTGATATGCCTCCTTTTACAACACCAGTTATTTAACACTTATCACCCCCGTTTAGGTTTTCAGAGAAGAGTGAGAAGCACTTGCCAATATTTTCTGACAATTTGCTCTTAATACCAACATACTACACAGAAAGTGGAACAATATATCCCATTTTTCCATCTGTGAACACTTTGGAAATTTAATGAGAAGTTAATGAAGAACTGTGAATGTAAAAGGGTAGTAACTCAATGTGTCAATAGAAGATCTTGTCACATCATGGTGTTTAAGCAAGTAGTTTAGTAGACTCAAACACAACATAATTTTTGTAATAGTAAGGGTATAAGTTTTATATTGTTGAAGGTTTCCAAAAGGGAAGCCTGACATCACATTTTATGGACAGTTGTCATTTTAATTAGTAAGAACTTCATTTGGACCTGTGAAGAAGGATATTGGGATGTGAATCCGTCTATTACGGAAATCTTGCATTTTCTCCTATGTTAGTACTGAAGAAGTCAACGCATGCAATAAAATGGACTGTGAATTTGAATCAAATGTGGAGATTTATTCCATCAGTGGGAATATACATGGCAGCAATATTCTTGCTGTAGGGAAGGAAGTAGGAAAGAATGCATTAGGGTTTGGCACAGCAATATTTAATCCTTTTAGGAACAAGAATTATGAGTATTCAATTTTTTACTTCCCAAGTTATATTTAGGATTTTTCTATATTTTAATTGTAATATGTTATATATGCACTATCTTTAAAATACTTTGTCCTTTTGTTCAATTTATGGTGCTGAGCTGTCTTTAATCTCCTTTTTATTGTGCAAGACTATTTTCAATGGCAGCTTCTGGCAATAAAGACAACAAGAACCCACTCAACCCAGTAAAAAACATAGCTATATTAAAGAGTTTTTTAGGGATCCATGCAATTAATTTTCTTCAAAGACTTGTTCAAACTACCTTTGCAGATCATGAAAAGAAGTATGACCAAGCAGAAAGTGATTCTAGGCCCACCAGGAAAAAATCCTAGTCCTAGAATCTGATAGTATACACTAAGATCCAAAATCCCTAGCTCTGAAACCCAGGACAACTGTTAGCAGTGATAACAGTTGTCAGTATTTTTAAACACATGGAAAACATTTATTTGCTAGGCACATTTAAAAAGAGGTAAATATATGGAAAACTTTTGTGAAAGGAAGAGTAAAATCCCTCCTACTAAAGCTTTGGTAAGTTGCCATTCGCTTCACTTTTCCCTAAGGCACTGAAAATTAAATAGAAAAACAAGTCTGTGGAATTTCTCTTTGTGCTAAACAGATAGGTTAAATGTGATTTTGAAAACAGTTATTCTAGTGTGCAATCAAAAGCAATATCTGCACATCAATATATCCTATTGATTACATTAGAATCATAAATTATCTCACATTGTGGATGGCCTGGGGCATCTGTAATACTGATTAAAATTAATTTCTAGTTCATTAATGATCTGTAAAATGAAAAAAGTGACATGACAGGCATAGCTGTCTGAGATTAATCAGAAACTACTCTTCAAACTATGAACTACTTTTTATAAACAGTTCTGCAGAAACATATATTTAACACAATTTACTAAATACATTTTATTTTGCTCAGTTCACCAGCCTAAATTGTCATATCTCCTTTTGCATATTTTGGAGCCATTCCTTAAGTCAAAATGAAAGTCATTAAGTGCACCAAACAACAGAATGTATGTGCCTATGTGCTAGCAATAATGACCAGACATTAACCCTTTTTCGATGTGTATTACCAAAGGGACAACAATATGAAAAAGAAAGATATATTCAGTGCTGGTCTCTTCTGTCAGCAAAGACAGTCATGACTACTGACAGATTCTGTAGCAGAACTGCAGCTGGGCATTAGTAACAGAATGGGAAATTTTGTTTAGTAGTCAAAAGCTTTGCTGTAAGTATTCTGATGAATACCTGTAGTAACACACTTTCTGCAGGGGAGGAAAAAAAAAAGTAAAAATCCTCAGAATGTTTAAAAAAAAACAGAGGAACTATGGTTCTGTTAATGAAAGACTTCTCCACATCATCATTGTTTCATAATCCTAGTCTGGCTAAGGTCTTGGTCCTGCACCAAATGAGCATGACAGATGAAAGAACATCTTTGTGCTTTTACAATTACTCTATAGAATCCCATAGTCTGAGGGCAAGGTATGTTCTCTTTCAATACCTCATATGAAGATCATATTTATATAATTTCCATTGTCTTAAGGATGTAATAAGTTTTTTCCAGTACTGTGTGTCTTTAAGAAATATCATCATCACTACCTATTTCTCAGGAAATTTGCCTTTTAAAATAAGGAAAGACTAGGACCTTTATTTTTTTAATTGCCTCCTGTGGTCTCAGAAACAATGCATATGACATATCCATTCAGGTCAAGCCTATTCTATGATCACAAAATAAATGTCAACAGTCAACAATAATCTTTCAGGATCTAACTGTGATCTAGTTGTATTTTATTGTGTTATTTCAGCCTTTAATTGCTTAATGCACAACAGATTTGTGTATTTTCAAATAAACCTCTGGCCACACCAAACCAAAAATGTTTACTGTTGTTGAATAGTCAGCAGCTTATCCCTTCAATATCATTGATAAACCATGTTGGAAAGACAACCAACACAAAAATTCTCTTCCATCTTTCCAGTTGTGTCTGTGGTTAACAGAGATATACCAGTGACAGACAATGAAGATTTCATTATACACTGCTTCAGGTATGATTAACAGTTTCCAGTGTGCAATTCATAATACATGGGCATAGGTTTTAAGGGACAGTAAGGAAACTATAAAATTGAATACTGAGTTTCAAGGCATAGACAAAGTTAGGAACTCACTTCATAAAATGCAGACACAGAGAAACTTTGCTGCTGTATGGTTTTCAGAATTTAATATATGGGAATACTTTCTGATAAGTGCCTCTCCTAAGAATAAAGGAAGCATGGTTGTACTCAGTATTTGTAGTGACACTTGCAAGAAAGAACAGAGGTGAATAATCACATGAAGATAATAGTTATTGATGGTTTGTATAATTGGTAATTAATTTACTTTACTAACTGTAGATGAAAAAATAAATTTAAAAAAACCCCAACAAAATAAATATAAAATACCACTCCATAAGCTTTTATTGGTATTTTTCACTTTCTGTGTAAGACTTCAGTTCATTTTTCCATACAAACATGATGAACATTGTAGAGTTGCATTACTTCATAAAAATAAGTAAAGAACACTTTCAGTATTTGGATTTCTTGAAATATAGAATTCTTTTTTTAACATTTTCTGTTGTGAATTATGTTAACACAGTGAAAGAATCTGAGTACTACTGCGATAAACAAAAGAGCCAGAGAATAACCACAGGCCTGAAATCCTTTCCTCACACCAGTCAGCTGTTCCTTTGCTCCATGACTGATTTGGATTGCTAACAGCATGTTCTTCAAGAAAATATCTGCGCATTGGTTGGTTCACTTCATATCTGTTCACAGTGGGATAAAAGCAACAGTGGGTTTTTTCCCTTTTCCAAGTCCCAGCGATCTGTGCATCTCCAGAATCCTCCTTATATCCTGATGCCAGATTCTTGTTTCATCCATTATGAAACAATGAGCTGTAATACAACCTCCACATTATGTTACATTCCTTGAACTGAAAAAAAAAACCTGCACAAAATAATAGTGATGATTCAGGGATAGTATATGGAGTCAGAGCAGCTGCAGCCCAAATAGTTTATAGCATGGATGTAGAAAGTCTGATCCAAGAGAGCTTATTCCTAAACACTGTGAACATGAGCCCCTCCATGCTGTATGGCCCAAAGGACGTGATTCTCTAAACATCCCCACAAAGCCAGATAACTCAGTCATGCATAGAGAATATTATTCTTAAAACGCTTTCCAGGAAGAAACAAATAAATGATAGGTTTTTAAAAAGACACTGGTAACGGCTAAAGTAAAACATGAAAAATTAGTGACTCAGTATGGCAGGATAGCATAAAGCCTCACTGCTGGCTTCAGTTTCTTTTGGACCCCATTCTGTGCAGCAAAGCCAGAAAGGCTGTTATAATCTTCTCACTGTTACCAAAATTACCAGTCTTTTCTAAAGTAACAATAGCAACATGATAATAACTCTTATTGTAGAGATACCAGAAAGACATTAGGGAATAGATTAATTTTCAGCATCTGCCACTTGTAATTTATCATACATTTATATGAGAAGATTCTTGAACTTCAATTAAAAGAATAATGTTAAGCAAATCATATAGCATAATGTGTTCTTCTGAGACTGGTTTTCATTTTTAAACTTGTCTACGTGTAACACAGCTCCATATTTGAAATGGACTCCTGGACAGTAATCCTATCATTCTTGCTTTGGATATGTTGTAGGCTCATTTCCCTTTAAGATAGAGTTTGATATTTAAGACCTACACCTGGTGTGTTTGCACAGCACTTAGCAGAAGTACAACAATATGTATTTTTTCTTCTAATATTGTTTGTTTAGGAAACAGTCCACAAGAAGACATGATATCATAGCTTTTATCCTGTGCCGTAAAATCCCCCACAAAACCCTGGATCCTGTGATTTGGAGAATCATTCTATGTCAAGCTACTATTATTTATTTATAATGATAATTCCAGGCCAGGGGTCAGAGTGGCCATTCACCCATTTGTCTCCCCAAAGCCACGGTTCTAGTGACCATGTCTATTGGATTATCTGTGAATGCAGACAATAGAACTTCAGTGATGCATTATTTGTTATAATGCACAGATTGGTTGGAAAATGCGGAACGTTCTGCTGTTGACAACGGGATCCATCTCCTACAGAAAATCCTGATGTTTGATAAACACTTCATAGTCCGTAGAAAAGCCCCCCATGTTAGATAAAACCAATTTTCTTCTGTCAGTCTTTAAAAGCCACTTCCAACTTACTGTAGAACTTAATCTATTTAGGAGGACCAATGCACTAGGCACATGAAATCAGAAAAAATTTAGATGTCTAGATGAAGAGGCCCTAACTCTGTCTTAATAAAGCAGTTCTGGAAAATACCTGATCCAAATAATGGATGAATATCTTCATATATTTATTTATTTACCAAGGGAGTTTTGTTTTCCTATTTCTTAAGTTGCTTTTCAGAAGACAACAGTTCTATATTGCATATACACATGTAGAATTCCCACGTCTCTGTCATTTTAAACAGTAAACTAACAATGCAAATTAAATCTTGGTACAGTGAGAAGAACATCACAATAAAATAAATTAAAATACAGAAAATGCTTTTAAATTTATGCTTTGAAAACTGGTAAAAACAAGTTTCATTGTATTTGCTGTCTATTGGGAGATCTGAATATATTTTTTCCAAATATGTCAGCTATTAGATTTTATTATTCAAACTACGATTTATTCTTTATTTGTCCTAAAGGGGCATATTCATATAGTTTGCACAAATGAATCTAATATACATACATAAAAGGAAATAAACAATGACTTGTTCTAACGTTGCAACTGTCACTGTTTGCTGCTCTTCCAAAAGAGTTGACAATACATGTTATTTGTGCATTTTATTATGGTAATAGCTAATAGTTTGTAAGACTTACAGCACACTTCCAGTTCCAGACATCATCTCTAGAGTCTGATACTTGCAAATTGCACTTCATGGTTTTGGCTGCTAAAGAAGTAACAGGCTAAATATTTCTCTGCAAAGCTCTCAGATGTGTTTTATCATGGTGTTAAGGTGTAAGATCTCCAAGGAGTACTATGACCAACAGAAAGATAAAAGGTTAGAGTAGGACAAGTGCAGTCTACAAAATAAAAAGGTAAGTTCTCAACATCAGGTAACATACCAACTTATTTCATGTTTATTGTGTTTATTTACTATTTAAAGCATATTACCAAATGTTATGCATTTTTAGGTGGAATAGCTTAAAAGGTGAGAGGAATCTTGAATATTCATATTTCCCTGGTTGTTACAAACACATTTGCTGTAACTTTCTGAATGGAGGGATGGATGGCATATTGTCTATCACAGCACATATGTATGATTCTTTGGTGAAGCATCAAGGCATGGGGTGGGGCAGAAGCCTCAGGACACACAGTGACAGACTGCAGCTAAACAAGAGGACTGATTCTTGAAAAGAGCATGGAGCATGTAGACCAGCCATCTTAAGTGAGAGAAATAAAGAATCTTTCCTACAGATGGAGACAGAATTAGTCAGAGCTTGTTAAAACTCTGGAAGCCATAACAAATTCCAAGTTTGATACATTTTCAGACATTAGTTTAAATCTTCCTCACATGGCTTATTCTGAACAGTTTTCTACTTTTGTTCTAAAAAAGTATAAAAGGTGGGTTTTGTTGTTACTATTTTTGTTTGTTTGTTTGTTTGTTTGATTTTGTTTTATTTTTCTTTGCAGTGGTGGTTGGTTGGGAATTTTTTGCTTTTGTTTTTGTATGTGTAAAATTAAAATTAATTTAATTTTTAGCAAAATGGGATAACAGAAAAATGACAAAACATAAGAAAGCATGCTATCAAGACAATGCTTCCTTATCAAGGCATTCATTATTTCTCATAGAAATTTCTTCTGTGTTGTAGTTCTTGCTTTTTATATTGGGAAATATCTCCATTTCATCCTGCGCCACTCTGCATGCTCTTCTTCACAACTGACTTCCTTAGTCACTGGCTTTTACTCTCACACTGAGATCAATAAACCTCTCCAGCATGCAAATGAAATCTTCAAATGGTTTCTTCTAAATAAGTGCATTTTCTCTTTAGTTTTAAGTGGAAGATACTGTTGTGCCTTATTTCAGGCGAAACTAACATCATATATGGAGGATTCCTTGTATTATATATTCTTTATTATAGCTTTAGAATATATTTTATTATAGTTTTCTGATGTTTTGACCAAGTTTTACAGTACAAATGCTGCAAGATGGGGTTTTTTTCAACAATTATCATAGAATCTTGGCCTGAACTGAATCGGACTTTTGTTCTGATTTTTGGTTAGTCTTTCTTACCAAAGCATTGGCTTTCTAGTTTATAAGAATTGTTTAGCAATCCTCCATCAAAGGAAGCATTAACTACAGAAACATCTCAAGATCTCCATGTTTGACAGCTGAGCGCAACTTATCACTGAGCCAAATATGGTGTATCAGTAGATAAAATGCAGTAGGTAATGAGGTGTTGGAATAACTACATACCACGTGTTATTAGGTCTAGGAGATCAACCACACCTCTCATTAAGTCTAAAGAGCACAGAAAAATTCATAATACAAAACTGACTCTTCTCTAAGAAGAAAACTTAGATAGTGTGATCATTCCATGTGTTGAAGAACGACATCTTGGATATGAGGAGGCAAGAGCTGTTAACAGCAGGAATTTGGACTCTAATGTCTCTGAGGTCATAGAGTGTGGTGAAGGAGAGGGGAAGATGGGTTAAGAATTTGAGTCTTTCCCAGTGTGCTAAATACCTACCTTGAGAGGCTTCTCCTTTTGCCTTCATTGACTGGAGACAGAGCCCAGACATCTTGCTTAAACTTGAAGCCTGAAGTTTAAACAAATAATTTTAGGTGAGCTACTACAGAAATGCAGCAATTTCTACAACAGTGGAATGGCTGATGCAGAAACTGTTCCACTCTTCAGAGAGTAAACAAATATTTGTAAATGTCCACAAATGTGATGCCAAGAGTGGAACGACTCCAGACCACAGGAATGTTGAAGGCATCTTTATCCTCCCTCTTTCTGAAACACTGAGAAACCTCATTACAGGTTATGTGATCTTTTCTTCAAAGCTTTGGGCCTCACCCCTTTTCTTCAAAGTGGAAACACTTATTAAATAGTTAAGACAGCTGAAAAGTCTGACTCTGTAAGTGCTACAACATTTTTTTAAACTAGGTTAACGAATGGATAGTGTTGTTATGTGATGGAGGGGAAAACCCTTAAAAAAAGTGAATTAAATAAAAGAAAAATGAGACTTTAAATAGAAGATATTTTAGTCTTATTTAGTTATGTAGTCATTTCAGTTATACCAAAGAGAAAAAAAATTGGTAGTTGAAAGGGACTAATTACAAAATATGCAGTTAATTTATGTAATGCCATTACATAGGTATTCATCATTTACATTTCTCTCCTTTTTTCTGCTTACAATCAAAGGATTTTCTATTCTAACTACTCAGGCAGCTAAAGGACATAAATGAATTGTGTCTATTTTTTTTAGTAAACTTTTTTATTATAAAAATGGCTACTAGGATATTTATTTCCTGCAAGTTACATATTTTGACACCATCTGTTGTGAAAACATTTGATGCAGGAAGAATTTATCAATGTCTGATCTCAGCTCCATCTATCTTCTGTCATTTAGTAAAAAGAAGTAATACAGAGTTTTAACTTCACCACCTTATATTGATCAAATTGTGTGTTCTGATGAAGAGGAACTCTCTTAACAAGGACTTCAAGATTGCTACACAGAGTGGTGATTTCTGTCCTTCACAGAGGAAGATAAATTTGACCATGAGCATAACTTAAGGTATTCTACTGTTTTTCACTGAAGGATGTTCCCCAATATAATTAAAAAAAACAAACAAACAAACAAAAAAAAAAACCAAAATCCCAAGCCCAGTCCTAAATATATTTGGACCATATATTTCCAAAGTAGCACAGTCTTTGTTCAATTAAATAATTTCCAACATTTCAGAGACAAAAGTGGAATTGAGGCACTGATATTAATTGCATTGTAAACCTCACCTGCATCCTCTTGCATTTCCAAATCCAGTCACATTGGAAAAAATTCCTGCTGTGTAATCATTACAATTGATTAGTATATTCATAATGCAGAAATATAGTCTACTGTGATTTTTCCTTTATTAATTATTAGAGAAGAAAATTTTGATCTTCTATAACAATCAGATTTTGTGTATGATTTTTTTTAATAAATAACAATAGCAATAATAAAAA
>WEKY01057165.1:568664-582250 GCA_013390045.1 Picathartes gymnocephalus | reverse complement strand
GGGCGCGGGGGGCGCGGGCGGCGGCAGCCCCGAGAAGAGCCACAGCGCGCAGGAGCACAAGGAGCAGGGGAACCGGCTCTTCGGCGGCCGCAAGTACCCCGAGGCCGCCGCCTGCTACGGCCGCGCCATCGTGAGTCCTCAGCGGCGCCCCCGGCCCGCGCGGCACCGGCCCCCGGGACGGGAGCACCGGGGAGGGGACACCCGCACCCCCGTCCCCAAGGGCCTGGCCTGGGCAACCCCGGGACGGGACTCCCCGGGGACGGGACACACCAACCTCCCACCTGGCCTCGGTAATCCTAGGCTGGGAGCTCCCTTGGCCTGGACACCCTCCCGGGCCTGGCCTGGTTGACCCTGGGATGGGATCCCCTGGGATGGGACACCCCTTCAACACGCCTGGCCTTGACACGCACAAGATGGGCCTTCCCCCAGCCTGGACGTTTCCCTAGCCCTGGCCTGGATACCGCCAGGGTGGAACCTCCTCGGTCTGGGCACTGTTCTTCCTCAGGGTCTGGCCAAGATACCTCTAAGATGGAACCCTTTTAATCTGGACACTGTTCCCTCACTGGGTCTGGCCCCTCCTGGGGCCACAGCTGGACACAGCTCTGGGCCTGATTCCTGCCCTCCTGGGTCTGGACTATCACCCCCAGGCCTGGCCTGGGCACCCCCACTGGCCCTGGCCCTTCTCTGGACTTGGACACCCCCAGTCCATCCTCTCCCCCACGCAGGTCCAAGCTGCCCTACACCCACCCCCAGAGTGCCCCCACCCTGAGCCTGATTCCCCCAAAGCCTGTCCTGTCCCTGGGCTGTCCTGGGTAGGGCAGACCCACCCTAGGACAGTCGGGGTTCCAGGGGGGACAGTCCCCTGTGGGGGCAGGGACATCGGCTGCCCTATGGGGACCGGCCCGAGCCTGTCCCCAGTCCATCCCAGCACCTCCCCGCGGGGTGCACGCCCCGGCTGGCACGGCTGGCTCTCCCTGCCCTGGGTGACAGCACTGCGCCGCTGGCTCACCGAGTCACCCGGCTGTCACTCGGCTGGCAGCGTGTCCCAGCCCTGCCGCCCCCACCGACATGGGCCTGTCCCCGCAGAACCGGAACCCCTTGGTGGCCGTGTACTACACCAACCGGGCCCTGTGCTACCTGAAGATGCAGCAGCACGACAAGGCGCTGGCCGACTGCAAGCGGGCACTGGAGCTGGACGGGCAGTCCGTGAAGGCTCACTTCTTCCTGGGCCAGTGCCAGATGGAGATGGAAAACTATGACGAGGCCATCGCCAACCTGCAGAGAGGTGAGCGGGCACGCTGCCACCATCCCCTGCTCCCGTCTGCTGGGAAGGGGCCAGGGATGGCGACAGGGACGCTTCCACTGGCTCTGAGGTGCCCTTTCTCTCCCCAGCCTACAACCTCGCCAAGGAACAGCGGCTGAATTTCGGGGATGACATCCCCAGCGCGCTGCGCATCGCCAAGAAGAAACGCTGGAACAGCATCGAGGAGAAGCGGATCAACCAGGAGAACGAGCTGCACTCCCACCTGACCAAGCTGATCATGGCGGAGAAGGAGAGGTAACGGGGCACCTGGAAGGGCTTTTTTAGTGCCACCAGGCTGTCACGGCTCTGTATGAGGTGTCTCTGCAGAGCCCTGCAGCAGGGAAGGGAGCGGCAATGTTGCCCCATCCTCCTGATCTCGCACGCTGTCCTAGGGAGCTGGAGGAGTGCCGAAAGACTCAGCAGGAGGAAAACACGGACGAGAGCCGGAGTCGTGTTCAGCTGGCCAGCATTGAGGCCAAACACGTGAGTAGGGGGCTGGGGGCTTCCTCATCCCATCCTCATCCTCATCCCCATGCTCTGCTGCAGCTGGGGAAGCTGCAGCTGTGCAGGTGAAAGCTGGGAGTCCTTGGAACACAGCACGGTAGCCTTCGTTCTATGGCTCAAGCTGCCACTGCAGGGCTGTTGTGTCCCCCCATGACAGCTTCCCCTGCTCGGTCACCTCTTGTCCCAGCCTGGCAGCGGTGATGCCTGCTGTGCCTGTTGTTCCCTGAGGGGACACAAGTGACTCTCGGCCACATCTGGGTCTGGGTGCTGGGGACTAATCCCAGATAAAAATAGCCCCACAAAGGAAGGTTATTTTTAAGCTGGATCACTCCTGCCAGGTTCCACCAGGAGCTACACAGGCAGAGGGGCCACCAAGGACCTGCCACAGCAGCCATGGGTGGGAGGCTCTGGGGCTCTTCCTGGGGACCCTGCACACCAGGGACCCCTTGTCCTTAAGGGCTTCTCTTTCAGGACAAATACCTGGCAGACATGGATGAGCTCTTCTCCCAAGTGGATGAGAAGAGGAAGGTGAGTGAGGCCGAGGCTGTGCTCCCATAAACCTGCTGTGTACCCTGCTCCCCCCTCTGAGCCAGCACCACCTCCCAGCCCACTTTCCTGACCCAGCTGTGCCTCTCTCGAGCCAGAAGCGGGACATCCCTGACTACCTGTGTGGCAAGATCAGTTTTGAGCTGATGAGAGAGCCCTGCATCACGCCCAGTGGGATCACCTACGACAGGAAGGACATTGAGGAGCATCTCCAGGTACTGCCAGGCCACGGCCAGGGGGGTTTCCCAGGACCTTGCCTGGGCGGGAAGGCATCTCTTTGCTTAGCTCAGGGCTCCAAAGGCTCCTTGGGTTTGGTCCCAGTTACCTGCCTGGGCAGCTCCCTGCAGAGCAGGTGCTGCCAGGCCATGCCCAAAGCGGAGGCGGCTCTTGGCAGGGGTCTTGCACCTTGGCCTGCCCTCACCCTGCTGGGAGGCACCTCCGAGGGGCTCTCCCTCTTCCCGCGGGCAGGGGCCCGGATGCCGGGGCAGATGCCGCACGGCGCTGACCTCGCAGCCAGCTGCACCTCGGGGCTGAGCCCGGGCACGTGGAGTAACCGGTTCTCCTGCGCCTCCTCCCCTGCAGCGCGTGGGTCATTTCGATCCGGTGACGCGGAGTCCCCTGACCCAGGACCAGCTGATCCCCAACCTCGCCATGAAGGAGGTGATAGACGCCTTCATCTCGGAGAACGGCTGGGTGGAGGATTACTGAGGGGCCGGGGGCAGCGCTGGCCCGCTCAGGTGCCCTGGCACAGCTGGCTCTCCCCGGGCTGGCACCATGCCTTACTCGCTCTCCGGCTGTTCCCCCCAGGCCTGGCACTGGGCGAGGGCACATCTCCATGTCCCCTTCCCGAGGAGCGGCGGCGGCCGGGCGGGCACCACAGCTCCCTGGCTGCCCTCTCTGGCTCCAAGACCTGCCTGGGGGTTGGAATGCTGGCTCCTCGGCCACGGCCTCACCATCATGTCCATCACCCCCTCAGCCAGGGCAGCCACAGTTCCCAAAGAGCACGTCCCGCTCCAGGGATTGCCACAGGGAGCTTGCCAGGATGAGCACCTGGAGCCCCATCCTTCCCTGTGTTTAGAGTTGTTTCCTCCTCCTTCCACATCCTGCCTGGCCAGGGTTGGGTCCCCTTCCCAGTAAACAGCCACTTGCTGGGATACTGATGCACCCTCTGGATTTTCCTGGGAAACAACTGCCCCAGGGCTGGAAGGGGCTGGTTCCTACCTCCCCTTCCCCGCTGGGACTGCGGTTCCCTAAGAACAACCACCTGGGTTAAAGTTCTTGTTCCTTTTAATGAAATCCCTTAAAAACTCCGCAAGAAATATCCAACAGATTTGCATCCAAACTGAGATTCCAGCATTTTGGTCGGCCGATGGCCTGCCTGGCTTTTGAGCGCCCTCTGGAAGTTCACCAATGTCCATTAAAAAAAAAAAATACAAATATATATATAAAAAGAATAAAAAACAATTCAGCAATAAACATGGAAAAGGATCTGGAGTGGTTCACGGCAGCCATTTCTGGGGAGAACCTGGCTTGGGAATTGGTGCCATCCCATTGCTCCGGGGAGGTAGCAACACACCGTGTACTTCAGTAGAACAACTTTAATCCAAGGGGGCAGGTAAAGACCAGTAAAAACCAGAACTTTCTCAGGCAGTTGGTCCCAATAGCAGCTGCCTTTCCCTGAGGGGGGCAGGAGCTCCTGCCCAGCTGGAATGAGGGTGACATGTCCTTGTCCCTGCCAGCCCTAGCCCAGGAAAGTGGAGATGAAGACGCTGGTGTCCAGGTTGAGTGTGGCGTGCCACCAGCGGTCAGGGAAGTACAGGACCTGCAGGACACAGCAGTGGGGTCCCCTGCCTCGGGCTGGGATGCCTGGGGTGCCCTGCAGCCCCTGGACTCACCTCCCCAGGGCGCAGGGTGCACTCCAGCGGGCGCCAGGCGGGTGGCAGGGTGGGGTACGTGTGCTGGAGCCAGGCCAGCGTCGTCTCGTTGGGGTGGAAGTGCGGGGTTTTATCCGGCGGGTACAGAAACCAGCGCTGGAAAACACCGGGGGCAGATCCCCTCCCAATTCCCCTCCAGGCCCTCGGGCTCAGCCCCACCGGGGCTTCCCCGTGGTCAGTGATACCTGTTACGGGCTTGTTTCTGTCTCCCCTCCCCAAATCCTTCCCTAGGGCTCAGTTCTCACCTTCCTGCCGAAAATCACCTCGGAGAAACCAGGGCCGTGCCAGTGGAAGGGAACGCCAGAGCCCGAGCCTGCGGTGGGAGCCGGGGGTTGGTGCTGGGGAGCGACCCCAGTCCAGGCCCGATCCCGATCCCGATCCCATCCCGAGGGCTCCCATCCCACACCCACCTGCGATCCCAAAGCTGTAGGCGGGGCTGGTGCCCGGGATGCGGAAGGGAGGGGGCACGTAGTGCTGGAAGAGGGGGCCCCACTCGGTGAAGTTGTTGTCCCCGAAGAAGTAGAGGGTGTCTGAGGGGACACGGCAGGCTGAGCCCGGCGAGGGGAGTGGGCTGCGGGGGGCGGGACGGCGCTACCCACCGCTGCCCAGCCGGGCCGGGTCCTGCGGCTTCAGCAGGTGCTCCACGTACTCCTGGAACGGCACATCCACTGCGGGAACGGGGAGGATGAGCGGGGGAACGGGAGAGATGAGCCGGGGAACGGGGGAAGCGGCACCCCCGCGGCCGGCACGGCCCCGGCGCTCACCTTTGCGGTACGAGTAGGTGTTGGCCGTGCTGAGCCGCACCGGGAAGGGCCCGAAGGCCGCCAGCAGCTTCTCGCGGGTGCAGAGGGCTCGGAACGCCTGGGGGACGGAGCGCAGGGGGCCGGGGTGCTGCCGTCGCTCCCAGGAACCGGCAGGTGTGTCCCACCCCGGATCCTCTGTACCCTCCCGGCACTCACCGAATTGTCCGTGACCCCACCGAGGATCACCGGCCTGGAGAAGGCGAATCTGGGGAGAGCATCCAGCGGGGTCCGGCACGGGCGGAGCTCGGGGACCAGCACTGACACCTCCCGGGACACCGGGACCAGCACTGACCCATCCCCGCGTCACCGGGACCAGCCCCGATCCACCCCGGGACGCCGGGACTGGCTCCAAACCACCCCCAGGGCACCGGGATCTGTCCCAACCACCTTCCCCCAGGTTCTCCCCTGGGACCCCAATCCCCGGGGACCTCCCAGCCCCTCCCTGTTAACCCGCCCGGTGCACCGGAACTGTCCCCCGGCTCCCTGTCTCAGTTCCGCGGGCGCCGGGGCCGTGCCGGGTCCCCCGTACCGCTGCAGGAAGAGGGAGTAGGTGAGGGAGGTATCGGCTCGCTCCACGGTGCAGCGTGGTTCCTCCGGCACCGTGCCCGCCAGCCTGCAACGGGAGGCTCTGCTCGGCAAAGGCACCAGGACGGGCACAGGGAGCAGTCCCGGGGCAGCCCTCCTGCCCTTACCAGCCGCCGGCCGGAGGGTCGGTGCAGGCGCCGGGCCGGACCCAGCCCAGCGGCAGCAGCAGCAGCGGCAGCAGCCGCGCCGCCATCGGGACCGGCACCGGAAACACCGGGAACTACGATTCCCGGCATGCACCGCGAACAAACGGTACTCATAGCCATTGGCTGGGCGCGTCGCCACGGGTTCCGGTAAGGGGCACAATTAAAGGGGTAGCGGAAAGTGGTCCCCACCTCACGGCTTGAAGGGGACCCCCGGCTGGGGTCCGTCCCGAGGGTCGTTGCATCTACGTGAAGCAAAGACAGTACTCATGGCTCGATTCAACTGCTGGTTTGTTTTAATCCAGTAAAAAACGGCCGGGCAGGGGGTGCACCCCCAGCCCTTATTCACACAAATAAATACAGGGAGGGCGGTGCCAGGGGTATTGGGCAGGACACGCCGCCTGCCCTGCTCACACCCTGCCAGCTCTCCCGCGGGTGCAGGGCTCAGGTATGCTCTCAGGGGGGCTCAGGTGTACTCGCAGAGGTGGCCGCAGCCGGCGGGGCAGTGGGAGCTGGTCTCCAGCCACTTCATGATGTGCTGCAGGTGGCCACCGTGGCTGCAGCCCTGGCACCAGACGAAGAGCCCCTTCACCACGTGGTGACACACGGCGCACATGCTGGCACACTGCCGACACCTGCAGGGGGAGATTCGGGTGGGTGTGGGCAGGGAGTGCCCTCGAGAGGGCAACAAGAGGAAAAAGGGGTACCCACCCCACCCTCCTGTCCCTACAAGCCCCTCTGGGCCCCCTCACCTGTCGCAGATCCAGCCCCTGTTGCTCATGGGGCGCTTGCAGTTGCTGCAGTTGACGTGCAGAGTGGTGGAGGCCTGGTTGAGGCAGTTGATGGCACGGCACGTGCTCAGCTTGATCACCTCGTTGGAGATGTTCCAGAGCTGGAAGCGCTGCAGCAGGTCGATGTAGGATGTGTACCAGTGCTCCTGGGGAGAGCCACAGCCAGCTGAGCCTCCACAGCCACCCTGAAACCCCCTCGGGATCCTAGCCCTGCATCCTAAAGGTAAGAATCCCCTGGGGGGCTCAGCCTGGAGAAAAGGAGGCTCAGGAGGGACCTTCTCACTCTACAAGTCCCTGACGGAGGGTGGAGCCAGCTAGGGGCTGGGCTCTGCTCCCAGGGAACAAGCGACAGGACAAGAGGAAATGGCCTCAAGTTGTGCCAGAGGAGGTTTAGTTTACATATTAGGGGGAATTTCTTCATGCAAAGGGTGGTCAAGTATTGGCACAGCTGCCCAGGGCAGTGGAGGAGTCTCCATCCCTTGAGGGGATTTAAAAGCTGTGTTGATGTGGCACCTGGGGACATGGTTCAGTGGTGGCCTTGGCAGTGCTGGGGGAATGGTTGAACTCGATCTTAGAGGGCTTTCCCAACCTAAAGGATTCTGTGATTCTCTGATCCCTGCAGGGGGAGAACAGCATCCTTCCCTAAATCAACAAGACAAAGTCACTTCCCCACTGTGGCCCTGCAGACCCCACCTCAAGTCCCTGCCAGGACTGGTGGTAGGGCAGGTACCAGAATCCTGCAGCTGCTCCCCCTGGCTCAGAGCTGGCCCGATGGGGCCTGGAGGAGAAGGGAAGTACCCCAAACCCCCCATCCCACTGGGATACACCCCCTGAGGGCACCACCCTCACCCCATGGGCTCTACCTGCGTCTGCTCATCGATCTCCTTGCGGATGCGCTCTCCCAGCACGATGAGCACGGACACAGCCGTCTGCACGTCCCCCTGCTCGGCGTAGAAGAGCAGCGTGTCCCGCACGATGGGGTTGAAGAAGTCGGGGGGCAGGCGGTTCTCGTAGAGGGAGTGGGAGATGGAGATCAGCGAGAAGGACTCCACGGGGGTCAGCGACACCGTCTCGGCCTCGTTGCCGCTGACGTGAGGGGAGTCGGCCTTGTCCTGCAGGTGGTCCAAGGCCGATGGGTTGTCCACGATTTCATGGCGCAGGGGGAAGGCTTCCTGGGGGAGGCTGTATTCCTGCTCTTCAGCTGCGAGGAGAGAGCAGGAATGAGAAGGAGAAAATCCAGCTGGGACAGGTGACATCTCCCAGCAGCAGCTGCGTGCTCACCGTGTGGGTTCTCGTGGTCCATCATGTACAGGTCATCCTCATCTGCCTCCACGTCTCCCAGCAGATAATCCGCAGGGACATCGCTGCCCTCCGTCTCCTCATTGTCTGTGTGTCCAGGGAAAGAGAGATCAACTCAGTGTCCTGCCCCAGTGTGCCAGGCTGTGCCCGAGCCACACAGCTCAGGTCCTCACTGAGTCACATTCCTGGTGCCCACTGTCACTGCCATCCCAGGTCATAGGGGAGAATTGTCCTTCTGCAGTGCCCTGGGGCTTGGTGTCCTTCACCCTGGGGCTGCAGCACGCCCAGCCACCCCAATCCACAGGATCAGTGCCCCAGTTTATCCCCTGTCTATGGCTGAGCAGGGAAGAGCTGTGGGACTGGGAATGTGCCTGCCCGGGAACGTTACCCTCGTTGTTGATCAGGGCGGAGGAGGAATCCATGAGGATGTTTTCTGTCCGGCTTTCTCCTTTGCTGCGGTCCAGTCTGGACTCACTGCCCAGCCCAGCAGGGATATCTTTCAGGTTAAAGCTGGGAAAAAAATCCAAATTCAACAGAGGAGTACAGAGTTTCCATTTCAGCCAGCAAACAGCCTGGATACAGGTGTCCAGTTCCAATTCGAATGGTGAAATATGAGCTGCGGTGATATCCCTTGGTGGGCAGAAGTCACCAGTCCCCACCATGTGACTTAAAAATAAAGAAACATTGTGATTGGGATCACAGCCCTTCCTCTAAGCCTGGTGGCACTGCACATGCACTGCAAAGGTCTCCCTGAAGAGTTCCAGCACTGAGCAGGCTCCATCTCCTTCCCCTCAGAGGCAGGTGAACGGGAGTTGCCTCACTCCAAGGGGCCTGGCTGTTTGTTATGCATCACCACGCTTGGCCTTCACCGAGATTGGAGCAGAGCCCAGCTCCCCAGGCTGCTGCCTGCCATGTCTCAGACAACAGCACAGCCACCAGGCTGGAGGCACAGCTTGGTCAAGGACAGTGCTTGTTTCCTTCGGTGTTATTTGAGGATCTGTCACTCACTGTGGGAACCCAGCCCTGAGAGGTCTGACAGCTCATTTGGAGTGCTCATCCCTCACGTTTATGTCATTGAGAAGAGGAAAAACAAGTTTTCCTGCTTCATCAGCCCACGACGAGCTCTCCACACCAGCGAGCTGCTGGCAGAGCTGGGCTGTGCTCTCCCTTGGAAAGGCTCCAGAAGAAAAGCTCTGCACATGGGCAGCTCCAGCTCCAGCCATGAAACACCTTCTCCATCCCCAGCCCTTGGTCACCAGCACTGCCCTGGGCACTGTTGAGGCCTCGCCTCAGATCCTGGGGTCAGTTTTGGGGCCTTCATGACAGGAAGGACCTTGAGGGGCTGGAACGTGTTCAGGAAAGGGAACGGAGCTGGGGAAGGGTTTGGAGCACCAGGAGAAGCTGAGGGAGCTGGGAAAGGGGCTCAGCCTGGAGAAAAGGAGGCTCAGGGGGGACCTTCTGGCTCTGCACAACTCCCTGACAGGAAGGGACAGCTGAGGAAGGTTGGGCTCTGCTCCCAGGGAGCAAGGGACAGGAGAACAGGAAACAGCCTCAAGTTGTGTCAGGGGAGGTTTAGGTTGCATACTGGGAAAATTTCTTCATGGGAAGGGTGGTCAGGCACTGGCACAGCTGCCCAGGGCAGTGGTGAAGTCTCTACCATGCAGATGTGGTGCTTAGGGACATGGTTTAGTGGTGGCCTTGGCAGTGCTGCTGGGGGACTGATCTCAGAGAGCTTTTCCAACCTTAGAGATTCTGTGATTCATGAATTCAGTAACTGCAAAACTGGTGCCAGCCCCATGCCCCACCACAGCCTAAACTTTGAAGGAAGGAAGGGAGCAGTGTGTGAGGCTGCACAGCTCGAGGCCAGGCTGGGCACTCACTTCTCACGCCAACATGGGAAAGGGCCAACCTGCAAACTAGCAGAGCCTGAGGCTGAAGGAGAGCTGTCCCTGCTGGCTCCCTGTGTCTGGGGCAGGTTAGTTATTGGGTAGAAATTGTTCCCTGGGAGGGTGGGGAGGCCCTGGCACAGGGTGCCCAGAGAAGCTGTGGCTGCCCCTGGATCCCTGGAAGTGTCCAAGGCCAGGCTGGACAGGGCTTGGAGCAACCTGGGACAGTGGGAGGCATCCCTGTCCGTGGTAGGGGGCTGGAACAAGATGAGCTTTAAGGCCCCTTCCAACCCAAACCATTCTGGTATTCCATGACGTCGTCCTATAACCCCATCCCAGCCAAGGAGCTGTTCCCACTCCCCTCCTCATGGAGTTATCCCATCTCATCACTCCCTGCTGCAGCTCCCACCCCCATACCTGTTCATGAGTGGCAGGGCAGCACTGCCTTTCCCCATGCTGTGGTTGAGGTTTGTGGACGACATGGTGCCGAGGCTGGAGTAGATAATCCTCAGCATCGTCCACGTCTGAGCCACCTGTGTGGGACACAGTCCCTGTCAGACCTTTCCAGCCTCCAACCCCATTGCAGCCCCACCCATCCCGGAGCTCACCTGGTTGCGCTCCAGCCCTTTGGCCACCTTGGCGTTGTGGTCGCAGAGCTCGGCCAGGGGCCGGCCGGCCAGCGCGTACTGCTTGGCCGTGTGCACGAACCAGTCCATGCTGCCGCTCTCCACGTCCGTCTCGAACACACTGAGGGCGCTGGAGGACGAGATGTACTCAAACTGCTCCGTGGGGTCCAGCTTGCGCTTGAAGAAGATGGGGTGGCGCCGGTCGCCAAGGTAGGGCTTGCGGTTGGAGTCGGAGGAGATGAGGCTCTCCTTGGCGGCGAAGGCCAGGTCTCCGTAGAGGCTGTAGCACAGCCCCTCGGGGTTGGCCCTGTCAATGGGCTGGCTGGCATCCTTGAAGATGTGCTGGTAAAGGGTGCTGTCCTTGGAGCCCGAGAGGAGGAAATAGGGGTCGTGGAGGTGCCGCCACACGATGCCCGTGGTGACGTCCTTGTGCTCCTCAAACATGGCGGAGGGGATGAAGGGGCGGCGCACGTCCCACACGTAGATGTTGTGGTCCACCATCATGGAGCAGGTGGCGATGTGGTGCTTGCACTCGGGGCGCCACTTCACCCGTGCCACCGAGGCGATGGTCTGCACGCAGTAGATCTCCTTTGCCCGTGTCGTGTTCATGTCCCACACCTTCACCATCTTGTCGCGGCCGCCCGTGGCCAGCCAGCCCCTGGGACAAGGATGCGTCAGTGTTCACCTCTGTGCTCCCAGCGTGGCACAGAAATGCTCACAGCGCAGGTGTGGCCATGTCCATGCTGCAGGAAGGCAGCTGGGCTGCAATCCTGTCCTCCCAGGTGCTCCCCTAACACCTCCACTCTCCAACAACCAGGTCAGGCAGCACCCTCCTTCCTGCCCCAGTTATGGCCACAGAGGCCCTGTGCCTCTGGAGCCACATCCCTGTCAGGCCAGGTCCCTCTGGCTCTGCTCTCCGCTTGCCAGGCACAGCAGAGAGGAAAAGGCAATTTTGAACATATTTCAGTGCCTCTCTAAGATCATGAGCAGTGCCAGCACTGCCTGGCAGGGAGCGAGGAGTGACCTGCACACCCTAACAGCTGCTTCCAGATCCTTCCCAGAAATCCCCTGAGAAAGGCAGGAGGGAAACACAACTGAACACAAGCAAGCTGTGTCCCAGAGCAGCTTAGCAGTGCCTTCTTCAAGCTGAGCATTGGAGCAAGAGGCTGCTGTGACACTGCTATACCCAACCACAGTGCCTCAAAACCCCCTAATTCATCAAAGAACAAACCCCAGAACACTCCTACACCACGCCAAATGCTCAAAGTAACAATCACTCCCATCTTCCAGCAACATCCCAGCCCCTGACACAAGGGGACGGGGTACCACAGACCATGCCTTCCCCCACAAAATCCCAATCCTGTTTTTAGGGTGGGTGGCTGGCAGGGCCTGGCCCCACACTCACCTGTCCTCTGGGTGCCAGTCACAGCAGAAGACGGGCCCGTTGTGGGCTGTGAACATCCTCTCGTAGCGGTCGGGCCGGCGGATGTCCCACAGCTGCACGTTCCCGTTCTCAAAGGTGGCAGCGAAGGTGAAATAGTCCCGGATGCTGAACTGGACATCACGCACGCTCTCTGACTGGCCTGGGAGAGGAGCACAAGTTGGGAGCTCCAGCAAAGGTAAAAACCCCACTGAAAGAGCCATGAGGGTCCCTGGTGCAGGGAGAAGGGGTAGGCAGGAGTGCTGTGACTGTCTGCCATCTCCCACACAGACCCAGCTACTGCTGAGAGGCAAAAAAGGGCACCAAAACGCCTTCTTTTCCTGCTTTGGGCATCACACCCTGAGCAAACCCTCCAGGGGACAAGCAGAAGGGCAAAGCCCCCAATCCCTGTCTCTCCTGAGGGTGAGGGGACAAGCAAGGAAAGGACAAAGCTCCCCCCAGTCTCCACCTCTCCCAAAGGTAAGGGGAAAAGCAAGAAAAGGACAATGCTCCCAATCTCTGCCTCTCCTGAGGGTGAGGGGACAAGCAAGGAAAGGGCAAAGCTCCCAAACTCTGCTTCCCAACAGGGAAACAGGACAACAGCAGCCACATTTGTACCAGAGAAGGTGCTGACAGAGTCCTTCTTGCGCAGGTCAAAGCACTTCATGTAGCCATCCTGGGAGCCACTGAGCAGCATGTACACCTCGGTGGGGTGGAAGCACACCTTGTTGACAGTGCGCTTGTGCTCCGTGAACAGCTGGTCCTGCTTGTTGCGGGACGGCTTGCCCAGGTTCCAGGTGACCACCACGCCGTTGGTGGCGGCGGTGGCCAGCAGGTTCTCGTCCATCTGGTGCCACACCACGTCGGCGCAGCTGAAGTTCAGGGAGGGTTTGCGGCCCACGCGGAGGTTCAGCTTCTCCACAAACTGCTCCTCCTCGATGGAGTAGATCTTGAAGATGTTGCGGCCGGCCACCACCACCTGGGCAGCGTCCCGGCACACGCTGATGGCGTTGGCAGGGGCGTCCAGGTGGCAGAACATGGTGCGGCCGGTCAGCGCGTTGCCCCCCAGGGCGGTGGTGACCCTGGCCATCTTCTCCATGGCTGTCCTCGGGCTGCTGTCCCCTCTCCAGCAGGCTGCCTGCACACTCACACGGCTGCCCTGCTCTGCCTCAGCCAGAGCTGGGCAGGGACAGGCTGGGCTCCCGCTGGGCCCTGGTGGCTCCGACCATGACTTTTTGTGGCTGCATCAACGGGCCGTGGAGGGGGGAGGCCACAGAGTTGCCGGTGGGAGGGAGATACAGCCCCAGTCCGGGTTCTCCTCCTGCCACCTTTTGTGTCTTCCTCTCAGGGAGTTCTTGAAAATCTTCTCTGAGTTCCTTCTTTCCTCCTCGGCCACACCCTGAGATGTTTCGCTGTTGCTGATAATATAGGTCAAGTACAGCGCTGTGGCTGAGGTGAGCAGCGACCGCAGCACGAGGTGGGGTGAAGTGAGGCCAGGGTCACCTCCGTGGGGCACTCGGAGCCCCAAAGCCTGCAAGAACCAGGGGATGACCCTCCTTCTCTAGCACAGCGGGGACAACAGCTACTCCAGGCTTCCTGGAGGGGTCACAGGGTCCCCACGGGCTGTACCCTCAGAGCCAGGCTGAGCTCCTGCCACAGCACTGCCCTCTCCAGCTCCTCTGCCCTTCCCCTGCCAGGTCCCACAGATCCCTCATACCTCGCATTCCCGCCCCCTCAGAGCCCCCT
>WEKY01057165.1:553814-567434 GCA_013390045.1 Picathartes gymnocephalus | reverse complement strand
GCACAAAGGTGCACAAAGGTGTGTGGGTGCACGGGGGGGCACAGGGGCACACTGCCATGGGGGGCTGTGATAGGGTGTGCATTAGGGGTGGGGGTGCCGGGGAGATGTGGGGTCCAGGGGAGTGGGAGTGCCAGAGGGATGTGGGGATGCAGGGGAATAAATGGGGGCCAGGGGTCTGTGGGTGCTTTGTGGGTCAGGGTGCAGGGTAGGATATAGGGGTGCACAGGCGAGTAGAGGTGCGGGGGATATGGGGACCATAGGGGGTGCAGAGGAGGGTATGGGGGCCGTGCTGGGGCTGTGTAACCTGGGACCAGGGGGTTGTGCATTGCTATGGCACCCCAAAACTGCTGCTGTCACCTGCAGGGATGGGGGGTCCCTCTTTGTGCCACTGTCCTGCCTGGCCCCGTGTCCAGCGACACTGGTGAGTTTGGGGGTGCCGGCAGCCCCCCAACCCCCTGCCGAGGTGCTCCAGGCCAGCAGTGCCACCCTGTCTCGCAGCCGCGGGGACTCCCAACCCCCCTTCCAGGGCCACGAGGGCCTTTGTGCCATTTTGGGGTGAGAAAGGGGCGTTTCGGACAAAGGAGGGAGCGGAGGCGGCGGTTGGTGCAGCAGTTCCTTCCCGGCCGGTACAAAGGCAAAACAAACCGAAAGCGTGTCCGTGTCCGTGCCCATCCCGTGTCCGTGCCCATGTCCATGTCCATATCCGTGCCCACACTCCTCCCAGGGCTGGCGGGGCGGCGGGCAATGCCCCGGGGGTGCCACCGAGCCCCTCCCGCGCTGGGTCCCCGTGGGCACCCCAGCCCCGCGCCGGCTCGGTCCCATCTCGGCTCAGCCCAGGGGTCCCCCCGGTCCCCCGCTTGCCGCTGGCATCGGGGCGATGGCTTTTCAGCTGGAAGAGCGGTGGCGGTGGCAGTGTGTCCTAGGTGCCACCTCCCGTCGTCTCTGTGTGCTGCCGGTGTCGCCGTGGTGGCTCAGACCCGGCCCCGGTCCCCCGGGATGTCCCATCCCAGACGGATGGGTCGCTCCTCGGCGTTGGCATCATCCCCACAGCCCCACGGGCTGCACTGGGGTCCCCGGCGCGACGGGGGATGCTCGCCAGGAGAGCCCGGCTTCCGGGGCAGGATCCGGCCGGGGCGAAGCCGCGTGGAGGGGCTCAGTGGGGGCTGTCACTTGTCACCGTGCCCCCGGGTACCCCGAAACCTGCCGTAGCACGAGACTGAAGCAAGCGAGCATGCGAGGGCGGCGGGCGGGTGGAGAGGGGCATCCTATTCACCGGGAGAAAGTGCCCCAAAGGCAGGGCTGGGGGCTGGAGGGGACACGTAGCACGGGGTGTGTGGGGGGCTGAGCTCGGTGACCCTGTCCGGGGGCGTGAGGGGACCCATCCAGCCTCCGCCGCCACCCAAAAATAAGGATCCTCCTCTGGCCCATCCCTGGGAGCATCCTTTGGTCCCCAGGAGCATCCTTGGTGGCAGGGACGTGTGCCCGCTCGGCACCGGGGCGGGGGGAGCAGGATGCGGCCGGGGGGTCACACAGCGTCGCCTTCCCACTTTGGGCTTCCGTGATGTCCATTCGTCTGTCCGGAAGGGATTGGCAGGACAGCGGGAGGAGCACGGGCGATGGCGGCGGCGTGGGGGGAATTTACACGGTACCCGGGGGGGCTCCGGCCAGGAGCGACGCCTTCCCCCATCTCCCCCCGGAGCCCCGCGTCCCTCGGGGGCGACGATGTCCGGGCTCGGTTGGAATCGGGGGCGTCTCTCGGATCCCCCAGCAGCCGGAGGGAGATGGGGTGGGTGATGGAGGCCGGGATGGGCGCGGGAGCGGGCGGCCGGGTCCGGCGCTACTCGATCACCATGCAGCACGGGAGGTGCTGCGAGAAGTACTTGAAGAGCTCCGGGGTGGCGCCGGGACAGTTGGTGAGTTCCAGCTCCTCCAGCTCCTGCAGCTGCACCAGCCCCGACAGCCCCGTGGTGGTCAGCAAGGGGCAGCCTGCAAAGACACAAGGGGTGCTGTCAGCCCAGAACACCAGCACCCCAAAAAATAGCATCTCAAAGGCACCAGCATCCCAAAACAACAAAATTCCCCCAAAAAGCACTCTGAAGGATTAGGACCTCAAAATCCCAGCGCCTCAAAACTCACCACACCCAAAAGACAGAACCCCAAAAACTAGCAGGCTAAAAAAAAAGTACCCCAACACCCCAAGGCTCAAAAAAAAATCACCCAAAATATCACTCAAAAAATCCAGCACTCAAAAATGCACACGAAACCCGGTACCCTAAAGCACCAGCACCCCAAAATACCAAGACCATCAAAATTAGCACCCAAGAACCCCCACCAGAACCCAGAAAACCAGCATGCTAAAGAATAGTGCTCCAAAACACCTGCCCCCCAAAAACCAACACCCAAAACACCTGCACCCCAAAAAACAACACCCAAAACACCTTAAACCCAAGGGCAGCCTAAAAACCCAGCAATGCCAAGGAACCAGTATTCCAAACAAAAAAGCACCCCAAAAAAAGAGCGCCCTCCAGAACAGCTCCTCAGAAACCACCACCCCCAAAAAATCCCAAAAGCATAGCTCCCAAAACTCCACCACCCCAAAAACCACAGCACCCCGAGAGCCCAGCTGTGGATCTTTCCCCACAGGCTGGGCTGGGTGCAGGTGCCTGCTGGCCTGGGGGGAGGCTGGCTGTCCCCAGGCTGTCCCCAGGGCTCTCTCTGTGCCTCCCCAGCCCCGTGAGGTCTCTGGTCCCTGGTAGGAGGGTGGGGGTCTCACCAGCCAGCGAGAGGAGGCGCAGGCTGCCCATGCCCAGGAGGTGCTTCAGGCCAAAATCCTGCACCTGGAAAAGAAGATGGGGTGGAAATGAGGGGGGAGAGTGGGGACAGCCACAGCACTGGGGCTCAGCAGTGCCGAGCTGGGGGAGGGAACGGGGTGCCAGGGCTGGGAACCTGGAGCAGGGCGCAGGATGCTGGGGCAGAGTGCTGGCTCTGGCTGCTGGGCCAGGGAACTGTGATGGGACAGGGAGCTGGGGAAGGGAGCCTGAGCGGGATGTGGGATGTTGCAGCAGGATGCTGGGGCAGGATTTGGGGTGCAGGGCCAGGATACCGGGTCTGGGCTGTGGGACATGGAGCGGGGAGCCAGGGCAGGGAGCCTGGTGCTGCAGCAGGGTACTGGGATATCCCCAGGTCTGGGGATCCTGGTGCTGGGGCAGGACACAGGGTCAGGGTGCCAGGGCTGAGTCCTGCTGAGCTCACAGGGGCTCTCTGCTTCCCGACACCAAGTCTGGGGGTCCCCAGCCAGCCCCAGGAGCCCAACCTGGGCTCGTGGCCCATGCCCACGGAGGTGCCACCATGCCCTCTCTGCCGTGCCGAGCCAGGACGGGCACAGCCGTGTTCCACACCTACCTGGCAGCACCAGCGCAGGTAGAGGCTCCGCAGGGACGACATGGTGGACAGGTAGCTGAGGCCGGTGTCGGTGATCCGCACGCACCTGCCAGGACACGGCGCGTCAGGGCCAGCTGGTCACCCATGGGGGTCCCCAAACCATGGCCCCCATGCTGCACCCCCTGCTTCCAGCGTGGCTCAGCATGGCACGGCACGGTTTGTCACGGGGTGACGTGGCGCCGCATGGCTCGGCATGGCATGGCTTGGCTTGGCATGGCATGGCATGGCATGGCTCGGCATGGCATGGCATGGCTTAGCATGGCATGGCACGGCTCAACATGGCTTGGCATGGCACAGCACGGCTCAGCACGGCCCTTTACCTGTCGAGCACCAGCTCCTCCAGCTTGTGCAGGTCGCAGGCGATGTACTCCAGGGCCATGTCGGTGATCCGGGGACACCAGGACAGGTCGAGGCTGCGCAGCTTCCGCAGGTTCTCGGCCACCAGCTCCACGCCGTCATCCGTCACCTTGGAGCAGCCCGAGAGGCTGAGGACGCTCAGGTTGGGCAGGCTGTGGACCATGTTGACCACGCCGTGGTTGGTGATCTCCCAGCAGGAGTTGAGGCGCAGGGTGTGGGTGGTGTAGCCCTGCTTGGCGGTGAAGTAGGCGAGCGCCGTGTCCGTCACGTGGTAGGCTTGCAGGTTGAGCTCGGTGAGGTTGGGCAGGAGCTGCGAGATGGCGGCGATGGCGTCGTCGGCCACGTTGATGCAGTCGCTGACGCTCAGCGCCGTGATGCGGGCGTTGAGGCTGGACCACAGCCCGGCCTCCGTGAAGTCGTTGCAGCCCGACAGCTCCAGCCGCACCACGCCCTGCATCTGCTCCAGCATCACCTGCCGAGGGCCAGGGGGTCAGGCCGCCCACCCTTGTGCATCCCTGCGCCCCGGCCACGGCTCCCTCCGAGCCCCCCGTGGCTCTGCCCACTGCTCCCAGTCCCTCACGGGTCCACTCTTCTCCCTGGGACCTGCCTGGCATGGATTCAGTGCCTGCCTTAGGACACGCCAGCGTCAGAGGGGAATGGGAGGGGAGAGGCAGGGACCCCTGCCCTGTACCAGGTGCTGCTGGCAGGGTCGGGATTGGTGCCTGCTCCCAGCACAGGAACTGCTCGGCTGAGATGTGCCCACGGAGCAGCTGGCCCTGTGTTAGGCTGTGGCGCAGGGCAAGGATCTCGGTGGCGACCTTGCCCCATCTCTGTGTAACCCTCAGCCCCTTGCTTGGGTGACCCCCTTGCTGGGGAGCAGCCAGCCAAGTGGTAATGTCCCATTCCCAGAGCCGTGCTTGTCACCCGCTTCCACATCGCCAGCCAGCAGCACGGCCGCCTCACCTGGCTCTGCCTTCTCGGCAGCACCCGCAGGCAGCAGGGATGGAGCTCCCAACAGCCTTCTGACCCCCTGCCTGCACCCATCCCACTGCCCAGAGCACAGGCAGGGCCTCCTGCTGCTGCCAGCCCCTGTGGGATTGCAGTGCCACCAGCCTGCTCCTTCCCTGTGACCAGTGAAAGCTCTGCCCGCCTGTGTGTCCCCAAGGCCACCAGGACTGACCCGCCACCGGCACATCTCAGCCACCCTGGCCACTTCAGCAGGGTCACCTACCTCCAACCCCGCATCTGTGATGGTCGACCTCTTAAGGCTCATGGACTTGACCCCCTTCTTGGAGAGGGGGTAGTTGTCAATGAACTCACAAATGTCCAGGTCGGAGACGCCCACGAGGCAGAAGCCATCGAAGCCGCGGACGGCGAAGCCCTGCAGGCTGACAAATTCCTTCTCTCCACCGGGCAGGATGTTGTAGAGCTCTTTGGTGTGCAGCACGGGCGTCAAGCCCACCCAGAACTTGGGCTGGTAGAGCACCCGCCGCCATGCCTTGCACACCTGCGCCAGCACGCACTTCTCGCACGCCGAAAAGTACCAGAACAAGCGGTTGAGGATCTTCTCGTCCACGGCCAGCTGCCTTTCCGAGGGCGAGCCCGGCAGCCGCTCCGGAGAGGGCTGCCCCGAGCCTTCGTTCGCGGTCAGTCCCACCAAGGAAGCGCCGGGAGGGGAGGAGACGCTGGCCAGAGTGGCCAAGGAGAGCGGGGAGGCCAGGCTGGGGATGGGCAGGTCGCTGCGGTGGGCTAAGGCCGGGCTGAGGATGGCAGGCACGGAGGAAGGCTGGCACAGGCGGTTTTTCACGGCAGGGGTGCCTTTGGTGATGCTGGCGGAGCCGAGGCCGTTGGCTTGGGTGGGGATCTTCACCAGTCCATTGCGGGGCAAACATGGGGGCTTGGTGTCGCCGTTTCTCGGGTTCGACATCTTCCACAGGTCTCTCTGTAACACAGGGGTGTGGGGTGAGGGGCTGGGGGGCTGGTAAGGAGGGTGGCCACGGCTGGGGGAGGTCCTGGGGGTCCCTGGGCAGGGTGGCACATGGGACCAGGTGGTGCAGGGCTGCTGGACACAGCCACAGAGGGGACATGTCCGGGACACAGAGCAGGGTCCTCCCTGAAGCTGCACGGCCCTGTTGTCCCCCTGTGATGAGGGATGGATGGGGATCTGTCCCTGGACATTCACATCCCTCTCTGAGCCTAGAATCCAGGATGGCCAATAGGACACGGAGAAGACTGGTATACATTGGAAGGGACCTCAACGCTTCTCTCATTCCAGCCCCTGCCATGGGCAGGGACACCTTCCACTAGCCTAGGTTGTTCCAGCCTGGCCTTGGGCACTGCCAGGGATCCAGGGGCAGCCACAGCTTCTCTGGGCACCCTGTGCCAGGGCCTGCCAACCCTCACAGGGAACATTTCCTTCCCAATATCCCATCTATCCCTGCCCTCTGGCAGTGGGAAGCCATTCCCTGTGTCTTGTCACTCCACAGTCCCTCTCCAGCTCTCCTGGAGCCCCTTTAGGCTCTGGAAGGGGCTCTGAGGTCTCCCTGGAGCCTTCTCTTCTCCAGGTGAACACCCCCAGCTCTCCCAGCCTGGCTCCAGAGCAGAGGGGCTCCAGCCCCCAGTGCATTTTTGTGGAGGGGAGCAGGCAGAGGCAGAGGAGCAGAGCTGCCCGTGCCCGCCATGCCAGCTGGGCACTGAGCAGGGAGCCTGTGCCAGCCATGGCGTCGCCGATCCTCGCGGAGCCCCGAGGCAGCCGGGCAGCACCCGGCAAACCGGGCCAAGAAATATTGCAGTGGCAGCAAGGGCGGCTTCCCCAGGGCCCCGCCGCACCCGCCATCCATTATTCAACGCATTTCCCTCTATAAATACGGAGGTGAATTATTGATGGGGGCTCAGCCCCCTCCCCCTGCCCAGTCCGGGGCCTGGCGCAGGGCCCTGCCTGGCTGCTGCCTGCCCTGCCCACACCCTGTGTGCCAGTGCCGTGCCAAACCCTGCCAAAAAGCTGATCCCGGCAACCCCTGGGCGCACAAGAAGCTGAAGCACGGGAATGCAGCTTCCAGAGCATGGAGCAGGGGGCAGGGGCCTGGCCGTGGAGCCCCAAGGGGTGGTTGGCACATCCATCCATCAGTGATGGGAGCTGAGGACCTTCTTCCCTGCCAGCTCCTCCCGGGCCCAAGATAAAAGCAAGGGAATTATTACAGCTGCTTGATTTGGGATGCAGAAAGCCAAGCCCCGATGGAGGGGCACCAAGGGAGGAGCATCCTGCTCACGGCCAAGCTCCGTGGTCCCCGAGGGTGCTCCACGCAGCCTGGAAGCAGGGTGCAGGGTAGATCCCCTGCTGCCCCCAGCCCATCCCTTCCACCCTCACAGCATCCCTGGCCTCACCCAGCTGTCCTGCAGCAGCCACCCAAAAAAGAGCTCAGAAGCGCAGCCAGGTGCGGGTGGCACAGCTGGAAAAGCCCACAGGGTGCACGGCACGTGGCACCGCCCGAGGACACCGCTCCCGGCACAGCGGGGCCGTGGGACGGGGCTGGTGGGAGATGCTGCAGCCTCTGCCGCGGTGCGAGCGGAGGTGTCGGCAGCCAGCCCGGCTCGGTGGCAGCGTCCCGGCGAGATCCAGCCCCAGGGGACGCGCCCAGCCCTGTGCAGACAGTCTGGCACCGCTCCCGGCTTGGATACAGCCGCTGCTGCCTCCGCTCACGCTGCCCGACAGCCGAGCTGGGCCGCCGATGCTTGGACATGTGTTAAACTCGCTTGAAAGCGGGAGGAGGGGAGGGGAGAGGAGAGAGAAACTTAAAACCAGCGGCTCGGTGCTTGGCAGCAATTAGGGAAGTAAACAGAACGTGCACCGGGATATGTCCCACAACCACGGAGCACCGAACCGAACAGACAATTGCCAGGTGGCACGGAGAGCCCCTGGGCACGCTGGCTGTCCCCAGGGAGAGGGCAGGTGGTGGCAGAGGGGCAGCCCCGGGCCTCGGGAGCCCGAGGGGACAGTCACAGGAGGAGACAGATGCTGACGAGTCGCCGGACTCACATGCAGGCAGCAGGAGGTTTTGGCACCGGACCCAAGCAGCTCAGCCCGGCTGGTGCCCGAGGCTGAGCTCGGGTGGGGCTCCGTGGGTTCTGCCTTGAGAAGCTGGGCCAGGTCCCCCCTGCCCAGGAGGCTCGGGCTGCCTGTCCGGAGCACAGAAATCCCAAACATTGAGTGAGTTGGGAAGTCACTTCAAATAGAAAGATGGACAGAGATTCGAGCCTCTGGGCACAGGCGAATCCGGGCAGCGGTGGGAGGAAGCCAGGCAGGCTTATCTCCATGGAAGCGAGCAGGTGAGAATTTGGGGGGGTCCTACCACCCCCAGGTGCAGAACTGTGCCTGGGGAAATATCCCAGTGTGGAGAAGGAGGGCTGGGGGCACAGACTGGTGAGGGGACAGGGTCCAATAGCCGCTGTCTCTGGCACCAAGGGGCAGTGTTGGGATGCGCCCTCCTGTGCCCCAGGAAAGCCCCAGCCTGCAGCCAGGCTGCCCCGCAGTTCCTGCAGCCCAGGACTGAGGACGCACTGCTCTGATGTCCAAAGTGCAGCTCCCGCAGCCCCTGGAGGTCACAGTGATCCGCTGAGTGCAGGGACACCCCAAGCACGCCCTGCACCTCCCGGGGCCCTCCCAACCCCGAGACAGAGCATGGACAGGCAAACACAAAGCTGTCTGCCTTGGACATGTCAGCATAGACCCTCCCCGATGTTCCAGCAGCTCCATGAACACCTCCATCTGCTTTTTGGCCACTCCAAAGCAGCAGGAAAGCAGAGATTTCTCATTTTCCCTTTCCCCTTCTCCCTGTCACCTCTCTCTTTGCAGACTGCATGACTGGGCCGAGCACATCATCAACCAGCAATCATCAGGATTGTTCAGCACTCGGTGCAACCATCCTTGCTCTGGGATCCCACAGGAAGGGCCCAGATTTGCAACCCCCCTCTGCCACAGCCCCCCTTTGCTCTCTCAGGGGGAAGCATCTCCCAGCAGTGGAGGGCCAGCTCCCAACCCGGTGGAAAAAACCTGCCAAAAGCAAAGGTCAGAGTCCTTCAGTCTCCCGAATCCACTCCAGGGTGCACATTTCACAGGCTACGTCACTGCCGGGGAAGTCACTCTGTTCAGGAGAGGTTTGTCACGCGTGGCGAGCGATGATTTGACGCAGGGAGAGAGAAGAAAGCTGGGGTCTGAGAGCCTGCCACAAACATTGCACACGGAGGATGCTGGGCTGAACAGGATGGAAACCGCCAGGAAGACAGAGCTTGTCCAACCTGTTGGAGAGTTTACTATCTCCACGTGGCAGTGAGGAGGAACGAGGGCCTTAGGAGACGGGCAGGGCCATCAGTCACCCTGTTAGTGCCTCCCTGTGTGGCACTGGCTGGGAGATCCCTGGCTGCTGGATCAGACAGGCATCCTGGGACAGCCGGGCTTGGAGCCTACCGAGAGCTCCGGGAGTTCCGGCCGCGGGAGAGCCCGGCACCCCGGCCGTGCTGGGGTCAGCACCGCGGCCAGCGGCCCCGGTCAGCACCGCGGACAGCGACACCGTGCAAGGACACGGCGCTCGCGTCCCTGCGAGGGCCCTGGGAGGATCCACCACCAGGTCCTTGGAAGGGAACCTACATCACCCCGCCAGGGCCCTGTGAAGATCCAGCATTTTCTCCAACAGATCCTTGTAAGAGATCCTACTATCACCCAGCAGGATCCTGGGGAAATCTGCTATTGCCCCACCAGATCCCTGAGAGAATCCATTATTGCCCCACGTACTCCTTGCTGCAGTTCCCCGCTGCTGCCCCCCAGCCCGCTTCGGAGCGTTGTTATGGCCCTGCCAGGACCCAAAGCTGTTGCGGAGCGATTTCCGTGCAGCCACCGCTGCCGGCTGCCTGCACACGCTCACACACGGGGACGTGCCAAGGCACACAGGGGCACACACAGAGCCCCTCCGGAGCCCCGGCAGCGGGGGGATGCCCCGGCACACGCCGAGCTCCTCGCAGCCGCTCGCCCCCAAACACGCGCGGCCGGAGCCGCGGGCACGCGCGCCCGGGGTTGCATCAGCTGAATTCATTAGCCCGTCTATTTTTACTAATGCAGCAAATCAAGTTGCTCTACGGGCGGAGAAAACACACCCGGCGCGGAGAGCTGTGGCGGAGCGCGCAGCCGAGGCTTTTGTCCAGCGCTCCTGAGGGGATGAGCTTGCCGAGGCTGCCGAGGCTCTGCCACAGCCGGCAGCGGGGCCAGGCAGCCTCTCCCCTGGGAGGGCTGAACCTGCCGCCCGGAGCACATGGCGGTGATAAAGACATCCCGCTGCAAAGCTCCGTGGTGTGCAGCTGCCTCCTGCTCGGACCCCGCTGCATCAGAGCGCTGCCCGTGCTCTGAGCAGCGGCTGGGCCGCCCGCGACCCCCGAGGCTGGGTCCCTTCAGAGGGCTCGGATCACCCCAGCAATGCAGAGGAGCCTCCGCTAAAGACCCCGGAGGAGCCGCTGGGGATGGAGGGGCAGTGGCTGTGTTTGGGTAGGGAGATGCTGTACCTGTGTGTGCACAGGTGGATTTGAGCTCCCGGGCTCGGCACTCACACAGGTGAGCTGGGACACAGCTCCAAACTCGGTGCTACCTTTACCTTGCTGCACAATCCAGGAATTCACAGCAGGGAAGGGCCTTGCCTGTCCCTCTGGCCCTGGAGACCTGCTGTTTGGGTGATGGGAGCTGGGAAACTCCTTCTTGAGGCTGCCCTGAGAGCTCCTGAGGAGACCAAAGGGCTGAGAGCAGTTCTCCCACTCCCTTGCTGGCTGCCAACGATGCCAAAGAGCTCATCCCACCTTGCAGTGGACAAAGAGGCTTAGGAGGGGCTGGGAAAACGAGTGGTTTGACTCCCACTGCTGGGGGCTGCTGCTCTCAGTGCCGGCTGGGCTGGACAATCCATCTCTGGGTCCTGCAGCTCATGGTCAAGCATGTCATTATAGTGACCCCCAGCACTGCTCCCTCCCAGGCCCCTCAGCCTTCCCAAAGGTCAGGCTCAGGCTTTGCAGGGTCGGCCCCAAGACCAGGGAGCTGGGAAAAGCTGGCTGAGGTGCCAGTGCCAAGCTCTGCTCAGGTCCCCACCACTTTGGGCTTTGCTGAGAGAACAGCTCCTGTCTGGGGCCACTGGGAGATGCAGCTCCTGCCCCCCCCAGCCCTCAGCATGGGGGGGTTGTAGGGGGGAGGCAGAGCTCCAGCCCCCAGCCTGGCCAAGCACAACTTCCTCACCACAGGGTTCCCTCTGACCACCAAGCCCCTCCTGCAAGCAGCTTTCACCTTCTCTGCTAAACCCCCAGTCTCGCAGAGGCAGCAGATTCTGGCCTCTCTCCTTATCCCAGGCAGCCCCTTGTCCCCTTGGGAGGAATTCCTCACCCAAAAGGGTGCAGGGTGCAAAATGGGAGGGGCAGATTCAGGGCAGAGCTGGACCCCTGGTTCCCTCCCCTCCAGCCTCCTCTAGGTACCTGGACTCTCACACCATGGAAGGACACTCATGCTGAAGCCAGGCTTCTCCCTGCTCCCCACTGGCCGAGGTAAGGAGAAGAGGGAGCAGCTCCTCACGTGCTGGATCCTGCCCAGCCTGGCCTCCTCTTACTACAAGCCCAGCCAGAGCTCAGTGACAGCTCCCAGCGTGTGCCAGCCCTTCCCTCTGCCCCTCCTGGGCCCAGGAAGGGGTGAAATGCAAGATCCCATGAGGAGCCAGGAGCCAGGAGAGCTGTCTCCAAGCACAGGACGTGGATGTGCTGCTCAGGTGCTGCTGGGACTTGTGCCTCCCCAAACCCCTTCATCCCTCCAGACAAGGCGACAGCCACACAAGCACTCTGCCCCTGAGCTTGGGGGCCCGGCTGGGAGCTGGGCTCGGGGTCAAAGAGGGGCCATTGGCATGAGGCTGGTGGGACAGCAGGGCAGTGTCCAGCCATGGCACTCCTTGATGCAGGAGGCTCTGGGTGCTAAATGCCAGCACGGGCTCCGAAAGCCACCAGATGCCTCCTGGAAGCAAAGACACTATCGCCTGTCCAAGAGCTGGGTATGGATCACCTGTACAGCAGGAAGAAACCCTGGAGAAATGGCTTCTGCTGAACTATCCCTCCCCAAACACTCCCCTCTTCAGCCCCGAGCTCCTCCCGTGAGCCAGCAGCCCCGGAGCACCCAGCACACGTGGCTGGTCCCCGTGGCAGGTGGGCAGAGGTTGGGAGGGGGTGGGATCCTGCCAAAGGAGCTCTGCTCGCCCGCGCACCCAATCCTGCTCCCTCCCACACCATCAGCACCCACTCGCCTCCCAAATTCCCTCTCCACTCCCTGGGTGCTGCTCGTTCTGCACAGGCACTGCTGGGGAGCAAGAGGAGATTGGAGATGGGGAAAGAGCTGCAGGCAGGACGATGTGGCTTTGCCGTGGAGCTGTCAGAGTCTGAGCCAGGCACAGCTCACACCTGCAGAGCAGAGGGGCAGGATCCAACCTCCAAACTCAAAGTGCTCCCACTCCACTTGTCCTTCTGTCTGGAGCATGGTCCCCACCCCATGGGATGGCCAACACGGCTGTGACCCCCATTGGAGGGGACAAGGGAACCCTTTTCCCACTGTCACCTTACCCTGGCCCAAGTGAGGGTCTCTCCTTGCCCAGGAGCAGGATTTGGGAAGGCATGAGGGTCCCAGTGCCAGGGGTGCTCATCCTGCTGCTCCCCACTGCCGTGCAGCTGCTGGCACGGGGAAGGGAGCAGGCAAAGGGATCAATGTGGGGGAAGCCAGCTCGGGGAAAAATAGATATCAAGCTCATTAAAAATGGATGCTTGAGTGAGTCCTCCCTCCCCACTCCAAAGCCACCTCCCTCTCTCTTCCTGGTAGCCAGAGTGAAATCAGCACCCAGCTTCCCGGGGAGGGGAGATGCCAGCACGGCTCTGTGCCCGCTGCTCCCGGCTGAGCCCCTCGGGGTGCTGTGCAGGGAGCCCGAGACCCCCCGGACCCTGGGCAGAGAGTGGGCATGGAGAGGGTCTGCCTGGAGCCTCCTTGCTGCAGGGACTGCCACGCTCCGGCCTTCCCTGCCCGGGCACTGCCACATCCCACCAGCACCGGGAGATGTCCAAGAGGCAGAGGCACTTCAGCCCAGCGCCCCATGGCACCCCTGGACCCCCA
Source organism: Picathartes gymnocephalus (assembly GCA_013390045.1). Lineage (NCBI taxonomy): Eukaryota > Metazoa > Chordata > Aves > Passeriformes > Picathartidae > Picathartes > Picathartes gymnocephalus. Next base: position 554,473 of record WEKY01057165.1, on the reverse strand, counting down.
CATGGCCAAGATCTTGAGGGTGTCTAGCTGGTTGCTGCCAGAACACCGTGCCTCAGTTTCCCCCAGCTGTGCTCAGGCCCAGCCTTTCCATGGGGTCGAGTGTGCCTGGTCCCCAACCCCACACGCTGATCCCTCTGCCCATCCCCATCCCCTGCCCCACCAAAACAAACACCGTGTTCCCATCCTGGACCAATGGGACATCCACGGCCCCACGCTGGGCTCTGCAGGACCCTGCTGTGGGGCTCAGCCCCCTCGGCCCCATCCCAGCCAGGGCCTTCCCCTTCCTCCATCCCTGGGCTCTGGGAACGGGGGAGGCTGCCCCTGTCACCCCATCCCTTGGCTGCATCCACAGAAAGCCACGCCGAGGTTTTGGGGTGTTTGGATGTTTGGCTGCAGCCTCGGGGATGCCAATGGTGCCACCGGGGAGGACAAGAGGAATTTTAGAGGCTGGCGGCAGAGGTGGAAGCGGGCGAACACCAACCCCACACTGGGGCCACCCTGTCCCTACAGCGATGTCCCCTCACACCCCCATCCCAAAGCAGCCCTGCATCCCGCGGGCATCAGGATCCACCTGATCCCCTCTTTTCTCCGCCGTTCCCCACCCGCTGATGCCCGGCCATGCTGGGGGGGGGACACAACACATCACCCCCCCTCCCCCC
>WEKY01057165.1:523535-536358 GCA_013390045.1 Picathartes gymnocephalus | reverse complement strand
GGGCGGCCGCCTGGGCCACCTGGGCCGTGCTGCTGATGCCCGGCTTCCGCCGCGTCCCGCTGCGCCTGCAGGTAGCCCGGCACCCCCCGAGCCCCCCGTCCCCGACCCGCACGGCCCGGCCCAGCTCCCTGACGCCCCTGTGCCCCCCAGGTGCCCTACCAGCCCTCCAGCCCCCGGCAAGTGGCCAACGCCCTGGCGCTGCTGCGGGGCCGCGCCGGGAAGACCGTGGATCTGGGATCCGGAGATGGGCGGCTCGTAAGGGCTGGGTCCTGGCGGGGCTTGGGGTGTCCAGGGTGGGCGAAGGGCAGCGAGGGGGGCTGCACGCACGGGGAAGGAGGAGAAGAGACCCCCCCACACACACACACCCTGCTGCTGCCTGGCTGTGCTTCTGGGTGGCCCTTCTGGCTACGGTCCAGGACCATCCCAGGTGGTTCCAGAGGGTCCTCGATGGTCCTGGACAGCCCTAGGTGGGTCTAGGTAGTCCTAGGTGTCCCTAGATGTTCCTAGGCGGTCCTAGGTGGTCCTAGACTGTCCTAAATAGTCGTAAATGGTTCTAGGTGGTCCTACATGACCCTGTGTGGTCCTGGGTGGCTCTGAACAGCCCCAGGTGGTTTCTAGGTGGTCCAGGGTGGCTCTAAATGGTCATAGGTGGTCTTTGGCAGCCCTAAAAGACATCACATGCAGGGAGCAGGGTGGAAATGAGGGCTCTGGGTGGTGCTGAGCACTGAGGTTCTGTTGGCCAGCAGGATGGGCTGAGTGGAGCTGGGCAGCAGCCCCTGCCCACCCATATCCTGCCCCAGACTCAGCACTGAGCTGGTTTGGGTTTCAGCCCTCCCTCTGTCCCTCTCCAGGTGCTCGAGGCTTACAAGCAGGGGCTGAGGCCAGCGCTGGGCTATGAGCTCAACCCCTGGCTGCTGTGCCTGGCCAAGTACCGTGCCTGGAGGGCTGGGTGCCTCGGGAAGGTCTCCTTCCTGAAGAAGGATCTGTGGAAGGTAACAGCATCCCGAGGGGCTGGGTGCGCTCAGGGCAGGGCCAGAGCTCGCTTGGCGCCTCCAGGATGGATTTGCCGATGGCCGCTCGCTCCTTCCCCAGCCCACGCTGCTCCCAGGAGGTGGAAAAGCATCCTCTGTTCCAGGGGAATGCCAGCTGGGGCGGCCTGTGGCCAGCTCTGCTGCTTGGAGCAGCTCTGAGGAGAGGTCTGGGTGCTGCCCACAGGGTGGCCTGCAGAGATGAGCTTCTCGGGCTGACCAGGGAGAATCCATCAGGGAATGTCACTCTGGGATGGTGCTGGAGGCAGGCGTTTTCCAAGAGGTGCAGCTTTCACGCCCACACTTCCCCATCCCCCACGTTTTGGGGCATCTCTACTCCCTCCAAGGTTCCAAAGATCACCCACAAGGCTTGGACACTCAGACAGTTGTTCCTGCTCTGCCTGTGCCTCATTATTCCCCTTTTCCTTCTGTTTTAAGGTGAATCTTTCCGACTGCCACAACGTGATTGTGTTCCTGGCTCCCAGCGTGGTGAGTCAGTCCCTCACACCCTGAGTTCTTCTGGGCCAGCTCCAGGAGGGGGGTTTGGGGAAAGAGAGGGGATCTGGGATGGAATAGTCCAAGTGGGTGAGTGGTTTGGTGCTACACAGCATTTGGACTTACAGAATCATGGAATCATTTAGCTTGGAAAACCCCTCTGAGATGGAGCCCTGCTGTTCCCCCAGCCCTGCCAAGGCCACCACTGACCCGTGTCCCCAAGTGCCACATCCATGTCTGTTAAACCCCTGCAGAGATGGTGACTCCACCACTGCCCTGGGCAGCTGTGCCAGTGCCTGACCACCCTTTCCATAAAGAAATTTTCCCAATATTCAACCTAAACCTCCCCTGGCACAACTTGAGGCCGTTTCCTCTTGTCCTGCTGCTCATCATTTTCTCCAAGTCCCAGCCTCACACAGGACCAGTACCAGCCCTGGGACACCAAGGGGTCTTTGGCTGATGCCCCAGGAGCTGCCCCACGTTCCCTGGTGGCACTGCCACCGTGTGCCCGTGTCCTAAGGCTGCCTGTCCTGGCTGTGTCTCTCTCTCCCCAGAAACCTCCCTTGGCCACCAAGCTCCTGGCAGAACTGCCCGACGATGCCCGAGTGGTGGCTGGACGCTTCCCCTTCCCCTCTTGGAGCCCCAGCAGCACCCTGGGCCAGGGGCTGGAGCAGGTCTGGGCCTATGACATGAAGGAGGTGCGGCGAGAAGCGCAGGGCAGCGCCCAGGGAAGCCGGCTCTGACCCCAGCCTTGTTAGGCTTGGTTTAACAGCAGCCTCGTTAGGCCTGGCATTAAGGGTCAGAGCCTCTCCAGCCCTTGGCTCAGCTCAGGACAGCAGTGCTTGGCCAGCGTTTGTCCTGGGGACATGCAGAGTGGCAGTCCTTCATTTTTCCAGAGTGTGAGCAAAGCAAGGGAAGAGAAAATCAGACCTGGGAATGCTGAGGTTAACGCAGGATTTAAGAGATAAAGCTCCAGTGCCTCTTTTTGGATGATTGCTACTTTGTTTCTATTTAATTTTTAAAAATAAAGTTTTGGTTGATCGTTCCTCTGAGGTTTTTCCTTTGTCTTTGAGCTGCTGGATGGTCCTGGAGTTGGAGCAGCTGCTGCTCCTGGACTCGGGCTTTGCTCTTCCATCCTTTCCAGCTCACCTCCATGAAGGATTAGTTTGGCCCTGCCCATCTATAGAATATTCCATTTTCCACTCAAACACACAGGAAAATGGGGGTTTCCCACCAAAGAGTCACAGAATCCTGGAATGGTCTGGGTTGGAAGGGACCTTGAAGCTCCTCTTGTTCCACCCCTGCCATGGGCAGGGACACTTTCCACTGTCCCAGGCTGCTCCAAGCCCTGTCCAGCCTGGCCTTGGGCACTGCCAGGGATCCAGGGGCAGCCACAGCTTCTCTGGGCAACCTTTCACCACCCTCACAGTAAAAGAGCAGCTCATCCCTCTGTCCCACCCCAGAACAAACCCTGGCCTGAGCCAGCCTTGGCTCTGTCTTGCAGGAGCTGTGAGGGGAGCGAGGCAGGAGCAGCCCTTGCTCCAGGTCCAGGAAGAATGTGACAGCAGGAGCAGGAACCTGTCCCTGCAGCCCAGCAGTGAAGAGCTGCCTGGGAACCTGAGCCCGTGTCCGAGGTGTGCTCGGGGAAGAGCAGAACTCCTGCAGCCAACCCGGGGACAGACGAGACGCAATTGTCACTTTTCAGTCCTGTCAGCTCGAGACCAGGAACACCCACGTGGTTCCCTCCTGGTTCCCAGCTCCCAGCCTGGGGAGAATCCTTGCCTGGCACTCCATAAAACACAGGCCTCCCTTGCAATCCTGCTGTTCCCGAGGCTGCTATGGCTCGTGGCTGGCACTCCTGGCACTGGGCACCTCGCTGCCCTCGGCGTTCCTCAGCTGGAGGAGCTCCTGCTTGTACCTGCAGTGGGAGTGGCACTGTCGCTGCCCGGGCAATGAGCCGTGCCAGGAGCCGAGCCCGGAACGGAGATCCCACATCCTTTCCCGAGGAAAAGCTGTTCCTGGGCTCTGCCTGGTAAGGACAGAGCCTGAGCCGAGCTCAGCCGAGCTGGCCAGGGGTTCAGGGCAGGAGCAGGTGGGCCATGCCCTGGCATACCTGCCCTGCCTGTCCTCTCCCCTCCCTGCCCTTCCCTGTTCTCCCTGCTCCAGAGCGGGATGGGCCACGGAGAGGGGAGCACAGATCCACAGATCAGAGGCTGCTGGGAGGACTTAGATTAGAACCTGTGAAAAAAAGAACTCTAAAGGTTTTAGGCTTTAGATTAGGCTTTAGATTTGAGGTTCCTGTGAAGGTTCCAGGGAAACCTCAGAGCCCCTTCCAGGGCCTAAAGGGGCTCCAGAAGAGCTGCAGAGGGACTTGGGACAAGGGATGGAGGGACAGGACACAGGGAATGGCTTCCCACTGCCAGCGAGCAGGGTTAGATGGGATATTGGGAAGGAATTGTTCCCTGGGAGGGTGGGGAGGCCCTGGCACAGGGTGCCCAGAGAAGCTGTGGCTGCCCCTGGATCCCTGGCAGCGCCCAAGGCCAGGTTGGACGCTGGGGCTTGGAGCAGTCTGGGACAGTGGGAGGTGTCCCTGCCCATGGATGAACATTTATGTCCCTTCCAACCCCACCCATTCCGTGATTGTGATTCCTCCCAAGGATGCATGAGCGCTCAGGGAAGGACACGGGGGTGGCAGGGCATATCTGTCTGTCCTGCTGCCAGCGGGACAAGAGGTGGTGGCAGCTGCCTGCACGGCTGGAGGAGCAGTGGGACACCAGCCATGCTGTGGCAGGGTCAGCAGGGGACACGGGCATGTCACTGGCACCGAGCCTGGAGATGGAGCAGGAGCACAACTCACCTGGCAAGGTGCTGATCTATGTAGCCCTGCAGCTCTGACACCTGCTCCTCTGCCAGCACAGCCCGAGTCAGCAGCTGGCTTCTCTCCTGCTCCAGGTCCTCCTGCAGGGGCAGAAAACATGGATTGAAAAGAGAGGTGTATGAGATGGGAGTGATGTCGCTCAGCCCTTCTCTGCTGGGTGGATTTAACTTGCCAAGCAGCTCCTCATCACTGAGACCTCTCAGCCACAACACCTCCCTTCTCTTGGCCTCAGAGATACAGCCTGTGCAGATGCTGAGCTTTACATCCCCAGGGAATGCTGGAGCACTTCCTCAGGTTGCTGTGGACAGGGAAAGGCAGGACATGGAAGGGAATATCCCTGCCCCCAGCAGGAACCAGATTGAGGAGCTGATTCAGATTCAGCCTAGACTTGAACCAGGTTGAAGAGAATCAAAGAATTGTGGAATTGTGTAGGCTGCAAAAGCCCACTAGGATCCAGGTGTTAACCCAGCACTGACCCGTGTCCTCAGGTGCCACATCCACATGGCTTTTAGATCCCCCCAGGGATGGTGACTCCACCACCAACCTGGGCAGCTGTGCCAGTGCCTGACCACCCTTCCCATGAAGAAATTTTCCCAATATCCAACCTAAACCTCCCCTGGCACAGCATGAGGCCATTTCCCCTTGTCCTGTCCCTGTTCCCTGGGAGCAGAGCCCGACCCCCCCTGGCTGTCCCCTCCTGGCAGGGAGTTGTGCAGAGCCACAAGGTCCCCCTGAGCCTCCTTTTCTCCAGGCTGAGCCCCTTTCCCAGCTGCCTCAGCCCCTCCTGGTGCTCCAGCCCCTTTCCCAGCTCTGGTCCCTTCCCTGGACACGCTCCAGCCCCTCTCTGCCGTGTCATGAGGGCCCCAAAACTGCCCCCAGGACTGGAGGTATCCCAGCAGTGCCAGCACAGGGGGACAATCAGCCCCAGTTTGTTACAGAGATGCCAAAAGGATGTTCTGAAACGTGGGCAGGAGTGATGAGGGGCTGCTCTCCCCTCCTAAGGGACAGCAGAGCCCTGAGACAGCCCCAGCTGGGACCCGCCAGCATCGCTGGGAGCGCTGAGGCCAAAGCCACAGCAGGGCTCCATGGAAAGTGATCCCCCGGGAATGGGCCCGGCCCCGAGGCTGCCAGAGCTCCAGGAGTGTTTGGACAGCGCTCCCGGGGATGCCCAGGGTGGGATTGTTGGGGTGTCTGTGCAGGGCCGGGAGCTGGGCTGGGTGATCCCTGTGGGACTTTCCCACTCAGGACATTGTGTGACTCCCGGGAAGTTTTGGAAGCTTTGGCTCCAGGGGGCTGTTCCAGACCTTTACCTGGGTGTTGAGTGTGAATTCCCGGAGCTGCTTCCTGACCTCTGCCCAGCCCTCCTCATCCAGCTGCCTGGGACAGAAGAGCTCGTTTGGATCGTGCCCAGGCATCAAACCCAGCCCCTCCACAGATCACAGAGCTCCACAGAGCTGGTGCCCATCCCACCACTACCCCTGGGGACCTTTCCTCTCCCAGCGCCCAAACTCCCTCGGGGCGTGGGGAATCACAGCCCTTGTGCCAACCTGGGGCTCCCCACCCGCAGCCTGGGGCTGTTCCAAATCCCATCAGCGCAGAAAGAGCTCTGAACCTGCCGCTGCGGGGCTGCATTTGATGGGAACAGGGAGCCCCGTCCGTGCCAAAGGCTGGCACTTGCCCTGTTTGGAGCAGGGAGGCTCCGTTCTGGTCAGCGAGCAGCGAGGTGAGCTGTCTGCACAGCCCGGCGTGGGAAAGCCCTGCCCACCCCGTCCCAGCCTCCGGGAAGAGAATCCAGGTCACATCTGATGCTCGGGGAATTTGGGCTGTGTGAAGGCAGGAATGCATTGTGCTCCCTGCCGTTCCCTCCGCTGGCCACAGCTTCCCAGCGCTGGGAGAGCCCGCCTGGGATTTGCGGGAGGAGGGAACAATGAACAGGGACTCGGTGCGGCTGCTGAACGCCCACGGCGTGGGAGGTGGAAGGAGCTGGGCTTCCAGGTCCCTCCCGACCCGAGCAGGTCTCCCATAAAGGCAAAAAGCAGCGGGAATTGGGGTGCAGTGCTGCGGGAACACCGGCAGCAAGGCAATAGCACGGATTAACCCATCGGCGCTGGGAGTGTGCGGGGTCCCTTGGCAGTTAAATAAAACCCCAAATGACAAGAGGCATCTCTGAAATTCAGGTTCTGGACTTTCCATGCCCTGCTGCTGTGGTGTCTGCCCAAATTACTGCATTTACTCACGGACCACTGCTATTTTCAGCGTGGAAAACGTGGCAGAAGCTGGTTAAGGCTCAAGCTTGTGCCTGAAACGCCCCTCCAGAGCCCAGGAGCTCTGGCACTGCCCCACTCCTCGGTGCTGGCATCCAGCTAATGGAATATTTGACATGTTTTCTAGGTGACCACGTCTTTTAAAAGGCTGAAAAACCCCAGCTCAGGTTTCTCCTGTGCTTTGTTCCACCCCTCCCCAGCTATAGTGGTTGAGTTTTAGCAGGCTAATGGAGAAGGGGGAAGAGACCCTTCAAAATTTAGCAATTCCAGGGTTTGTTGGGAAGCCAGGGAAGCACCAGCACGGTGGCACCAAAGGATTCCGGACCGACTCCTGCACTAGGAAGGAGGGAGAACAGGACCATCCCAAACTGGTGATGTCTCACGGGCCTTTCTCAGGTTGTGATCCACCCAAGCACTTGGGCATGTGCTTAACTTCAGCTTTTAAAGAGGTCAGTGGGGCTAAAAACATGGTTAAATCAAATATGTGCTTAAGAGCTTTCTTGGATGAAGGCCCAGGGACCAAGTCTTCCAGCAGGAAGTGCGGTGCTGAGGGGACAGCTGCTTCTTCTTCCCGGAGCAGGCCCCAGCAGCTCCCTTTCCCTGCTTATTGCTGCCTCCAACCAGGCAAAAAAAGATCCCTCAATCCACACATTCGGGAGAATTTGGAATGACAGATATGCCGAGGAAGAAACAGCACTCACTGCTCCGGAGGCACTGGAAAGGCAGAGGCTCCTTTCAGGCTTTTCTGGAGGCAAAGGAAGGACAGAATTCCTGTGAACATGAACCCATTGCAATCCCAGAACCTTTCAGAGAAATCCTGTCATGGAATGGATTTGGGACCTTAAGGATGATCCTATTCCAGCCCTGCCATGGGCAGGGACACCTCCACTGTCCCAGGCTGCTCCAACCTGGCCTTGGGCACTGCCAGGGATCCAGGGGCAGCCACAGCTTCTCTGGGCACCCTGTGCCAGGGCCTCCCCACCCTCCCAGGGAACAATTCCTTCCTTAGATCCAATCTAAATCTCTCCTCTTTTAGTTTAAATCCATTCCCTTTGTCCTGTCACTATCTGCACATGTAGAAAGACATTCTCCCTCTTTGCCCCTTGGGAGTGGCACGAGGTGTCCCACAGCCACCACTGTCACGGCAAGGAAAGGATGGGTTGTACAGTCTGAAGGTTTCAGGTCTCCCATCCTCTGAATTTTTAAATAAATGCAAATCAAGAGCCACGTCTGCCCAGTGGGAGGACATTTCCCCATCTCTGGCAGTGCCCAAGGCCAGGCTGGACACTGGGGTGTCTGGAGCAGCCTGGGATAGTGGGAGGTGTCCCTGCCCATGGCAGGGGGTGGAACAAGAGGGGCTTTGAGGCCCCTTCCAACCCAAACCATTCCACGATTCCATGGTTCTGTCACACGGAGATGACAGCAAACCCTCAGGGAGAGGGTGGATGTGGCAGCTGGGGACATGGGTCAGTGGTGGCCTTGGCAGTGCTGGACTCGATCTGAGAGAGTTTTTCCAACCTGACCAATCCCATAAATTCCTAAGGAAGAGGCTGAATCTACAGCTCATGAAACTCTTCCCCCGAGGCCCCAGAGCTGCCCACCTTCCGCAGCTCCTGGAGCTGCATCTCCAGCTTTGCCTTTTCCTCCCTCAGGCGGTTCAGCTCGCGGGAGCTGTTTGTCAGCAGCTCCGGGTCCGTGATGGAGAAGTGGAGCTCGGCAGGGCCGCAATCCAAGGCACTGCTCCCCAGGGAGCGGAGCTGCTCCCGCTGCAGCCTGTGAGGAGCACGGGGGTCAATCCCTGCTCGCCCTGTCGGGAGACATCCCCCAGCAGTTCTGCTGCTCCCGAAGGGGCCACTCACTGGGACCTGCTGGTTCTGGCCACCTGCAAAGTAGAAGTGGGGGAGTTTCTGAGGGGAGCTTGTCCTAGAGCTATTTGTGGCTTTTTCACCACAAGTATTTCTGCTGCTTCCCACAGCCCAAGCTGCCGAGAGAGCTCAGAGCAGTGCAGGGACGGGCTGGGAGGTGGAGCTATTTGTGGTACCTCTGCATTTCCACACCATCCGCCGTGGGATCAATCTCGCACCCTGCATTTCAAGTGGGAGGAACATATGTGCAAAGCAGCTCCGTGGGGTCCGGAGAGCCCTGATGTGCAGCTGGAAGCAGCTCCATCCTGGATTGCCAGGAGCAGGGAGCAATATGTGCGTTCCAGACCCTCTGCTCCAGCCGGGAGCCGTGTTTGCCTCCTTCTAGGGCAGGGGACGGGCGCTCTGGGGCTCTCCCAGTTGGCCCCAGAGGAGGAGGTGGCTGAGATTTACCCATAGGCAATCAGGAGGTTCTCGTGCTTCTTGGCCAAGCCCTTCATGCGTTTCTTGTAGCCACGAGCTGCCCTAGCCAGCTGCTCCTCCCGGGACTTGTAGGAAGCGTGGATTTCCCTGAGCATGCTGTCCACAAAGTTCTTCATGGCAGCCTGGCCAGCTGGGGCTCTGCTCAGTCCTGTCACGCTGCTGGGTTTGCTGTCCATGTAGTTCTGTAAATGCACAGAGAGGGAAACCCAGGGGGAATGGCTTCCCACTGCCAGAGGGCAGGGATAGATGGGATATTGGGAAGGGATTGTTCCCTGGGAGGGTGATGGGGTCCTGAGGTTGCCCAGAGAAGCTGTGGCTGCCCCTGGATCCCTGGCAGTGTCCAAGGCCAGGTTGGACAGGGCTTGGAGCAACCTGGGATAGTGGAAGGTGTCCCTGCCCATGGCACTGGATGATCTTTAAAGTCCCTTCCAACCCATTCCATGATTCTGTGCCAGCCCCACTGTGCACCCAGATTTCCTGTACAGCCACGCAAAATTATCTGTGAGCTTCTGCTGGGACTTTCCTTGGTCACATTACAGGGGTTAAAAAAACCCCTTTCTTTACTTATTTACTCTAATTTATGGGCGGCAGCCTACAAGAGAAGGGTGCCAGTATGGAGAGACCTGGTACGGCTGGAGCTGTGCCAGGGCAGGGTCAGGTTGGATCTCAGGAAAGGTTCCTCCCCCAGAGGGTGCTGGGCACTGCCCAGGCTCCCCAGGGAATGGGCACGGCCCCGAGGCTGCCAGAGCTCCAGGAGCGTTTGGACACCCAGGGATGTCCAGCGTGGATTGTTGGGGTGTCTGTGCAGGGCCAGGAGCTGGATCCATGATCCCTGTGGATCCCTTCCAGCTCAGAGCCCCGGGCTGGGGGCACCCACCGCCACATCCCGGATGTACTGCACCAGCCTGGCGCGATATTCCTCGTTCAGCTCCTTCAGCCGGAGCTGCAGCCGGGAGTTCTCCGCCTCCACCTCTTGGAGCTGGCCCTGGGACGTGAGCAGCACCTGGCACAGCAAACAAAAATCCTGCTGCCCTGGTCCCCCGGCCAAGGAGGGGGAGCTGAGACGCTCCATAAGAGCTGGAGGTCTTAATTTCCAGATACTTGGCTTCACTAGTGCTGGGAAGGCCCCAGATTTTCAGAGGAATCCATTGGAAATGTTTATAATCCCTATTCCCCTGCTACCTCCTGTCAGTTGCCACCCCCCCACCCCGGTGATTCCACCAACTCTCTCTGAAAACCAGCGAGCAAAATTCCTCCCACCGCCTTTGCGAGCAGCGCTCCCACCACGTGCAGGAGGAAAGTGCACGGGAAGAACCTTGGTGTGACGAACTCCCTGGAGAGGGAGAGGTGGTGCAGCACCTGGGTTAAGGCATCCCAGGCCTGCCAGCTCAGGAGGAGCCCAGGGCAGGGGGATGGGGTGGAGGGGAGCCCGTCCTCACCGCCGATTGCTCCGCCAGCCTGCGCTGGCTGTCCCCAATCGCTGCCTTCATCTCCTGCAGCTCCTTCCCCAGCACCAGCCTGGACACACGGCAAGAAACTGGGTTTATTTTAACCCCCTCAACTCCTTCTCCATCCCTGGAAGTGTCCAAGGCCACTTTGGATGGGGCTTGGAGCAAACTGGGATAGTGGGAGGTGTCCCTGCCCCTGGCAGAGGGGTGGAATGAGATGGAGTTTAAGGTCCCTTCCAACCCAAACATTCTGGGATTCTCTGTTTCTCCATAGGTGCAACACAGCCAGCTTTGGGAAGAAAATTGCTTTAGAATGACAGAAATCTCCCAGCAGCAGCTGCCAGTCCCACAGTGTGTGCCAACCAGTGCCACGAAACCTCTCCCCACCAAGGGTGAACACCCTCCACAGTTCAGAGGGTCGAGTCCTGCAGCATCCCTGCTGGGGCAGCCTTTCCTGGGACATCAACCCCATTCCAAGGTGATGGGAAACCCACTGTGGGGGTAAGGGCTGGCCTGGATTCATCTCTGGGATGCCACATGTTCGCTGTGTATCACAGAGAGTGAATTTTCAAGGTGTCCCTAAACACCACCAACTTTCATCTGACAGCTCTGAAGAGGCTTGAAAACATCATTCCATCCCTGTACCCCCCCAAGGCAGGCAGCCTCCTCCCCTGCTCCCATGGATCAAATCCAGCTGCAACAAGTCCCACAAACACCTGGCCAGGCAGAGGGACACTCACACTCGCTCCTCCAGCTTCTGCTGCTGCTCGTCGTGGGTTCTCTTCAGTGTTTCGAGCTCCACTTTTATGTGATCCTGGTTTCCAAGCAACTGCGGGACAAACGAAGAGGAAGATGAGGCAGAAGGCTGAGCGAAGAGAGGACAAAGTGAGGAGAACCTGGAGCTGAGCACTTGTCCAGCTGAGCAGCGACGTGCTGGGGGGAAGGACTGGTTTAACTGGGAGGGCCTGGTGGCCTCCAGCATGGCAGGAACAGAGTCTGATTCACAGCCAGGGCACGTGGAGGTGCCCACGTGTCGCTCTCCCGAGGGAAACGTTCACGTGGAGAGCCAGAATTCCCAGCAGGAGCCGGTGGCGGAGCCCAGGCTGGTTCTGCAGGGGCTGCAGATGGGGAGGAGGCAGGGACCATCTCTGTGCTCTCAGCTTTGGGTGCTTCATCACCCCCAGCTTTCTCAAGTGTGAGAAAGAAGGGAAAAAAGCGTCCTCTGCCCTTGTTGGTTTCTGAACTCCCATCTGTGTCCCCCCTGCCAGGGCACGGCCCCAGGGAATCACCTCTGCCCCCCTCAGCTCTGCCTGCACATCTGGGCTTGTTCCTGCCTTGTTTTGCCACTGCAGAGTTTAAAAAAAAGGATTTAAAACGAATCAAGGCATCAGCTGATCCATAAAACTCAAGTTAGCAGCAGGAGGTGCCAGCCACAGTTGGACCCAGTCCCCCTCTGCTTCCCAAGGATCCAGCAGCAGACACCCCCACACACTCACGTTTCTTTCCAGCTCCTGCTGCTCCTGCTCAGAGGCAGCTGCATCTCCGGGCTGCTTTGGGGAGAGAGAGAAGCAGGGGCCTGCTAGATGCCTGTTCCCCAGAAGGCTGCTGGAAGGGCAGAGGGTCCCTTACCTTCCCCCTCGGAGCAGAGCGGGGACGTCCCACCGCTCTCCCCCTTCCCAGCTCGGGGAAGGATTGATGGGCAGAGCCAGGGGGGTGGATGCTCTCCTTGGCCAGGCTGAGCAGCTCTTGGGTCAGTTCCTCATTCCTCATCACCTGCCAGGTCAAACAAGAAGGAAAGAGCTCCTGAAATCCCCCTCTGCTCAGCACATCCCTGCTGCTCCTGGTGCGTGCTCCAGGCAGCCACCCCCTCCCTTCCTCAAATCAAGTTCTAATTTTAGTTCTGTCTCATATGTCCAAAGATGCTGGTGATTTTCTCATGGAAATGCATTGCCAGGGTTATTCCCATGGAATGTGATCCCTCTGCACATCTTACACTCAGATCCAGATCCCAGTGCCAGCCCTGGGCACAGCTCTGCCACCACCTCTGCAGGGCTCCAGCTCCTTCCTCGCACCCACCCTGCACCCTCCATGCAGCTTCCCAGCACTGCAGGAACATCTTCCCCATGGAATAGCTTTGAGCAGTGCTGGGCTCCACAGGGCAAGGGGAAGGGCCAAGACCCCATCCCTCCATCCGTCCATCCATCCCTCCATCCATCCCTCCATCCATCCATCCATCCATCCATCCCTCCATCCATCCACCCACCCACCCATCCATCCATCCACCCATCCATCCATCCATCCACCATCCATCCCTCCATCCATCCCTCCATCCATCCATCCATCCATCCATCCCTCCATCCATCCA
>WEKY01057165.1:490959-522689 GCA_013390045.1 Picathartes gymnocephalus | reverse complement strand
ATCCATCCATCTATCCATCCATCCATCCATCCATCCATCCATCCCTCCATCCATCCCTCCATCCATCCATCCATCCATCCCTCCATCCATCCATCCACCCATCCAATCCATCCATCCATCCCTCCATCCCTCCGGGATGACACAGCCCCATTTCTGCTGGAACGCATCCCCCCCAGCAGCAGCAGCCAGCCCACAGCCCCGTGTAGGCAGCGAGATTCAAAGCGGTGCTGGTGTGAAGTGACACATTTCCAACAGATAAAGAGGATCTGATTGAGAAAAGCTCTGTTACAGGTGATCTGGAAGGAACACTGGGGGAATTCATGTCTCCCAGGAGGGTTTCTGTGTAGATAACAAAGCTTTGATGGGGTTTATGACTGGGGACAAGCTTGAGTAATTGTTACCATGGCAGTGAATCGGGAGGATGGGAGGCAGAGGTCATCTGAGTCATCCGTGGAGAGAATAGCTTATCAAAAGATAGCACGGGGTGGGCTGGGGGAGAGCGAGGAGAAAGGAGGCTGACAAAGAGGTGAGAAATACAGCTGTGAAACTTGACAGCTCCGCAGAGACAGCCCGCTTGTTCCCCGGCCCGCAGCCATCCATCTGCAGCTGTCAGCCCGGACAATTTGATCGCAGGGGTCACAAGGACCGGTTTAGACACAAAAAAAAAAAAAAGAAAAAAGACGCAGTCTCCAGTTTGAGTTGGGCTTCACTGCCTTTCCCGAGCTCCCGAGCCCTGCGTGGAACCCAGAGCGCGTTCGGGTCCCCTCCGGGGCTGCCGCCGCGGCCGGCGCGAACCTCGGGGACAAAAGGAGAAGGAAACGGACAGCGAGGAAAGGTCAGAGCCTTGAAAAGGAAGAATTCACAGCGAGTCAGAAAACAGGCACCGAGTGGCTGCCTGGCATCTCCTGTGAGGCGCTTCCCAAGGGCTGGGCAAGGCCGGTTCGTGCGGCCGGGACGGACCCGGGGCGATGCGCGGATCCCGCGGACAATGGAGCCGCGACGATTCAGAAGCTCCGACTGTTCCCGGACAAGGGGCCGTGAATGAGCTCGCCGAGCTGCTCCTGCGCCAAGCAGCCATGACAACATATTGGCAAGGTCACAAGTAGCACTTGTAATTGGGAATGTGTAAAGGTTCATTGTCTCCTCCAGAAGAGCGCCGGGGAAGGGGAGGGGGCAGAACCGCAGGCTGCTTTTTCCCGTTTCCTTTGGGAAAGTCCGCACTGGGAAAATAATGAGCAAGAGGCCCATGTCGCGACAAGTCCCGGCTGCCAAGCCGGAGCCTCTCTGGCTTCAGGCAGGGATTTTTGGGAGTGGGAGCCAAGGAACTGGGGTAAACTCTTCGACATATGGAGGGCATCCAAGGAATTCGCCTCTGGCTGCCGGAGCCGCTGCACTGCTTCTTGGAGCGAGCTGGTCTAGGGGAAGGTGTCCCATGGCAGGGGGTGGAATGAGATGGGCTTTAAAGTCCCTTCCAACCCAAAGCACTCCATGACTCTCTGGTTCTTCAGGGTGCTATCTGGGCACAAAACTGAATCCACGTGCTTTGACTCTCTGAAACATTCCAGGATCCACGTGAAAACAGTGCGTTATTACCAGTAACCTGCTAAACCCATCACTTAGAGATGTCAGCTGCCTGCAAATCCAGTTTCTAACAAACACATTGCACCCCCTTGGGGACAAGCAGCAGCTGAGAGTGCCGGTGGCTGAGCGATTCCCCCCTGAGCCCGGCAGAACCGGGAGCAGAGCGGCTCTGCCTCGTGCTCCAGCGGGATCGCAGGGCGGGATCACCCCCTGCAAGAGCCGGGCTCGCCTCCTCGTCAGAAATTCCCATTTCTCAGCTTCTGGGAGGCAAATGATCTCTCCACAAGGGTCACTAACTCACGGATGATCATTACCCTGCTCTGCCAGAGACCGTCCAGACACGCTGGACCAAAGCAGCATTCCTGCTCCACGTCTTCCCGGCACAGCTGGGCATGGAAAAGCGGGTCATTGAGCCGAGGAAGCTGAACTATATGCTGGGGGAGGGAGGGAGGGAGCAGGAGGGTGTCAGACATTCCATCCAATTCAAAAAGAAGGAGAAGCAGGAGGGGGGAGAGGGAGGGGAGAGAGGAAGGGCTATTGAAGCAGCCAAAGAAATACACAGATTTGGGTCCGAAAGCCTCTGGTTAATCATGGCTAAGCCAGCAGTCAGCGGGAAGGAGCTTGTCTTTTAAGGAACCACCAGAAAGTTGCTGGAATTCGGTGTTTTTAGAAGCTTGCGGACCTGAAAGCTGCCAGGCCCCTTCCCGCCGCCGCCCGAAACCAGAGCGGCTCCAACCCCTGCCCGTGCGGGCTGCGCAAGCCAAGCAGAAAACACGGGAAACAAAGCGCGCTGGCAGCGCCGAGGGAGCGGCCCCGGCAGCCCCGCCGTGACCTCCGGGCACCGCCCGGGGCTGCCGGGCAGCGGGAGCGCTCTGCCCGCGGGGAGCCGGGGGAGACGTCGGTCAGCGTGGGCACAGCCCTGTCCCCAGCCCTGTCCCCAGCTCTGTCCCCAGCTCTGTCCCCAGCCCTGTCCCCAGCCCTGTCCCCCAGCTCTGCCCCGCTGCGAGGGCAGGTCTCACACGCCCTGGGAGAAGGGGCTGTGTTACATCAATCCCTGCAGACAATCCCAGGGCCCTGAGGCTGTGTCACAGCTCAGAGCTGGACAGGTCCTGGCCGTGTCTGCCGGGACCCTGAACCCCCCTGTGCTGGGCTGAGCCCCAGTGTGGGCAGCAGGGAAGGAGGGGATTCTGCCCCTCTGCCCCCTCAGGTGAGACCCCACCTCAGAGCTGCCCCAGCCCTGGGACCAACAGCAAAAGGATGTGGAGCTGCTGGAGAGAGTCCAGAGAAGGCCGCAGAGGTGCCCCAAGGGCTGGAGCCCCTCTGGAGCCAGGCTGGGAGAGCTGGAGGGGCTCACCTGGACAAGAGAAGGATCCAGGGAAACCTCAGAGCCCCTTCCAGGGCCTAAAGGGGCTCCAGGAGAGCTGCAGAGGGACTCGGGACAAGGGGTGGAGGGACAGGACACAGGGAATGGCTTCCCACTGCCAGAGGGCAGGGATGGATGGGATATTGGGAAGGAATTGTTCCCTGGGAGGGTGGGGAGGCCCTGGCACAGGGTGCCCAGAGAAGCTGTGGCTGCCCCTGGATCCCTGGCAGTGCCCAAGGCCAGGTTGGAGCAACCTGGGACAGTGGGAGGAGTCCCTGGGGTGGCACTGGATGGTTCTTGTGGACTTGGTGGCCTTTAAGAGGTCCCTTCCAAAGCACATTGTACAAGAGTATGAGAACCTTCCCTGGACCTGAGCTGTGCTGGGGATGCACAACCTAAAGCCACCCAAGGCTCCTGCACACCAGGGAAATGTGAGGTGGAGCTGGAATCTCTGGGATGAGCTCTGGGATGGGCTCTGGGGCCTCTCTCACCTCCTGGTCCAGCTCTCTGCCCAGGGCCAGGTAATTGCTCTTCAGGATGATGAACTCCTCAGCCAGTTGCTGCCGGCTGCTCTCCAGGGCCTGGAGCCGCTCCCGCAGGGAATCCCGCTCCTCCCTCACCCTGGCACTGCTCAGCTCCAGCTCCTGCACCCGGCACTCCAGGGCCTGCATCTGCACGGGGGACAGCAGGATCAGCTGTGGCACAGACCAGCAGCAAGCACAGCGAGATCATTTCCTGGCAGTTCCGTGGGATCTGGGGCGCTGGAGGGGAATTCAGCTCCATCTAAAGCCAGAAGATGCCAAGCAAAGTACAGGTGGGAGCTGGGAGCTGCAGAGCTGGGTGAAGGCACTGGCAGGGCTGGGATTCCCGTTCCCAAATGTGGGTACCATGTTTTTCAGTTGGAAGTTCTCAGTCTCGTAACGCTCCTTCATTTTGTTTGTCTCGATCTGGAGATCCACGAGGTCTTTGGAAATCTGGGAGAGAGAAAGGATTCAGTGAAGGCCACGGATGGATCCCGAGGCCAATGTGATGTTTGAGCACAACACCTCCCCCTCTAGAGGGAGGAATTTCCCCCGGGATTTCCCTCTGTGGATCTGCTGGCCTCACAAGGCTGCACAGCTCAGCTCTCTCCAGATCCCAAAGTTTCACCTTCAGTTTTTCCTCTTCACCAAGGACCATCCTGGCTGGGAAATCCATCTTGGAGCCAGGCAGCTTCCCCATCTCCTCCTGTGGATCTCCAAGCTGGAGCATCCCCTCGTTCCTGTCCTCCAGCTGCACCTGGGGGCACAGAGCAGCTCCAGCCGAGCCCTCCTCTTCCCCTGCCCCTCGCCCACCCCTGCTGCTGGAGGAGCTCAGCACATCCAGCTTTTCAGAACCTGAGAAAATTCCAGCCAGGTTTCCCAGCTGCCATTTCTCCTCTGGAGTTAGGATTTCCTTGGCAGAGCACTGGGAAGGGGCTGCAGACCCCCACACCTGTATTTCTGGTCAGCAAGATGCTCTGTCAGAGTACTCACCTTCTCACTCACTGCGGCAGTTCCAAGATCCATGTGCTCAGAGCCTGGGATCTATCTCTGCACAGCGTTGGACAGGCAGAGTCTGAGAGGCCAAGGAAGGATCCAAGGATCTCCAAGGAGCTCCTCCCGGGAGGTCCAGCACTGTTGCTACCAACTCTGGTTACCAGAGGGTGCGCCTTCCACTCGGTTTTAAGGTGGCTCCAACTTTTACAGCCGCCCTGGGAGCTGCTGGAGGGAAAGCAGGGGCACTTCCCAGGAGGTTTCTGCATTCCCAGCTCAGCCCACAGCAGATGCTGGAACAAGCAGCTCAGGATCACCCCCAGGGCAGCAATATTGGGGTTCCAACTTTTGTTATGGACCATTCCCAAACATGGCTGCAGGGATGGTCTCCATCTCCAGTGCAGGGATATTCCAGTGCTTTAGGGGCTGACAAGAAAGAGGGAGAGCGACTTCTTGCACGGGCAGAGAGTGATAGAACAAAGGGAAAGATTTTAAAGTAATAGAGGAGAAATTTAGAGTGAATAAAGAGCAGGGATAGATGGGATATTGGGAAGGAATTCATCCCTGCGAGGGTGGGGAGGCCCTGGCACAGGGTGCCCAGAGAAGCTGTGGCTGCCCCTGGATCCCTGGCAGTGTCCAAGGCCAGGGTGGACAGAGCTGGGAGCAGCCTGGGATAGTGAAAGATGTCCTGCCCATGGCACAGGGTTGGAACAAATGGGCTTTAAGGTCCCTTCCCACCCAAACCATTCCAAGATTCCAAGGTCTGATTAACCCACTAAGCCAACCACCCGCTCCAAGCCCATCCCGTAGCATCTCATTTTCTTCCAGGCGACTTCCTCTCCATCTCTGCAGTCCCTGAACCTCCCGTGCCAATGAGCTGCCCAAAAAGGTCCCAGAATCTCTGAGATCTGCCCAAGCAGAAGATGGTGGCAGGAAAGACCTTTCCCAATTCATCCCTTCACATCAGACCTGCTGTGTGGAAAAAGATGTTTTAAAGCAAAGCATGCACTGCAACGAGCCTAGATTAGCCCAGCCAGTGCTAAATCTGGGTTGTGCTGGTCTGGGTGCTGCTGCTGGCTCCAAACTGGGACCTGCCAGGCTGGAATGGGACAAATCCCACAGCCAAAAGTGCTTTGAGAATCTCCAGGGTCGGAGTGAGGGTAACAGGGAGGGCGGAGTGGATCACCCTGGAAAACCCTGAACAGGGCTAAAACCAGCTGGACTGGGAGACCTTTAAAGGTCTCTTCCAACTCAAACTCTTCCACGATTCTAAAATGAATCCCAGCTCTTAATCTCCTCATTTCAGGCTTATTATTGCTGCTATTTCTGTCGAGTGGGTGAGTTTAGGTAAGAATCTGTCTCCCACAGAAAAAAAAGGCTTTGACAATATAATGTTCAAAAAAAAAAAAAAAAAAAAAAAAAAAAAAAAACCCAACGTTTATCCCGTAAAGTAAGCTCTGCTCTGCNAAAAAAAAAAAAAAAAGAGCAAGCCCAGAGCTCTGAATAACTCCTTAGGATCTGTCAGAGCTCAGGGGGTGAGAGGCAGAGGGGCCATCCTGACAGAAGCTCCGCGACCAGCAGAGCCCCTCCCCTGTTCCAGGCTGCTGCAGGAGGCCCCAGAGCCCCTCAGTGAAGGTCCCCGGGCTGAGCATTTGGGGGGGCTCGGGGAAGGAGAAGCGAGCAAACCGTGCAATTACGGCTTGGTGGTTTGGTTTTTTTTCTTTTTCTTTTTTTTTTTTTTCTGCGAAAGAACTTAACAGACCTGAAGTAATTTTATTAAGGTAATGAAAGTGTTGATGAGAATTCACAGTCTCTTCACACCCAGCGCGGAGCCCAATTCACAGCCTGCCCACGGCGCCGGGGGCTCGGGAGCCTCGCAGGGGGCTCGGGCACACGGAGGAGCCGAGCAGCAGCTCCACTCCCCGGCCGTGTCCCCAGGGGGCTCAGCCCCACATGGACACCCCAAGCACGGGCAGCCCCATCCCGCACCTCCGGGATCCTGTCCCGGACCCTGATTTTTGGAGGAGGGGGGAACAGCCGCACCCATCACCCGGAGCCTCAGCGAGCCCGTTCCTCCCGGCAGAGGACAATTAACAGAATTAACAGATTGTTATTTATGCAAACGCACCTGCGTGGCAGCTGCCGCACACGCGCAAGGAGCGACAGTGACCACCTTTCCCAGGGGCTGCGAATACGAGGCCAATTTTGGCCGGGGCAACACCACAAAAAGCAGATTGGGGCTGAGAAATCAATTTTTGGGGCGTCACTGCAGCTCCGGAATCTCCACCACCATTCCGGACTAAACCACACCACCCCACCAAATCCACATCCCAGCTGTCTGCTGAGGGTTTTTCACTGTTCCTGGCAGGAATACCTCAAAGGCAGCCCCGGGAATGCGGCTTTAAGCGATGGAACAGCTCCCAGAGCCTCAGGAGCTCCAGGGGAACCTTCGGAGGGCGCAGCCCCCGGGCCGAGCCCGCTGTTTGTTGTCACCTCTCCTCCAGCCGTGCCAGCCCTCGGCGGGGTCCCACATGGCCAAGGGGACCCTCTGGGCCTGCAGGAGACCCCCGAGCGGAGCAGGGGGAGCAGCCCCCGCCCTCCCTGAGCTCTCCGCGCGGCGTTAGCGCAGCGACTGGCTCCATCTGGCTTCCAGCGCCAGCAAAGGGAATTTGCGTCCTCTCCCGGATCTGAAAATTCCTCCCGGGATGCCTGCGGTGCCCGAGCCTCGCTGCCCCAGGGGTGGGGGATCCTCCGGGCACCCGGTTCCCACCGATGCCCCCCGGCAGGTTTTCTCTTTATATCCAACCCAAATCCACCCTCTTCCAGTTTAAAATCACCACCCCTTCTCCTGGCTTGAGGAAAAGCTGCTCTCCGACACTTTTCCAAACGCTCAGGCTGCCACAAGGTCTTCTCCAAGCTGGAGAAGGGAGAGGAGGAGGGAGCTGCAGAACCTCTCCCAGCTCCCCCACAAAGAACAGGAAAGGTTCTTCCAGCCCCCTGCCCATCTCCACGGTCCCCTCTGGATCCTCTCTGACCCATCCGGGCCTGTCCCATCCCAGGATGCCAGGGGGGGATGTTTGTGTGCTCCAGGGGGGTTCAGGGGGAGAATCCCCTCCCTGCCCTGCTGAACACCCCCAGGAGATGTTGGCTTTGTGGGCTGCCAGCACCCACTGCCACCCCACGGCCCATTTGTCACCCCCTGGCAGCTCCAGGTGTTTCCCAGCAGGGCTGGAAGGAGGCTTGGGAGGGGGCAGGCAGGGAGGCCCTGCCACCACAGGCAGGAGGAGAGCTGTGGTGCCCCTGTCACCCAGGCGTCCCGAGGAGCAGGCTGCTCCCTCCATCCCGCAGGAACTCCACGTCCAGCTCTGGAGAGCTGACACGGGACGCGGAAAACACCACTGCCCTCTCCCTGCCCACCCTGGCAGTGCCAGCAGGATGAGTTGGGTGAGGTGGCTGCTTCCCTTCCCTCTGTGCCATTCCCTGCCTCCAGGCACCTCCACATCCCCGCTCCAAGGGCCCCCTCTTCCCCCACACCTCAGTGTTTGAGAATTTTCCCACCTGTGCCTCCAGCCCTGGCCACCCTGAGTCATGCCTTGGGGACATCTTCACCTCTCCCAGTCCAACCAGGCTGGTGCTGGTGACACGGTTCCGTGTGGCCACCTGGGCCACCAGGGCAGCAATTGGCATCCCTGGCAGCTGCCAGAACATCAGGCACCTTTCCCAACCTCTGCAGCCACGGCAGGGCAGCAGGTGGCACTCAGAGGTGCCCATGGGGACCTCGGCCAGCAGCTGCCACCACTGCCCGGTCCCCATGTCCAGCAGCAGGGACCAGGACGATCAGAAAGGTGGCTGGTCCGTGAGCATCAGGCAAAGTGCCCCTCCTGGTGTCCCCAGGAGAGTGGCACAAGCACTGCGGTGCTGGTGCCACCTCTCCCATCTTCACAGGGCACGTTTTTGGGCCTGAAGGAGGAGCAGGAGCTCAGGTTACCCTGGCAACGTGAGATGCTCTCCTCCAGACAGGGACAAGATTTGCTAAAAATACTCCCTAACTCAGCAGTGACAACACCACACGTGTCACCTCCCTGCTCCCCCCAGGGCTCATTGGTGGCTGCTGTCCCTGCTGGTGTCCAGAGTGTCCCTGGTCACTCCTCCTGGCTGTCTGCGGATGGACCAGGGATCTCCCAGTGTCCCACAGGAGCGGCCCAGCACTGTCCCCTCCCCAGTTCAGGCAGCCCAGGGACAGAACAGGGACAACTGGTGGCACGTCCCACCCAAAGGGACTGGGAAGCTCCCCAGGGAGGGACCTGCAGGCACGGGAGGGCTGCTGGGGAAGGTAAATGATTCCTTAGAGTTTAAATAGCTACAAAAACTACTTTTTTTAAATGATTTTGCTGCTTTTCCTAATACCATTACAGCCTTCTCCATGGCAACCAGGGGAGGGCCTCAGACTTTGGTCCGAGCCAGGGAGTTTATCTGCTGGAGCTGAAGGGGTGGGGGGGTCAGCCGGGGGGTCCGCAGTGGCCAGGGACACACGGGGAGGGGGCACCCACGGTGGGGACCCGGACCGAGGTCCCCGTGGGGGGTGTGGGGCTGGGGCTCGCGGGGCAGACGGGGCCCTGGGGACCGACACCCGCAGGGTGCCAGCATCTCCGGGCGCAGGAGAGCGGGCACACCCGGAGGAGAGGCCACCGGGGAGGCTCAGAGGCGGAGACAGGCCCGGAGGAGATGCCTCGAGGACCTCTAAAGGTGGAGAAGGGTCCAGCTGCTCCCTGCACCACAACCACACTGGGGAGGGATTTCCTTATTTACCCTCCTTATTTTCCCATTGCATCTCATTTGATATTTCCCCGGGGAGGGCTCCTGGAGGCAGGGCTAAACCTGCTCACAGCTGCAGGCAGGGCTTGTTTAACCTTCCCGATGAGGTTTTGTGGGTTTTGGCTGGCTGACCTGTGCTGGTTCAGCTCTTTTTAGCTTCCAGATCGATTACACCTTGTGTCAATATGTGCTCAGTGCCTATTAGTGGGTGCGTGTATCCCTATCCCTCATTTCTCCCTCCTGATCTATAAATTCCCAGAAGACAGGATTAAAATAGAGGGGGAGGAGAATTCCACTCGGGGCCAAAAGGGAAGAGAGAAAACAGAGCCTGTGGGAAAGTTGGGTGGCAAGGCTGAGGCCTGGATGTCTCTCCAACACCTCTTCCCGTGGGCACGGAAATGCCTGGGAGCTGGGGGATCACCAGGCTCCCACGGGAAGGGGCAAGGTGAGGTGCCCATGGTGTGGGAATGGTGGGAGAGAGAATCCCTGCTCCTCCCAAACCTGGGGGAAGCAGGACTGGGAAGAGCAAGCCCAGGGGCTGCTCCTGCTCGTGGGCATGCAAGTGGTGCCAGACTGGTGCAGCTCCACGGAGGAGTGGGGCCACCAGGAAATGAGGAGGTTTAGCCATGGTTTTAGCCACTGGCCACAGGGCTCCTCTTGCTGGGGCTTTTTCTTTCTTTTTCTTTCCTGGAAACTGCTAAAAGATTCCACAGAACCTGTGGTGGAGCCTGGTGGGGAAATGATCTGGGACAAGGATGAGGTCAGCGGCCTCCCCAGGGTGGTTTTGATGAGCTGCCAGGGGCAGAGTGTGATCTGCCAGCCCTGGAGCATCACACACCCTCATCCCACTGGGTGCGGGCTGGCAGAGGAGTGGGGGTCCCCCACAGCCACCACCTCACCAGGGGAACCCTGGCTTTGCTCTCTGTTTCCCCTTTGGCATAGAATCCCTGGGCAGAGCAGGGTGCAGAGCTCCAGGCACCATCCCCACCCACGAGGCAAGACAGGAGGGAAAATGGCAAAACGCCCACGGGAGGAGCTGAGGATTTTAATGCCACACAGGGAAGAGTTTTTGCCATTTCCCAACTTATTTCCCACTTGCATCACCATAAACCCTCAGGGGTTTCAGCCCATCTCGCACCGAGGCTGATTCCCAAACCTTTAATCCCTACGTCCTGTGGATGTTCCAAGCCCCAGCGTGTGCTTTTTGTGTCCTGATGGAAAGTGCAGACCCACTGCCAGGGCTTATCCCAGGGCAGGGCAGGGTCAGTGCAGCCGCTCAGGAGCCTCCAGGAGCTCAGGGCACCGTGCTGGGCCACCCTGTGAGGTTGCCCCATTGCTCCCTCCGTGCTCAAAGGCCACACAAACCCCATCTCTGGCAGGACCACCCTCTGCAGGACCCCCACCAGGTTCCTCCTGAGGGACACCCCATGCCATGCCCTTGTCCCGAGTTGCCCTAAAGGCAGCCAGTCCCCGCGCCGGGGCAGCAGCGAGGAGCCCGTCCCGGTGCCGCTGTGCCCGGCCAGGCTGTCCCCGCGGCTCGGCCACAGCCCGGGCCAGCAGCAGTGGGGTTAAGGCCGGCCGGGCGGGCGCCTGGACAGGCGTCAAGGTGGTTGCTCCATCCATCCCTGCGCAGTCGGAGGGGCCGGAGAGCGGAGCGGGAGCAGGAGCCCTGCCCTGCCCGCCGCCATGAGCGCAGGCAAAGGTGAGGCTGGAACTGCGCTCGGCCGGGCTGGGGGTTCAGGCAGGGCTTGGGGGGGGCACGCTCACACTCTGCCCGGGCTTCAGTCACCCTGTGCTGTGCTCCTCTCCACTGCTAGTAAGACATTTTGGGGTCCCCCGAGCTGCCTGGGGGGCTGCGGGCACTGCAGGGCAAAGCCCAAACCTGGATGGGGAGGGCAGGGATGGGCAGGGCTGCGGTACTGAGACCCCTCAGTGCCGAGGGGGACAAAGGGGGCCAGCTGGGGAGGAGCGGGAGAGGGGTCTGGGGGCCTGTCCCCATGCCAGGGAGAAGCTGCTGCTGCAATAGAGAGATGAATTTGAGGGGGGGGTTCCCTGCACCCGTGGGGTCAGAGCTGTGGCAGGAGCGTTCCCAGGGGGATCCAGCCTCTGGTACCTCCGGCAGCCGCCCCGTGTGTGCGGCGGGCTGGGAGCGACCCCTCCAACCGCCCCAGCCCCAGCGGTGCGGGCACCCACCCGGCCGGGGGTCCCCAGGGTGTCCCAAAGGTGTCCCCGAGAGCAGCCGCAGCCCTGCACTGACAGCGTCCCCTTTCCTCCACCCCCCAGCAGGCATCTCCCTCCTGCTCCCCCTGGCCCTGCTGCTGGCTGCCGCCTCCCAGCCCCCCGGCGGGGACCCCCCGAAGGAGCCGGGGGACGGCGAGGGCCCGCGCTGCCCCAGCCCCTGCGCCTGCAGCCTGGACGATTACAGCGAGGAGCTGAACGTCTTCTGCAGCGGCCGCAACCTGACGCGCCTGCCCGAGGGCGTGCCGCACACCGCCAAAGCCCTGTGGCTGGACGGCAACAACTTCACGCAGCTGCCGGCCGCTGCTTTCAGGAATTTATCGGCCCTGGACTTCCTAGACCTGCAGAGCAGCCAGCTGGGCTCAGTGGAGCAGCACGCCTTCCACGGGCTGCGCGGCCTCTACCACCTGCACCTGGAGCGCAACCGGCTCAGGCAGCTGGCCCCGCACACCTTCCTGCACACCCAGAACCTCGTGTCCCTCAGCCTCAACAACAACCACTTCAGCAAGGTGGAGGAAGGGCTCTTTGCCGGGCTCTCCAACCTCTGGTACCTCAACCTGGGCTGGAACTCGCTGGTGGTGCTGCCCGACAGGGTGTTCCATGACCTGCCCAACCTGAGGGAGCTGATCCTGGCTGGGAACAAGCTGCCCTACCTCCAGCACCAGCTCTTCTGCAGCCTCACCGAGCTGAAGGAGCTGGACCTGAGCGGGAATGCGCTCAAGGGAATCAAGATCAACATCTTTGTCAAGCTGCAGAAGCTGCAGAAGCTGTACCTGAACCACAACCAGATCAACGCCATCGCGCCCCGCGCCTTCATGGGCATGAAGTCCCTGCGGTGGCTGGACCTGTCCCACAACCGCCTGGTCTCTCTCTACGAGGACACCTTCCTGGGCCTCCTGAGCCTGCACGTCCTGCGCCTCTCCACCAACTCCATCACCGGCCTGAGGCCCAGGACCTTCAAGGACCTGCAGTTCCTGGAGGAGCTGCAGCTGGGGCACAACCGCATCCGGAGCCTGGCGGAAAGGACCTTCGAGGGGCTGGGCCAGCTGGAGGTGCTGAGCCTCAACAACAACCAGCTGCAGGACATCAGGGCCGGCGCCTTCCTGGGGCTGCACAACGTGGCCGTGATGCACCTGTCTGCCAACTGCATCAAGGTCCTGCCTGACTTTGTCTTCAAGGGGGTCAGCAAGCTGCACAGCCTCCACCTGGAGCACAGCTGCGTGGGCAGGATCAGGGCCAACACCTTCTCGGGGCTCTCCAGCCTGCGGCGGCTCTTCCTGCAGCACAACAGCATCTCCCTCGTCGAGGACCAGAGCTTCAGCGAACTGCACGAGCTCCTGGAGCTCGACCTGAAGCACAACAGGCTGAGCCACCTCTCGCCCCAGCTCTTTGTGGGGCTGAGCAACCTGGAGTACCTCTTCCTCTCCTCCAACCAGCTCCTGGAGATCTCCCAAGACACCTTCAGCCCGCTCCAGAGACTCTTCTGGCTCGACCTCTCCCACAACCAGCTGGGGACACTGGACAACAGCGTCATCTCCCCCCTGGCCAACCTGCGGTACCTCAGCCTGAGGAATAACTCCCTGGAGACCTTCTCGGTGGCATTCCTGAGCTTCCCTTTCACGCTGGAGCAGCTGTGGCTGGGGGGCAACAACTGGCACTGCAACTGCTCCCTGAAGGGGCTGCGGGACTTCTCCCTGCAGCACCCCGGGCTGGTGCCGCGCTTCGTGCAGTCGGTGGCCGAGGGGGACGACACCCATGTCCCCATCTACACCTACAACAACCTCACCTGCCTGCACCCCCCGGGCCTGGCGGGGCTGGACCTCCGTGACACCGCCGAGGAGAGCTTTGCTCACTGCTGAGCTGGGCTGGCTCTCCCAGGGACCCTCATCTGCCACCTCCCTGGCCCTGGCCCGGCCTCCCCCGGGGCAGCAGCAGCAGCTGGGGCTCTGTGGCCACCCCAGAGGAGCTCAGGAGATGCTGGATGGGCACCAGCGCCCTGGGCTTCAAACTGAGTATTTCAGTCCTTTAATATTTAAATAGCAGCCCCTAGAGCAGAGCATGGCTGCTCCCAGCAGGAGCATCTCTGGATGGGGGAATGCTGCAGCCACAGCCCAGGCCAGGACTTTTATGAGACCAAACAAAGCCTTTTCCTGCCATGGAGCAGTGGATAAATCCTAAAAGCCCCCCGAGCTTAGGGAAGGGGGCAGAGGACTTGCTGTAATGATTCCTTGCAGCAGCAGGTGTAGGCAGGGCACAGAAAGCCACACGTTGCTCACCTGATAAATGGCAGCAGGTAAATAAACCTTTGGAGCTATTGCAACCCACCTTGTAAGTTATGTTTTTTTCCAAAGCTCGTGCTGCCTACGGCCGGGATTTCTCCCCAGAGCCCCTCAGGGTGAGGGATTCAGCCTCCTGGGGGGGTTCCCAGCATTTCCTGGGTGGGTGGCACATTCCAGGGAGGGAGCAAGAAATGCCCAGCTATCCCACAGAAACCAACAGTCCTGACAAATTCCAGCGCTACTGCCCAGCTCTCCAAATCCCAGATAAATGTCCAAACATCAGACAACATTTTCCTGGAAAACTGCATGAGGGGAAACCTGCTCGGGTGTGGGTCCTTGTGCAGCGGGAGCAGGGGTGGATGCTGCTCCTGTTCTCCTCCAGGCAGTGCCTGCCTGCCTGCTGTAATCCAGTCCTGTCAGTGGAAATCCAGGATTTCCCTGCCTTCCCAAAGCCTCACTGGGAGGGCGAGTCCCCAAGGTGGAGAAGGAGGCAGGCAGGAGGGGCTCAGAGTCCAGGAGGGAGGGAGGGAGATGAGATGTAAGGCCAGCACCTTCATCTGCTTCCCCAGCTTAACTCAAGGCTGCCAGAGGAGGGCAGGTCCTGTGGGAGCACAGCCCAGGGGAAGAGGTGCAGGGAACAGGACACTGGGAAGGGAATGAAGCAGGAACCACCGGGGGACACCCAGGAGCCCTAGGCTGGGGTTGGAGGAGCTGTGGCAAAGCAGCCCATGAAGGGCTGCCAGGGCTGGCTCACAGCCAGACAAGGGGCAGGCTGGATCCTGACACTGTTATAGAAGGGATTTAGCTGAATTCCAGCAAGGAAACCTGGGAAAAGCAGGAAGCACCTTGATGCCTGTGAAGGGCCAAAACTCAGAGCTACAGCGAGGCCTGAAGCCATGGAAAAACAGAAGTGGCAGACTTGCATTTGAAGAGAAGTGTTTACTGCCTGGAACCTTGAAAAATATTCCTGAGTCACTCAAGCCTGGCAGACCCAAGGCCTCGTTTCCAGCATGATGGGATGCAGCTCCTGAAGGCATTTCCTCATGCCCAGCCCACGCTGTGCCCTCACCGGCCCATCAGGAACCAGTGAGCCGAGAATTCCCAGCACAGGGGCCTGGCCTGGCTCCGCACGGGAGCTCCCAGCACGGCTCAGCCAGTGAAGCAAGTCCCGTGTGATGCATCAGGCAGGGCACTGGGAGAAGGCAGCAGCACATGGAGCCACGATCCAGGTGATCAGAGCCGTGTGAGGGAACAACAGCACTGCACACTGCAGCCCCAGGGCCTCTTTGGGTCGGAGGGGATGGAGCCACTGCCCTCTGGGACTGCCAGGAATCTGTGCTCCCCCTCCCTCCCTCACAGCCCAGCAAGACATGTTGAGTTAAACAGCTCCTGCATCCCCTTCCAGCTGCTGGGGCACCAGTCCAGCTCCACACCCTCCTCAGGAGCTCCTCTGCGATGTGTCCAAGATCTGCTGGGCAATGTGAGTCAAGGCAGGGAAGGCAGAGCTCTTGGGAAACTCTTGGATGAAGTCTCTGCCATCTTCCAAGCTCTGGCTGAGCTGGGGGTCCAGGGGGACACAGCCTGTGGGGCAAGGGAGAGCAGAGTGAGAGCGCGCTCCCTGTACAGATAAGGCCTGCAGCCAGGGATAAAAAACACACTGCCAGTCAACTCCAAGGAAAGTGGGAGGGAAGAGCCACCACTGCCCTCCCTAAGCTCTCCAGGAGATAATTCTCACCTGCCACCACTTCCTCTGGGTCCAAGACCCACCCCCCGGCCCGGTGCTTGGTGAGAGGCAGCCCTGTCCAGGGACAGGGCTCAGCCCTCGGTTCTCGGGAAGGCTCTAGACATTCCAACATGGTTCTCATGGAGCTCCAGGCCAGTTTACACTGTCACCAAGGTGTCAGCAGTCAGAGCAAGCTGCTGGCATCACCATCTCTGCCCCAGCAGGGCCAGGGGCCCACTGTGAGGCGTGTGGACGGCAGAGAAGCAAAGCACAAAGCTCAGCTCCGCCCAGGTGCCTGGGGCTCACA
The DNA here is from genome assembly GCA_013390045.1 of Picathartes gymnocephalus. Classification (NCBI taxonomy): domain Eukaryota; kingdom Metazoa; phylum Chordata; class Aves; order Passeriformes; family Picathartidae; genus Picathartes; species Picathartes gymnocephalus. Next base: position 506,869 of record WEKY01057165.1, on the reverse strand, counting down.
GCCCAGCCCCCTGGGATGCTCCTTCTCTGTGCTCAGCCCTCCCACAGCACCACGAGATGAGCCATGAGCAGAGCTCTGCTCCAGAGGCCACTCACCCAGGAAGGGCACCCCGGCATGCTTGGCCAGCTCCTCACCTCCCCCTTTGGAGAAGATGTTTGTGCATTCCTGAAGGAGGAAGAGCAGTGAGTCAGCAGGCCCAGAGCCCCGTGTGACAGGGGAGGTGCTGCCAGGCCCTGAGCAGAGCCAGCTCCCCTGCACCCTCCAGCCCCAGGCATTCCCTGTGCCCCCGCCCTCTCCCAGCGCTCCTCAGGAGAGCAGAGCCCAAAGCTGGCAGCGCCTCCTCTCCCTGGCTCACAGCATCACCCTCGTGGCATTTCCCCATTCTCCACCCAAGGCTCAGCACCCCAATACCACAAGGAAGATCCCATAACAGCCCCAAGGCTGGACAGGGAGGTCAGGAGAGCTCACAGAGCAGTGGGGGCACACGAAGCCGCTCATGTTCTCCACGATGCCGAGGATCCGCAATCCCGCCTTCCTGCAGAACGTCAGCTCCCGCCTCACATCCCCCACGGACACTGCCTGAGGGGCAACAGCAACAACTGGGGATCCCTCTGGCCACTCTGACTGGGGCTCCAGAGCAGATGTGCAGAACAAGCAGCCACAGACAGCCCTGTGCAAACCTGGGCTGTGTTTTCCCCCCCTCCAAACCTGCTGCCTGCCAGGAATTCCAGCCCCGTGTCCTACCTGAGGGGTTGTGACCAGGACTGCTCCGAGGAGCTGGTAGGGCCTCAAGGCCTCCACGGTGGAGATGTGCTCGTCAGATGTGCCTGGTGGCGTGTCCACAATGAGGAAGTCCAGGTCCCCCCAGGCCACGTCAGTGACAAATTGTTTGATCAAAGCTATGGAAATTAAAGGGCCAGATAAAAAAACCCCAAACCACAACAGGTTTCAGCAGGTGGGAGCCGTGGGACAGGGGCTGGGTAACAGGGACCCAGGGAGGGGACAAGGCTGGCTGTCAGCACAACATGAGCTGCACTCTCCCCATCTGAGTGATTTCAACCCACCCTTGGGACACAGGAGCTTTGTTCCCCCAAGGAATAACCTCTCCAGGAGGGTTCACAGGAGGTTTCAGCAGCAGCAAACCCCAGTGTTACCGTTTTTCTTGGGTCCCCTCCACACCACGGCATCGTCCGGCCTTTCCAGCAGGAAGCCGATGGACATGAGGGCGATGGCCTTGTCCTGGCCCACGAAGACGGGGACCCAGCCACTGTCACACTGGTGCACAGCACTGTCCTGCACCCTCAGCATGCGTGGGATGCTGGGGCCACACAGGTCCACGTCCAGGATCCCCACCTGGGGACAGGCACAGCCCTTCAGACAAGTCCAGCACGGTGGGCTCAGGAAGGCCTGACCTCCCAAATTTGGGCTGCTCACAGCACTTCCACAACAGCCCTTGCAGTTCAGCAGCCACATTTGAAGCACAAATGCTTTACATTTTGCATCCCTCCTGACCTCCTTCTCCCCAGGGAGCATCTCCTGGGGGTTTCCAAGTGCTTTATGCCAGAACCCAAGTGGCACTGGCTGCACAGAGCCTTTAAAGAGATCCCCAGGGAATTCAGTCTGTGTCCTGCCCTCACATTTCCTTTTTGTCTCCATTTTAAGAGTCCTTGAGCTCACCCACTTCACCCCACAGAGGGAGCGAGGGTGACACCACAAAGCAGCAAAGTCATGGCCCAGTGCCAATTTCAACAACAAATACTGGGTGATTTAATAAAATACCTAAAAGAGAAATGAACTGCAGTACCTGATCCAGTTACCTGAACTGGATAACACTACCACAAATTGCATTTTTACAGAGAATCCACACGCTGCCCATACATGGAAAGGGTGGGCAAAATCCAGCCCAGCTGGAGACTGGAAGGGAAAAGCCAGAGCTCAGCACCCCAAAGCCTCACTCACCTTCTTCCCAGCACTCCGCAGCGCCAGGGCCAGCTCGGTGGAGATGGTGCTCTTCCCAACACCTCCCTTGCCCGACAGCACGAGCAGGATGTGCTGCACCCCAGCCAGGTTGGTTCTCTCTGCAAGTGTATCACAGAATCATGGAATATCCTGAGTGGGAAGGGACCCACAGGGATCATCCAGCCCAGCTCCTGGCCCTGCACAGACACCCCAACAATCCCACCCTGGGCATCCCTGGGAGCAGTGGCCAAACCCTCCTGGAGCTCTGGCAGCCTCGGGGCTGTGCCCATTCCCTGGGGAGCCTGGGCAGTGCCCAGCACCCTCGGGGGGCAGCACCTTTCCCTGATCTCCAGCCTGAGCCTGCCCTGGCACAGCTCCAGCTGTTCCCTGGTCCTGTCCCTGGTCACAGATCGGAGCTGTAGCCCCGGTGAGCTCTCAGTGTAAGGCTGTGGGAAAGAAGAAGTGGATGTGCCACAGGCATTTTGTCATCAGAAAAGGGACAATGAGAACAACGGCAATGGGCAGCGTGCGTGGGGAGCAAAGGCTTGTCCCGATGACCTAAGTGACAACTGGGCAGCAGAGCAATAAACACGCACTGGGCTCGTGGGGCTCAGCCGGGGCATGGCCGGAGGCTGATGGTGAGCTCAGGCCCTTGGCGTTTCCTTCCTCCATGCCACATCAGTCGCTTCCTGCCAGCCCCACGCTGCTCTCCAGCCTTCCTGCCATTCCCTGCTGTGCTGTCAGCGCTCCCGGCTCTGCTTTGGGCTCAGTTCCCCAGAGCAGCGAGCGCTCGGGACCGGTGTCCCCGGCCCGGGACAGCACAGGGGGCAGGGGGGCGGCCGGGGCGCTCCAGCCGGCAAACGCCACCCGCCCACCCCGAGCCGCGTTCCGGGCACCCCGACACGACCGGGCACGGACTGAGCGCGCCGGGGCTGGCCCGGCAGCACAGCAGCACCGGCGGCATGGAGCCCGCATGCACCATGGCAGAGCTCATCCGCACCTCCGCTGACGGTAAAGGACACGGGCCCCACAACAGGGAGGGGGAAAGAAAGGGCCCGGGGAGGGGCGAGGCAGCGAGGTGTTCCCGGGATAGCACCCGGTGCCAGTGGCAGCCCCGCGCCGGGCCCGGTTATTCGGCGCTGTCTCCCGCGGGAGCTGGGCCCGGGCCTTTCGCAAGGCTCAGCGTCACCTCCCGCTAACCGGGGCCCGCCGCATAAGGGAGCCTGGCCTGGCCCGGCCCGGAGCTCCCGTCACCGGGAGTCGGGCCCAACACCGCGGCAACGGCTCGGCCCGAGCAATTCGGGCCCCCACTAGGCCCGGTCATTCCAGCTGGGACGTCCCCCGCGAGCCCGCCCAAGCCGAGACCCCAGATCCCGGTTCCCGCAAGCCGCGGCCTCTCCGCCGCTCACCCCCGGCCATCTCCTCCATGTCGCCTCCTCGCATCGCTCGCTTCCGCCTTCCGCCGGCCCACAGCTCCGCCCCCTCAGACTGACAGGAGGCGTGTCCAATCGCAGGCTGCTCTCTCACCGGAGGTCCTCGCCCCCGGAGTTTGGCAGCCAATCCACTCCTCGCGCTCTCCTCGCATCAGCCAATGGGCTTAGCGCTTTCCCTTCTCGAGCGGCCGCCCAATGGAGCGGCTCCCTGGCGATTGGCACACAAGCTAGCCAACAGTACCGAGCTGCCTCAGACCCCGCCCCCTCCGCCTGTGAGTGACAGGATGTTCAGCCAACGGCGAAGGGGCGCGACGCGGCCGTAGCCAATGGGCGCCTGGGGGCGGTGCCGGGAGCGGATTGTTGATGTCCCGGGAGGGGAAAGTAGGTCAGAGCGCCGCGGGGCCAGGCCGGGCCGGGTAGGTGGGCCGGGGGCTCGGGGGGACGGGCCGGAGGTGGGATCCGGGTTTGGGGTTTGGCTCAGGGCGGATCGGGGTTGTGCGACCCAAGCGCGGTGGCCTGGCCTGGCCTGGCCTGGCCGTGTCCGGCCGCGCTTCAGCTGCCGGGACAGCCGGGGCTCCGGTGCCCGCCCTCGGTGGAGCCGCTGCCTCCGCGGCCAGGGAGACGGGCCAGGTCCCCCGCCGTGGTCCCCCCCGCGCCGCTCGGTGTCTAGGGAAGCGCTGGGGCAGCGCGGGCCCTGTGCGGGTCACGCCGCAGCATCGCCCCGGCCCGCGGAGAGGCCTCAGAGGGCTCAGGGCCTCTCAGGGTTGAGGGGCTTTTTGGTGTGACAGCAGAAGCGGGACAGTGGCCGTCACCTGTGCTGGCACTGCTGAGGCATCTCCAAGCCTAGGGGCAGTTCTGGGTAAGAAGGAGATTGGGGTACTTGGAGCATGTCCAGGGAAGGGAACAGAGCTGGGGAAGGGGCTGGAGCACCAGGAGGGGCTGAGGGAGCTGGGAAAGGGGCTCAGCCTGGAGAAAAGGAGGCTCAGGGGGGACCTTGTGGCTCTGCACAACTCCCTGACAGGAGGGGACAGCCTGGGGGGGTCGGACTCTGCTCCCAGGGAACAGGGACAGGACTGGCCTCAAGTTGTGTCAGGGGAGGTTTAGGTTGGATATTGGGAAAATTTCTTCATGGGAAGGGTGGTCAGGCACTGGCACAGCTGCCCAGGGCAGTGGTGGGGTCACCCTCCCTGGAGGGGTTTGAAAGCTGTGTGGATGTGGCACTTGGGGACATTGTCTAGTAGTGGCCTTGGCAGTGCTGGGGAAAGGGTTGGACTCGTTCATCCAAGAGATCCTTTCCAGCCATAATGATTCCATGGCTGACTCTGCTGTCGGTGCTGGATCATGTACTGGGATCTTTGTGCTTACTCTAGGCCCCAGCCTTAGCAAGGGCCTGGGGCAGCAGAGCTGCTCTGCTGGACTGCCGTGGGCGCTCAGCAAAGCTGCAGAAGGGCTTTCTGCTGTGGTTTTAGATGCTTTCCCAGCTGGGCTGGGAGACAGGCAGCTGCTTTCCTTCTGCCTGTTGTCCTTGAGGCAAGTTGGACAGGTCTGTCACAAGCCTGGTTTCCCTCCAGTGAGCAGGAAAGTGGTTTCTCTTCCTCTCCAAGCGCTGAGAGCAAAGTCTTCCCTCAGAGAGCAGTTGCAGGTGGTTAACCTTCCCCGCAGACAGATGGGCTGCAGTGCAGGTGGCTGGAGGCAGGACAGCTGCTGGAGGGTCACTGGGCACCAGGCAGGCTGTGTCTCGGAGCAGCCTGGTCTAGTGGAAAGTGTCCCTGCCCATGGCAGGGGGTGGAACGAGATGAGCTTGAAGGTCCTTGCAACCCAAAGCACTCTGTGATTCTGACAGCCCTGAAGCTCCCCAGGCCAGGTGAGAGGTGGCTGCTGGACCCAGTTCCTGCAGAGGGGCAGCTGCTGCCACCACCACTGGATACTGGGGGCATTTCTAGGGGCCAGTGGAACACCTGGCTCGGAGAAGTTGACCTTGGGTGGAGAAAGAATTGGAAGTTCACAGAATCTCTTGATGCGGAGGGAACTTCCTTTGCGTCGGCCGATCTTGCGCTGGTGCCCCAGAGGGGTTTGGTGGCCCAGGGGACGTGGCAGAAGTGTAACCTGGTGTCCCTTTCCCCAGCCTACCTGTCTGCGAGCAGCATGGCACGGCGCCCACGGAGCAGCCGGGCCTGGCACTTCGTCCTGAGCGGGGTCCGGCGCGAGGCCGACGGCCGGGCTGGGGCCCGGGGCTGGGGCTACGACTCCGACGGGCAGGTAGGCCAGCCTGGGGGACTCTGGGTGGCACAGGGGACGTTTTCCTTTCCCTCATATCAGTTCTGAACTGGCCAAAAGCAGAAAGGGTTTAATTATGGTCAGTATTGATGCTAAGCTAAATGCTTTCTTAAGCACAGAATGGGTGTGTCATACATCAAGTACATACAATACTTTTTTTGGAAGCAGAGGTCCAGATAAGTGTTTGAAGTGGATCAGTTCCCTAATCTGGCTGGCTGTGCTTCCTCCTGGGCTGTGAGGGGCTTGGAGATGATGGTGGAGATTGCGGGGCAGTGTCTTCAGACTGCAGTTTTCTCACGTTTCCTGCTCTGCAGTGTGAACATCACTTCTGAACCTGCTCCAGGTGTGCTGGAGATGGGAACACAGCAGGGAGAACAGGAGTAAAACAGTACAAAGAGTGACTGATTGGCCTTTGCCATCCTTCGCTCTTTTCCCTAGTTCTTGAGTATGTGAGTTGAGTTCCCTGTGCAGTAGTGGGGAACACAAGGAGCTGCTCCAGGAGCTTCAGAGCCACACTGAAGCCATGAGGCTGCTGCCAGAGCTCAGTGTCCAAACCCAAGCACTGTGCTTCCAGAAACTGAGCAGTGTTCTGTCCCTGCAGTCATGGGAGTGAGAGGATTTCTAGGTAGCAGCACTTAGGGAAGTTAGAAGTTAGCAAAGACAGAACCTGCGCTCTTGGGTCTGCAGGCCAGAGAAGGAAGCCTGGGCAGTACATATGTAAGCCCAAGTAATTTCAATTCCCTGTCCTACACAGCTGCAAGAACACGAATTTAAAGGATTTTTGTCATTAAATACACCTTACCATGGGGGTGAATAACAAGCAGGTACCTCTGAGCAGTGTGTAAACCTAGAGTAACTCTGCAGTCAGTGATAAGAGAATTCCTTAGGCAACACCGTACCACAGGAGTGAAACTGAGCTGTGACTCTCACAGCGTCCAGTCCAGGATCACTTTGGTCTCTTGGCACTGAGGAACAGTAAATCAGTTTTTTGTGCTCATGAAGGTAAACAAAAGCCCTTTAATCCTGCCCTGGGTTCCCCGTGGGCCTGTCTGCAGTGCTGGCCTAAGGAGCTGCAGCCGTGCTGCTCAGCTGGCTCCCTTTGTTCTGCCCCTTCTCCTCCTCACAGCCTCTCCAGAGCAGCGCTTGGCTCTGCTGATGGCTGGAACCTGCGTGGTGAAAGCCAAAGCTTTAGCACAGAATTTCCTTCAAAATGTGCATCTTCCAGACTTGGGCTGGCACCCTGCTGTGACAGCTCCTTGTCCCTGGCAGGCACAAAGAACGTTCCTGCACTGCAGAGTGCTGAGAGGTCCCTGCAGCTCAGCAGGCACTGTCCATGTCCCAAAGCAGGGTAATTCCATGAGCACAGCCTTCCTGTGTGACAGGCCAGGACATGAGCCTGGGGCTGTGTCTGCCAGCCCAGCTCCCACACCCAGGGATGCCCAGCAGTGACCATCCCCTGTTCTCCCCAGCAGCACAGCGACTCAGATTCGGAGCCAGAGTTTTCCTCCCTGTCTCCCTCCATCCCGAGTGCCATCCCTGTGACTGGAGAGTCCTACTGCAACTGTGAGAACCAGAGTGAAGCTCCCTACTGCTCCAGCCTGCACGCCCTGCACCGCGTGCGCGACTGCCGCTGCGGCGAGGAGGACGAGTGTAAGGGGGCTCGGGATCGGGGGACCCTTGCAGTGTCCTGTCCCTGTCCCAGCATTCCTTTGTTTACATCCCGAGGCTGTAGGAGGATTACCAGCCCGTGCCTGCTGTCGTGTTTCCAGGCTCAGGGCTGATGCTGTTACGGCGTCAGCGCTCACCTCTGGGACCTGCCTTCCGATCCGGCTTAGGCCACCAGTGAAACAGAGCCGGGCTGAGTGCCCTCCTGATCCCTGCAAGGGCTGCTGGGGTGCCTGGCTCAGAGCACGGGATGGGCTTGGGCTGGGGGGGGAGAGCCTGTGGCATGGCAGAGCCACACCTTGATCCCATGAGGAGTGCGGGGAGAAGGGAGGTGTCAGCCAAAACTGGGCCAGGTGAATGCTGACAGCCTTGGAGCACTGATCCACCCCTGGTGGGACACTGCAGAGTAGTTCAGGCCTCAAGCAGTTCTCTGATGTGCACAGCTTAAGATTCGCCCTCTTAAACAATGAGAGAAATACAAACAAACTCACCACCAGGCCTTCAAAACAAACATCCACCTGTGCTCTGGCTTGGGGGTTGTTCCCTGAGGGTCTTCACCCATCTTTGTCCCCTCTGTGCTTCCTCCACAGATTTTGACTGGGTGTGGGACGACCTGAACAAGTCGACGGCCACGCTGCTGACGTGTGACAACCGCAAGGTGAACTTCCACATGGAATACAGCTGCGGCACGGCCGCCATCCGAGGGAACAAGGAGCTGGCAGATGGACAGCACTTCTGGGAGATCAAAATGACCTCCCCAGTGTATGGCACTGACATGGTATGTGTGGGGCACACAGGAATGCCCAGGGGATTGGATAGGGGCTGGCAGGATGAGGTTCTACCACGGCAGGTCGGGTTTGAGGCTGTCTGGAAGTGCACAAGTCCATGGGGACCTGATGAGATGCATCCCTGGGATTGGAGGGAGTTGGTGGATGAAGTGGCTTAGCCACTCTGTCATATTGGAGAAGTTGTGGCAGTCTGGTGAAGTTCCCAGTGACTGGAAAAAAGGAAACATAACCCCCATTTTTAAAAAGGGAAATAAGAAAGATCTGGGGAAGTACAGGCGGACCAGTCTCACCTCTGTGCCTGGCAATCAGGGAGCAGATCCTTTTGGAAACTATGCAGAGGCTCGTGGAAAAAGTGGAGGTGATTGATGACATCTATCATGGCTTCACTGAGGGATTCAGTGGCCTTCTGTGATGGGATTGCAGTGTTGGTGGAGGAGGGAAGAGGAACCGATCTCATCTGCCTGAATTTGTGCAAAGCATTTCTTGCTGCCTTGCATGACATCCTTGTCTCTAACCTGGAGAGACATGGATTTGACAGAGGGACCACTTGGTGGACATGTAATTGTCTGGATGGTGACATGCAAAGAGTTGGAGTCGACAGAGACCAGTGACAAGTGACATTGCTCAGGGGCTGGCATTAGGACCAGTATTGTTTCACATCTCTGCGGGGGACATGGACAGTGGAATCAGGGCACCCACAGGCAGCCTGGAGCTGACTCCCAGCTGTGTGGGGAGGTGACATCCTGGAGGGGAGGGATGGGGCATCCAGAGGGACCTGGACAGGCTGGAGAGGTGCGGCCAGGGGAAAAAGGTTCAACAAGGCCCAAGTGCAGGTGCTCTATCTAGGTCAGGGCAACCCCAAGCACAAATCCTGGCTGGGCAGAGAATGGATGGAGAGTAGCTCTGGGAGAAGGATTTGGAGTGTTGGAGGATGAGAACTGGACGTGGCCTGCCCATGAGCACCTGAAACCCCCCCCATGCCCTGGGCTGAGCCCCCAGCAGGGGAGGGGGGGATTCTGCCCCCTCAGGTGAGACCTCACCTACAAAGCTCCCTTCAGCAGAAGGACATGGAGCTGCTGCAGTGAGTCCAGAGGAGATCATGGAGATGCCCCAAGGGCTGGAGCCCCTCTGCTCTGGAGCCAGGCTGGGAGAGCTGGGGGTGTTCATCTGGTGAAGAGAAGGCTCCAGGGAGACCTCAGAGCCCCTTCCAGGGCCTAAAGGGGCTCAAAAGAACTGGAGAGGGACTTGGGACAAGGGCCTGGAGAGGGGGGAAGGGCTTCCCAGTGCCAGAGGGCAGGGATGGATGGGATATTGGGAAGGAATTGTTCCCTGGGAGGGTGGGGAGGCCCTGGCACAGGGTGCCCAGAGAAGCTGTGGCTGCCCCTGGAGCACCCTGGAAGTGTCCAAGGCCAGGCTGGACAGGGCTTGGAGCAGCCTGGGATAGGGGAAGGTGTCCCTGCCCATGGGAGGAGGTGGAATGAGATGGACTGACAGTCCCTTCCAACTCAAACCATTCCATGGCTGTAAACAGGACAGTGACCTTCTCCAGCAGTTCAGCTGGGCCTCCTCACTTAGGAAAGGAGATTGGAGCTGGGAGCCTTCAGCTCTACCCTGAAACCCCTGTGAGTGTTTTGGGCTGAGCCAAGAAGAGGAGGGAAGAACTGGAGGTGGAATCTTGGTTGTGCTTTGTTGCTTGAAAAGACACTGAGCTTGTGCTCTCACTCCCTGCTTTGCCTCCCAGATGGTGGGGATTGGGACATCGGATGTGAACCTGGACAAGTACCGCCACACCTTCTGCAGCCTGCTGGGCAAGGACGAGGACAGCTGGGGCCTCTCTTACACAGGTAACATGGGCAGGGTGGCTGGATGGGCAGCAGTGACACAAGAGGTGCCACCAGACCTGTGAATCCCTTTGTCAAGGCCAGCAGCTCGCAGCCCTTGGAGCTCGAAGCCCTCTCCTGGCCCACTTTTTGTAGAGCCCTAGACCTGGTGTGGGACCCTGCAGGGCACCAGGGTACGACTGTCACATCACCACTTTGGGGTTTCAGTGCTGCTCCCTGTGCTCTGGAGTTGTAAAACCTCAACTTTCCCCTTTCCAGCCTCTCTGGGATGGGAGGGCAGGGATCAGGCAGTGCAGGGAAGTTTTTGGCACTGAGCAAGGCTGTACCAGCAGGTACAACCACAGAATGCAGGTTTTCCGCAGAATGACATTTTTTGGGTGTGTTTTCAGGACTGCTGCATCACAAGGGAGACAAAACAAACTTCTCCTCGAGGTTTGGCCAAGGCTCCATTATTGGGGTGCATCTGGACACGTGGCACGGGACACTCACGTTCTTCAAGAACCGCAAGTGCATAGGTGAGAGCCAGGGATGGGCTGGGAGGAACTCGAGTCTGGCTGCAGCAGGAAACACTGGGAAAGCAGAAGAACAAGGTGTGAAGTGAGTAGGAGGGAGGTCGCATTTGTTGTTTAGTAGATTGGGATTTTGGAAAGCTTTTCCCAACAGCTTTGCAGTTAACGGGTAGGTGTGAGTGGGGAGATCCCTGTCTAAACTAACGTGTCCTCCCTGGTGCTGTGCCCTGGCAGGGGTGGCAGCCACGAAGCTGCAGAACAAGAAGTTTTACCCCATGGTGTGCTCGACGGCGGCCAAGAGCAGCATGAAGGTGATCCGGTCCTGTGCCAGCTGCACCTCCCTGCAGTACCTGTGCTGCTTCCGCCTGCGCCAGCTCCTGCCCGACTACGTGGACACGCTGGAGGTGCTGCCCCTGCCCCCAGGACTCAAGCAGGTGCTGCACAACAAACTAGGCTGGGTCCTGAGCATGAACTATAGCACGTCGAAGCCTTCCTCGTCCTCGGGGAGCGACTCGGACAGCTCGTGCGGCTCGGATGCAGAGGCCTGCCAAAGGAAGAGGTGCAGGAGGACATAATGGCTCTGCACACCAGGTGGGTGGGGGTTTGTTGTGTTCTCTGCAAGGGCCAACCAAGCCTGATGCACCTCCTCCTTCTGGGGGACATCCATTTCCACGTGTTGGCAAAGATTTCTCCGGTGCTGTGGAAATCTTTGGCCTCGACATCCATCACAGGCATTTAGAAGAGTTGCTGGCTCCAAGAGGTGCCAGTTCTGACACAAGAAATTGGTGGTGAAATATCTGAGCTTCATGTCCTGGCTTGTTGTGGAAGCCAGCACCTCTTCCTGAAGGACCTCTCTCCTCCCTGTTGGCACAGACAACGTTTAAGAAATTGGACTTGATGACAGGAGTTGGACTTGATAATCTTCATGGCTCCCTTCCAGCTCAGGATGTTCTGTGGTGATTAAGGCAGCCTCCTGGTTGGAGTGTGCTGTATTCCAGTCAGATAACGGACCTGACTCATGGAGCCACAATCCCAGGCCAGTGCTCTCCTCTCTGCGTGTGTAGGTTTGGCGTCTGCCATGACCTCGTCCCGCTCTGGGGCACGACGGAGCAGCAGCTGCAGGGAAAGGGCCCCCAGAGACACTGCTGGGAGCAGGTACAGGAGCTGAGCTGTGGGTAGTCGTCCTCGAGCCCCTGGGGACTCTTAATTGCTTTGCATGTTGGTTCCTGCTGCTTCTCCTCTGTCCAAGACTGTGTTAAACTGTAATAATAAAAGTAGAAGCTGTCTGTTATTCCTTTTGGGGCAGGAGGCTGCGGGTGCTTGTCACAAATAGCCTGGGCAGCAGCAGTGGAGGGGAGGGTTTTGGGTGCAGCAGTTGTGTGTCAGAGCTGGAGGAGGTGAAGGCAGCAGAGATGCCCTTGTCTTTGTGCAGGGCTCTTGTGTTTCCCACTGCACCAGAAGTCTGGCTGGGGTGATGTTCAGTGCAGCCAGGCCTGTGACTGTGGCTGTGCAGGGTTTATAGCCTGTCCTCTGGCAGGTCACACTGGACAAACACCCCAAACCCCCATCCCAGAGCCTGGCAATCAGAGCAGCCCCTCCAAGACTGTGTGGTCCTGCTGAGGGGAAGTGCTGGGTTAGGATGTGGACGAGTGACTCGTTGAGTAGTGGCCTGGTGCCCCTGTCAGGGAACGGGCTCTGTGCTCCCACAGCACTGGTGCCATCCCCAGGCCGGTCCCTGCAGGGCCTGGGGTCAGCCCATGGGGCTTTTCCCCAGCCTTTGAGCTCTCCTCTGGTGGGCAGCTGAGGACTCAGGGCTGTGCTGTCAGCCTTGCAAAGGGCATTGGAAAGTGGAGCAGGGCTGAGGTATGGATGGGAAATGGCTTTTAACCAGTTCTCTCTGTGGGTTCCACCAAGTTCCAGCTGCTGCCTTTTCCTCTGCTCCCATCACAGACCCCCACAGGGTCAGGTAAAATTTCTTGCACCATGTGCACTGAACTCCCTGCTGAGATTCCCAAAAGGCAGGGAGGAATGTGGTTTGCAGGGGCCCTCCTGCAGCACTGGTTGCTCCAAGGCTGTGGGAGGAAGTTCAGGGGTTCTGTGTCACTTTGCAAAGCCCCAGTGAACAATCCCAAACTTCAGCAGGCACTGAGGGAGCCTTGACCCCCCCTGCCCATCCTGGCTGTGGCTATTTCTGAGTAATAATGGAGTATTTGCTTTGGGAAAAGAGAATCCTGTCCTAACCCACCATTTCCCATGGATTTTCTGGAGCTTATCCAGCACTTTCTTGTGTTGGGAGTTCAGTGACCAAACTCCCCTGCCCTCCCCTGAGCTGTGTTACCCCAAGGAAGTGGTTCCTTTCCAGCCAGCTGGTTTTGACAGTTGGCAGGTGTTTTCCAAAGTGACTCAAACAGGACCCACCTGTCCCTGGAAGCCACAGCAGGATCTACAGTAAGAGATCCCACAAAGAGCCAGAACAGGACATGGAAAGTCAGGACACACTGGAGAAAAGACATGGCTTGTCCAACACCTCACCTGCGAGGACAGAGCTACAGCCAGCCCCTGCTGCAGCATTCCTGAGTTCTCACAGGAGACAGGCAGCTTTCCAGCCTGCAGGAGAGGAAGCTGGGGAAGCTAAAAGAGGAAATGAGAGCCAAGAGGCTGGAGAAAGCATCTGTAATGAGACACTTCTTGATGTGCAAGTCTCTGTTCTGAAGGAGAATCAGCTGCTTCCCCTGTCTGGGCTCCCAGCTGCAGCTCAGCCACAGCCAAGCAGTGGCAGATAAAAGGAGTGCCCAACACCACCCACAGTCCCTCTGTGGGGACCAGGACAGAACCAGAACAAGGCTGGGCTTAGAGATGTGGCAGGGTAAGCTTGCCCCAACACAGTGGTCTTTGCCACTGATGTCCCATGTCACTGGGATGCTCAGAGGGTGTCATTTGTCACCTGCTCTGCTGCATTCTCCATAGGCCTTTGAACACAGAAGAGGAGGAAAATTAGCACAGATGCTCTAGGAGAGCCCAGTCTTCCCTGCAGCACTCAATCCCATTGTTACAGTGAGGATCCATGACTGAGCCTTCATCCAAACCGATCAGGATGGGGGGATAAAGCTCAGAACAAGCAATATTTATCACTTGGAAACAGACCTTGCACACACTCAGTTGTGTGCTATCTCTCCAGAGAGAGCTGTAAGGCCACTTGTTGAAATAAATGGTTTGGGTTGGGAGCAGTCTTAAAGCCCATTTGTTCCATCCCCTGCCATGGCAGGGACACCTCCCACCATCCCAGGCTGCTCCAAGCCCCAGTGTCCAACCCTGGCCTTGGACACTGCCAGGGATCCAGGGACAGCCACAGCTTCTCTGGGCAACCTGTGCCAGGGCCTCCCCACCCTCCCAGGGAACAATTCCTTCCCAATATCCCATCCATCCCTGCCCTCTGGCACTGGGAAGAAACACATCTTCCAAGGAGGCTGTGCTGAGGACAGAGACCAAAGCTCTAGGGGAAGGAAAAGGACAGGAGAGTATTTGACTACATGAGATTTTAGAAAAAAAAGTTCTGACAGAGTTCCTCATCTAGTAGGAGTTTTATATGATTAATGTTCACAAAAACAAGCACGTGCTGATAAAAATGTGCCTTCATCCATTGGCTGAGCTGCTGTCAGAAGGGTCAGAGCATCCCAGTCTGATCCTGCTCCTGCCACTCTCAGTCAGGAACAGCAGAAAGCTCAGGAGTGTGGGGGGAGGAAGAACTCGGGGAGCTAAAGCAGCTCCCTGAAGGATCAGACAGCAGAAGAGCAAGGAAAGAGTGGGGTACACCGTGAGGAGAGCTTGGTGTGCTGTGGAAAGCCCCCACAGTTCTGGGGTGACATTTTCTGCCTGAGGAGCTGTAGCTGTCAGACTGCAGCAGCAGCAGCCACTGGGACACCAAAACCAGAGCTGAGGGACAGACCATGGGGGACAGTGGGTGCCCCAACAACCCCTGAGCTGCCCTGGCTGGGTGGGCAGCCAAAGGTATCACCAGGGGAACAGCCAAGAAGGTGTGAGCAGGGCCTGGGAAGTGAGAGCCTGGGAGGGCCAACAGGAGGGTGAGCAGATACTGCTGGAACAAGGCTCTGGTTTAATCACACACTCACCCAGAGACAAGCCTTGCTTCCCTGGGGAACTGGTGCCACATTGCTCCATCATTGGTGGCCTTGTTTGCTCCATCAACACAGAACTTTTAGTGAGGATGCACATGACAGCCCCCCCTGCCCTTGTCCTCCAAACCTTCACAGGCCACAGAGGGCTTTGAGGGCTCACCTGTAACAGGGGAGGGGTTACTTCTACTGTAGCTGCTGCTGCTGCTGCAGGGCTGACTGTTCTACTGCTGGAATTGTCACTTCCACACCTGCCAGAGTCCTGGGCTGTCCTTCTCCACTTGCAACCCCTGACCCAGGCCCTGGAAGGGCAGGAAGGAAACTCCTGCAGCTCCAGCTGTCTCCTGCAGAAAGAGCTGGGAGCAAGGCCTGAGGCTGGTGTGTGCACAGACCCTGCAGCCCTCCCCTGGCATTAAGCTCTGGGCTTCTTCTAAAGCCTCTTTCTGCCAAAGGCTAATATTTTTTCCCACTCAATCTTCTTTCCTTTCCTGGACATCTCCAGAGCACAGGGGTGAAAAGATTTTCCTGAGGTCATCTTCCCTCCTTCCCTAGTGCTGAGTCACCACTGCATTCACCACGAGGACAGATTTTCATCTGCAGAGACTCAGAAGGATCTTGAGACACACAAATAATCTGGGTCCTTCCACTGACAGCATCAAGGACAGGCTGGCAGCCACAGCCAAATGTTCCTGTACCTTTCACTGAGGTTTCCCAAAGCTCTGGGCTTGGGATGTGAGGGAATGACTCACTTGTGCAGGTGTTTTGTTGTTGCCGTTGTCAGAGAGGTGCTGGCCAAATTCCTACCACACATTTAGGGACAGCTCTGTGGTGCTACCCCACGGCTGCAGCACCCAGAGAAATGACAGAGCTGAAACATGTAACACACCGACCAAAGCTCAGGTAAGCCACGACAGCACGAGGTCCTCACCCTCTTCACCCCTTCTAGCTCTGAGACACCTGGTGAGAGCAGCAGGGCAGTGCTGGAGTCACCATCCCTGGGAATGGCCAAAAAACCAGTGGATGCGGTACTTCCCGATATGGCTTAGTGGGCACGGTGGTGTTTGGTCAAAGGGTGGACTTGATCTTGGAGGTCTTTTCTAACCCTAATGATTCTCTGGAAGCACAAGGGTTGGACACATGGACATATACCCGGGCGGGATGAGGCCGGGCTGGGCCGGCAGGGGAGGGAACCAGGAGGGCAGGGGAGGGAGCCGGGAGGTCAGGGGACGGAGCGGGGCCGGCAGGGGAGGGAGCCGGGAGGTCAGGGGAGGGAGCCGGGAGGAAAGGGGAGGGAGCCGGGAGGAA
>WEKY01057165.1:479561-490812 GCA_013390045.1 Picathartes gymnocephalus | reverse complement strand
AGGGAGCCGGGAGGAAAGGGGGGGGAGCCGGGAGGGCAGGGGAGGGAGCCGGGAGGGCAGGGGACGGAGCCGGGAGGGCAGGGGACGGAGCCGGGATGGCAGGGGACGGAGCCGGGAGGGCAGGGGACGGAGCCGGGATGGCAGGGGAGGGAGCCGGGAGGGCAGAGGAGGGAGCCGGGAGGGCAGAGGAGGGAGCCGGGAGGGCAGGGGAGGGAGCCGGGCTGCCCAGAGCTGTGTACGCAGCTACAGCAAAGCTGCTCATCTTTCTTAGCTCCCCGTAAGCCACAAGTCCTAACCCCATTTGGGGCACATTCCGGCAGGGCAGGAATTTAGCTCAAGGGATATCAAGGCAGGGTTTAGTGTTTGACCTACTTTGTGACTGCTGTGGCATCACAAGGAGCGCTGCTGCGCGGGGGGACAGGCTCTGCAAGGCAGGGAACTGAGGGAGAACCAACACCTCTTTCACAGCTGGGGGTGGATTTGGGGAGAGAGGGGAGGCTGCGTTCAGGCCCCTCTGAACAAGGAGCTCCAAAGAGTTTGCAGTCCCTCCTCGACCCCACTGCCAGCCAGGGAGAAGGTGTAAGCAAGTGCATGTAACCGGATCCAAGCCAGGCACCACCTCCCTGGTAAAGCATTCCTCTACACAACTCAAACACCTGGGGATTTGCCATCAGCTCAAGCCAAGGGACAGAAAACTTCAAGGACTGTAAGTTTTACCTGCTCGTGAGGCACAGGAAGCTTCCTGGGAGCTGGGGCTCTGCATGGCCAGGCTCAGAGAATGCTGCCTGCCCTGCTCTGGGCACAGGACTCGTGCAGGAGCCGCACACACTCACAGCCCTGGGCTGTTGTCTGTACAGAGGGAAAGGTCAGGCTTAGTCCCACATCTGCCACCTCAGATCTGACTCAGAGCTGGAGATAAAGGTGTGGCAGCAGCTCCCCTGTCAGTGAGAGGAGACCCCAAACCAGGGTGAGACCCACTGGCTGCCTCTGCTGGCAGAACTCCACAGGCCACAGATGGGTTTTTATACAAAAAAAATTATCCTCAGACTTAAGTGAGAAGACGAGGAGGTGGTGAGACAGGGGCTGTCCCTGAGAAATCATCTCTGATGCTCCAAGGACTGGAGCCAGGCCTGGAGAAGAGAAAGCTCCAGAGAGACCTCAGAGCCCCTTCCAGAGCCTAAAGAAGGCTCCAAAAGAACTGGAGAGGGATTTGGGATGGAGAAAGGGGAATAGCTTCCCACTGCCAGCGAGCAGGGTTAGATGGGATATTGGGAAGGAATTGATCCCTGGGAGGGTGGGGAGACCCTGGCACAGGGTGCCCAGAGAAGCTGTGGCTGCCCCTGGATCCCTGGAAGTGCCCAAGGCCAGGTTGGACATTGGGGCTTGGAGCAGCCTGAGACAGTGGAAGGTGTCCCTGCCATGGCAGGGGATGGGATGGGATGGGATGGGACGGGATGGGATGGGATGGGATGGGATGGGATGGGCTTTGAGGTCTGTTCCGACCCAAACCATTCTGGGATTCTATGAAATACTCCAGACAGAACAGGACAGACCAAGCTGCAGCTGCATCTTTGCAGGAATTCTGGATGTGATCCCACCATCAGCACAGAAGAGACTCCTCTGCTGGGCACCTACAAGGACAGGAAGGAGCCAGGACTGGGAGCAGCACACAAATGACACTCAAAGCACAAGACAAGGGCTCCAGGCCCTGAACAGCTCTCAGCGCACTGAACAGCAGCGAAGGTCCTCCTGCTCCTGCCTCACCTCCAGAGCATCAGCACCCATCTCCTCACTGGCACTGCCTATTCCTGTCCTTCTGCCTATTCCAGTTTTACATGGGACTGGACGGACTGGGAATTTCTCAGGGAAGAAGCACAGGCTGCCCAGACAGGAATAAATAAAATGCTGCAGCACTGCAGAGAAGTGAGAACTAACACAAACCTCTGCTTCCAAGTGCAAGTGTTTTCCTGGACTGTGTACTTGGAGTGTTTCTTTCAAGGAAATCTTTGTGGACTCCATGAGAATGGAAAAGCCAAATGCAAGGCAAGGCAATCCTGGCCTGGGCAGTTCCATCTGAGGAAGCAGCACCTGTCCTAGGGTTAAAGGTATATCCCTGGAGACCTTCTGCTGTGCTCAGACAGCTACGCCCAGTTTTCAGAGCAGCCCCTCTGTATCAGAGCTTTGTTCCAGGGTGGAGCAATGGCAGTTTGGAATGGATCCTCTTGTCTGTTCCACGTTCCCTTGGAAAGTAACCTGCTGTGGAGCACTTTGTGTAGCTCTGGCTCTGACATTTGTATCCCCTGGGTCCAGTAAAAGGTGCTTAAGGAAATCTTCTGGCTCTTCCAACCCCTCTTTATCCTAAAAGGTGAAATATTTCTAGCAGGATCAGTGGTCCAGCAGGAAAGCAGACAGAGCCCACACTGTAACAGGCACCAGCACTCCAGGCTTTGCCAATGCTATGCTGGTGAAAGACCATGGCTGAACTGAAAGGTGAAATCCTCCCCAAACAAGCAAAAAGGTGCAAAAAGAGCCTGAGAAGGAAGGCAGTGCCAACTGCAGAAATTGCTAAGTGTGATGAAAGGAGACAAAAAGCCTTTGTCTGCACTGCATAGTGCTGGATGGCCACGTTATCTGTACCTACGTGCTCTGGAGTCTCTTATATAACCACAGTATCTGAATGTTCTACCCAGCAAGAGCAAAAATAGAGTTCTGTCTCTGCCTGAAATTCCTGCAGTGGGGGCAAGCAGGGGAGCAGCCCCCCCAGCCTCCCCTGCCACGCTGGGATCCTTCCACACTCAGCATTCCCACTGAAATGAGAAGATATTTGGTGCCAGAAAGGTATTTGGCCTTTCAGGTTCCCAGTGAGTGGTTTAAAAAGTGATCACTGGGCTTTCCAAATGAGGCAGCAAATTTGTTCAGCCTCTTCCAGATGTGCAGCTGCTGCCCGTGGCACCAATCCATGCACACATCTGGGCTGAGAATGCTGAGCACCCAAGTGAAAGCTCTCTAGGAAGGATTTGTGGTCTCACTCTTGCTTACTGCAGCTACCTGGGCTCTCCCTAGACTGCCTAGAAACTGTGCCTAAAAGACACTGGCTCAGGAATAATCTGCCTGGGAATCAGGCCCAGCTCCATTTCCCAAGCTACCTGGTCACCAGTAATCCACATTTCTGGGGCTCCCAGAGAGGAAAGTCAAAGCTTTCTCCCCACAGCACATCATTTCCAGAGAAGATGAGGAGGACTGACCCAAGTGCAGAGTGTTTGGCATGTTTCTCTTGCAAGTTCTGCTGCAGAGAACTGCCTGAGGCTCTAAAGAATATTGACAGTGCAAGGAAATGAAAACTTTCACCCAAGTGCCTGCACTGGGATCTTTGAGGAGACCTGTGGAGAATGACAGAACAACCCTGGTATGAGAAAAAGAGGTGTTTCATCAGCATTAATAAACAACAAAAATAAAACAGGTGTGAAATGAGGGATTCTGCCTGTGTGGAAATCTGGCTGCCTGCAGCACACGCAGGTGCTGGCTGGCCTGGGGACTGAGCTGTGGACTTCATCACTGACACCTCTGCAGGCACCTTGAAAAGTGTCCAAGAATAAATCCTATCATATTAACAGAAACATCGTTATTTTTGAAACAGCTCTCTGTGAAGGAAGACTGAGATCAGCCATCAGGAAGCTGGGTTTCACCACCTGCCACACTCCCTCCAGCCCCACTCCTGCTCAGCAGGCTGGGCACACACCGATGTCACCGGGAGCACACGGAGAGTGCGCTCTTAATTAGCGGCTCCGTGAGCAGCTAATGAGAGCTGACACCATCCATTACGCACTCTGCAACCTTTCCAAACCGTGTGAGGGCTGTTTCCTTTCACACACACCTGCTCCAGACGCTATTTGTTTGAGATATTCCAACAAAACAGCCCGGCTGTCCCAAAGAACACAAGGGGGATGGCTGCTTGTCCACCTCAAAATTCCAGCATTGTTTTAGGGCAGACCCGAGCGGGACGGACGGAGAGCCGGGAGCTCCTCCGCGCTGCCCGCGCTCCCTCTGCCGGCACCAGAGCCCCGGGAACAGCGGGGAAAAGCCTCCGGCACCGCCCTCGCCTCCCGAGCCGCGTCCGCGACTCCACCACGGACAGGGTTTATCCTACAAAGGCTTCTCCGCTGGCACAGTAACAACCACCACAGCACCGCTGTGCTGGAGCAAACGGCGTTCCTCAGGCAAAGCCGTGCTCTGGATCTCCGGGATACAACCGCTAATTGTTTATTGGTACGAACGCGGGAATTATTTACTCAAAACCATGTTGGATAAAGCAGCTGGATCTCTGCTGTTTGGAGAGATTCCTGCTTGTCCCGGCCAAGACCTGAACAGAGGAGAGGGGGCAGAACACTCTCTGAAGAAGAGAAGCAGGTTGGAAGCAGACCCAGCACTCCATGAGGCACCTGAGCAGCTCTAGGAGCAAATCCAGGCCTCCACAGGGCACCCGGAGAAGGTGTTTCATGTGCTGGTATGTCCAGAGGCTGATCTTGGAGGGAGCTGAACCAAGAGGTGAGCTCCTGACAGCAGGAAATGGAGCCCTAGCGTGCAGTTCTACCTTATCCCTTCCTAACAGGCTGAGAGCGCGTTAATGGCCGGGATCTTACACCCCAAAATTAAATCACCAACACGTGCTCTGTACAGAGCAGCCGCCCCAGCCCTGCGGGGCTGGAGCTCTGCCCGTGTGCTCTTGCAGCGCGGCCCGGGGGAGCTCAGAGCTCCTCTTCCAGCGGCACCAGCCTGGGCCTGCCCGAGCTAAAGGGGCTGCTCAGTACCACACCAGCTGCCCATAACCGGACTGGTCTAACCACGAGCACTGTGCAGTCACGACCGCAACGACAGAGACAGCGAAGGCAAAACAGTCTCATAAACACCCGGGACGCTGTGGCCGGGCCAGCGGCGCAGGGGAGCTCAGAGGCGGCAGCAAGGAGGCCGTGGCTGGGACACCTCGCACAGGCGGAGCCCGGTGTGTGTCATTGCGCCCCCCGCCTCCATCGGTGCCCCGGCGGGCACCAGGCCCCGCCCGTTGCCGTGGGAACGGGCCGTGCCCGGTGTCCCGGTATCTCGGCCCCGCCGCTCCGCGCCCCCGACACGATGGTTCCGCTGGGGGCGCTGACAGCGCGGGGGGAGCACGGCCCCTTTAAGAGCGGCGCCGCCATGATCTGCCTGGTGCTGGGGCTCTTCGCCGGCCTCTTCCACAGTGGTATGGAATGGGACGGGACCCCCGGCCCTGGGTCTGAGGACCAGGGACCCCCACTCCCCTTGTGTCTGAGGGCCAGGGACCTCCTTTCCCCGGGAGAGACGCCGCGGCTGAAGGCCCTGGCCAGGGCCCCCCATCCCTGTGCCCTCTGCACCCGAGGGCCGCGGCCAGGACCGTCCTGCCCTCCTCTGCGGGAGCCTGGGAACCCCCCTGTGTCCCCACGGCTGAGGGCCTGCGACCCCCCTGTGCCCTCTGCACCCGAGGGCCGCGGCCAGGACCGTCCTGCCCTCCTCTGCGGGAGCCTGGGAACCCCCCTGTGTCCCCACGGCTGAGGGCCTGCGACCCCCCTGTGCCCTCTGCACCCGAGGGCCGCGGCCAGGACCGTCCTGCCCTCCTCTGCGGGAGCCTGGGAACCCCCCTGTGTCCCCACGGCTGAGGGCCTGCGACCCCCCTGTGCCCTCTGCACCCGAGGGCCGCGGCCAGGACCGTCCTGCCCTCCTCTGCGGGAGCCTGGGAACCCCCCTGTGTCCCCACGGCTGAGGGCCTGCGACCCCCCTGTGCCCGCTTGGCTGAAGGCCCCGAGGTGTCTCTTTCCCCCCCTCAGACCTCTGCCCTCTCCCTGCAGCCTTCAGCGGGGTCAATGAACGAACCTTCGTGGCCATCAAACCGGACGGGGTCCAGCGGCGCCTGGTCGGGGAGATCATCCGGCGTTTCGAGCGGAAGGGGCTGCAGTTGGTGGGGATGAAGCTGCTGCAGGTGAGCGGCTGGGCCCACCCAGGCTGGGGGTCCCTGGAGCTGAGGAGCCCCTGCAGCCCCCCCAGGCCCCAGCTGTGCTGGGAACTGTGGGGGGTTCAGCCTGTGCAGCCTGCCGGTGTCATTCCAGCACCAAATCCTCACAGTTCAGAGGAGTGTTGGCACTAGGAGGGGTGATCCCAGCTGCGGGGAGCGTGTCTGCCCTTGGCTGTGCCAGAGCTGTCACTGTAAGCTGGCAGGTGTTGCTGCTCTGACCTGGAAACTCCTGTCTGTGTCAGGCTCCTGCTGTTCCACTCCTGGAATGGAGCATCTGTGCAAGAGCTTAATTCTCTTAATGCCCTGCATCCCTGAGGTGCAGCCCTTGCCCAGATGCATATGTGTGGGAGCAGACTAAGCTCTCTGCTGTGTGCAGGCCTCGGAGGAGCTGCTGAAGGAGCACTACCTCGCCCTCCGGGACCGTCCCTTCTACGGCCGCCTGGTGAAGTACATGAGCTCCGGGCCCATCGTGGCCATGGTGAGTGCTGGCCTGGGCCCCTGGACCCAGGAGCAGGGGCAAAGTGCAAGGTCTGAGCAGCAGTGGCTGTTGGCGCAGTGGGAGCAAGGTGGTATCTCCCCTCGGGTGGTCTCTTGAAGCTGTACTGAACTGCAGGGATGTTTTGTGTTGTAAATTAAATCACAGAATGGTTTGGGTTGGAAGGGACCTTAAAGGTCTCATTCCACCTCCTGCCATGGGCAGGGATACCTTCCACTAAACCAGGTTGCTCCCAGCCCCATCCAGCCTGGCCTGGCCTTGAGCACTTCCAGGGATGAGGAGAAATCCACAGACAATTTGGATTATTTTCCAAAATCAACTTTGGAAGAATAATTTGGAGAGGACCTTTCCTGTCTCTCAGCTGGGTGGACCCTGTGGGGAATTCAGAGGGCAGATGTGACCTGCTGAGGCAGTTTGGAAGCTGATCCTGATTTTGCTCTCCCGTAGGTCTGGCAGGGCCTGGATGTGGTGAAGACAGTTCGCACCATGATTGGGGAGACCAATCCAGCTGAATCCAGGCCTGGCACCATCCGAGGGGACTTCTGTGTTGAAGTCAGCAAGTGAGAGCTTTTTTTCTTCCCTCAGTGTTTCAGGGCATCCTGTCCAGGCATTCCTGTGCCAGGCCTGCCCCAGCCACATGAGTCTGTATTCCCAGAGCACAAGCTCTCCCTTTTGTGCTCAGACCAGACCAGAGATGAGCTCTGCTTCCCAGGGTTGGCTTTAGCAGGAGGAAGAGCCTGGGTTGTGTCTTTCCTTCCTCCTGAGCCCTCTGTTGAAAGCAGGTGGGGTTTGCCTCTGGTAATCAGGACTGTCAGGCTGTGAAGAGGAAGGGAGGCTCCCACTCAGTCCTTTTGTGAGGTGAATATCCATGGATGGTGACCCTGGGTGGCCCCAGCCTGGCCTGTGGTAGACAGAGCTCTCACTGAACCATCCTGGCTTAGATCTCTGTCCCCTGATGTCTGCTTTGATGGGAGGGGCAAAATCTGGAGGCACAGCTGGAATCACTGACAGAAAAAAAAACCAAATCCCAGACGTACAGCCACTTGCAACTCCTCCTGTAGCAAACAAATGGCTCCTGAGCATAGGAGGAAGAAGTGCTGGGAACTGGCACTGCTGGAAGGATGAGGGGTGAGTGATAGGAAGGGATATTGTGGGATAGGACTGGCTCCATCCTGGTCAAGGGGGAACTTTCCAGACTGCAGCATCCCTCTCCCACCTTTCTCAGGCTGGTGCCAGCTGCTCCCTTTCTCTTTGCCCACAGGAATGTGATCCATGGCAGTGACTCGGTGGAGAGTGCCCAGCAGGAGATCTCGCTGTGGTTCCACCCCGAGGAGCTGCCGTGCTGGGAGGACACAGCTGCACACTGGATCTACGAGTGAGGGGCAATCCCAAGGAAACTTTATCTTCCTGCTGGCACACAGGACATGTCCATCCATTTCATGGCAGCTGCTGGGGCTGGCTGCAGATCCTGCTGTGGGATTCCTGTTCTGCTTGTGGGATCCTGGGAGCTGGGTTGTGTGTGGAACTCTGTGGTTCAGCTCCTGTCAAGGGGAGCTGTTTCTTTTTTTCTCTCTGCTCTAGTAAGTAGTTGGTATTGTTGTTCTGTTTGCTGCAGCATCTTAAATCCCAAGTAGCTCAAGCTGATTCACTGAAGTAAAACTTGGGCTCTTGGCCCATTCCTGGGTGTTCCCATGCCTGCCTGGAACAGGATAATGCATTTTCCTTGTTGCTGGGAGAGGTGCTGGTCACAAGGTGATGAGCTTGACAATTTACCTGCATTTCTAGAAGGCTTTTTACCAAAGGCTTTTAAATTGGGCTGCTATAGGATAAGGGAGCAAATTCTCATTTTGGAGCTCATTCCAAGACAAAGACTGAAGGATGGGACAATTCTCTGTCCCTTGGTGGGAGCTCTGCGTGCTGGGGCTGGCACAGGCTCACCCAGTTTCAGATGTGGTGAGTCCAGGGAAGGAAGATTCTCCAAATGCTGTTAAACGCACAATTCCTCAGGCTCTGGCTCCTGGCTGTGGCTCCTGGGAGTGGGAAGCAGCTCCTCCAGGTCTGCTCTGGCTCTCTGGGGCTGCACAGCCCTGACCCAGCCTGACATCACACTGTCCCTCCGTGGTGACTGATGTGAAGCAGCAGCACTGGGGCAGCCACAGGAACAGAAGGGGGAGAGGGAGGCAGGGAAGGGTTTGTGGATCCCCATGGGGCTCAGGAAGGACTGTTTAGGGGAGTATTTAGTTCTCTCTTCTGCACAGCATGGGCTCTGGAGTCCTGGGACTGAGCTCTGGGAGATCTGGAGATCTTTCCTTGTTCCCCTGAGAGCTTCCATTGGAGCTTTCCTCCTGGGAGGGTATCTGGAAACCAGTTTGCAATGGGCTGGATACCACCTGTGAGCTGTCCCTGGGCCACCCAGCTCCTCAGAGTTGTGCTGTGTCTGAGCTCCCTGTGCAGCCTCACCAGAGCATGAGCTCAGGGACAGGGACACGGAATCCTGCCCTGGAACAGGGACACAGTTAAACCGCGGGAACAGGATCCCCAGGGCTGTCCTGTGTGCAGGATGAGTTTGACCTGTGCCCTAAAAGCCTGTCCTGCTGGGTCCTCAGCTTTGTAGGTGCTGGGGAATGGGGGCAGAGTGAAGTCACCCCCACTCCCACTCCGTGCTGGCCCCAGGGTGGTGGGGCTGAGCAGGGCAGGGGTGGTGGGTCTCCCTCCAGTGAGTGGGGCTTTCCCCAGCTGCCTCAGCCAAGGCTCCTCCTGCCTCTGGGCCTTCTTCAGGCACCTGTGTCCAGCTCTAAATACCTGACAGATACTGTTTGTTCCTGAAATTTGTCCACTTGGCTGAACTCGGAGTCTGGCTGCAGAATATGCTGGTGAAGACCGAGGTGTGAAGCGAGTGGGAGGAAGGTCATGTTTGTTGTGCATTGAGAAGAGCTGTTGGCACCAAGAGCTGCCAGCTCTGACACAGGAAAACTCTGCCCAAACACCTGAGCTTCACCTCCTGTCATCGCCTCTTCTGAATGATCCCTCTTCCTCCTGTCTACACGGACAAGAATTAAGATGCCCTCCCAGTTTCAAAGCCCGCTGAACTCCAGTCAGATAACGGACCTGACTCATGGAGCCACAATCCCAGGCCAGTGCTCTCCTCTCTGCGTGTGTAGGTTTGGCGTCTGCCATGACCTCGTCCCGCTCTGGGGCACGACGGAGCAGCAGCTGCAGGGAAAGGGCCCCCAGAGACACTGCTGGGAGCAGGTACAGGAGCTGAGCTGTGGGTAGTCGTCCTCGAGCCCCTGGGGACTCTTAATTGCTTTGCATGTTGGTTCCTGCTGCTTCTCCTCTGTCCAAGACTGTGTTAAACTGTAATAATAAAAGTAGAAGCTGTCTGTTACTCCTTTTGGGGCAGGAGGCTGCAGGTGCTTGTCACAAATAGCCTGGGCAGCAGCAGCAGTGGAGGGGAGGGTTTTGGGTGCAGCAGTTGTGTGTCAGAGCTGGAGGAGGTGAAGGCAGCAGAGATGCCCTTGTCTTTGTGCAGGGCCCTTGTGCTTCCCCCCAGACCAGTGGCTGGGGTGATGTTCAGTGGAGCCAGGCTGCTGCTGCAGCACCACACACTCATGGCAGCAGAACCAGCAGGGTCTGTGCTCCTGCAGGACTCACAAAATCCCAGAATAGCTGAGAGGGGGCCTCAGCCCTGGGTGTCCCTGTGTGCAGGGAGGGCTCAGGGCAAGGCCCAGCCATGGCACCAGAGGAATGGGCAGGGACTGAGCCCAGAGAGTTCCAAATAAACATGACAAAAACCTTTCTTGTTTACTGGAACAGGCTGCCCAGAGAGGGAATTGAGTGTCCCTCACTGGAGATATTCCAGAACTGTCTGGACACAGCCCTGTGGTCTGGGATGACCCTGCCTGAGCAGGGGTGTGGGACCAGAAGAGCCGCTGTGGCCCCTTCCAGCCTGAACCGTTCTATGACTCTAGGGAATCAATGCCTGAGCTTCTCACAAATGGGAATTAAGCAGATTAAGCAGGACCTTCCTCTGTGAACCCACACTGGCTGTGACTGATAACTCCCTAAATAACCTTCTCCAGGATTTTAAGACACTGAAGTGGAAATGACATGCCTGTAGGATGCAGGGTCTTCCTCCTTAAGTCTGCTTGAGAACTGGGACATTTAGCACCTTCCCCTCAACAGAGACCTGTCCAGACTCCCCAAACCCTGAAAAATGATGGAGAGAGGTCCCACGATGACATCAGTTAGCTCTATCTGTACCCTGGGATGGATCCCATCGTGTCCCATCCAGCTGGAGCAGCCACTCCTGAACAGGTTCAGGGTTTGATGCGAGTTTGTCATCTCCAGTAAAGGTCTTCCAGCACAGGCCTGCAGCTTTATCCACACCAGCCACTGTTCAGATGTATTATATTACTCTGTTGCCCCTTATCGTTACACACATTCCCTAAGTTGCATTCCATTCTACCGAAGAAACCTGAGCTTGTTTATGGGACACGAGGGCCAGGACGAACAGTTTCCTGGAGGCTTCACGCCAGATTCCTACGAGGCTCCACCAAACGCTGCTCAGTGAACGAAGAAGACGCGGGCAGCCTCTCCGAGAGCACCGACAGCTGCCGTCGCCTGGCGCCGCTCCCGGGCAGCGCAGGGCGCGGGTCCCACCGCTGCTCCCTCAGGGACCGCCGCCATCTTGCCGCCCCCGCCGCCACGGCGCGCGGGCCGCCGGGACGGGG
>WEKY01057165.1:430296-479501 GCA_013390045.1 Picathartes gymnocephalus | reverse complement strand
GCCGCGGCGGCGGTCGCTGATTGGTCGCCGTGCGAGGCGTGACCGTTGGAGCGGTCGCTGATTGGCCGCGGCGCGCGTGGCCCTTCGCGAGGGCAGCACCGCCCACGTGACGCGGGCGCGGGGCCGGAGCGGGCCCGGAGAGGAGGAGGAGGAGGCGGCGGCCGCGTCCCGCCGGCGGTGAGTGAGGGCAGTGAGCGGGGGCGGGCGGGCCCGGCGGCCCCTGCGCAGCCCCGGCACCATGGCCTCGGGCCTCCCCTCAGCCCCGCGGGCCGCGCTCCCTCCGGTGGAGCTGCCATCCCGGGCCCCGCTCAGCCCCCGAGTCCCGCTCAGTCCTGGGCCCCGCAC
This sequence comes from Picathartes gymnocephalus, assembly GCA_013390045.1. NCBI lineage: Eukaryota > Metazoa > Chordata > Aves > Passeriformes > Picathartidae > Picathartes > Picathartes gymnocephalus. The sequence continues at coordinate 479,156 of WEKY01057165.1, read as the reverse complement.
AGCCCCTGCCGGGGCCGCTGTCCCCGGGACAGAGGTGTGCGGGCCTCCGTGCAGCGGGAGATCGGGCGGCCGGAGCGCAGCCCCGGCCCGGGAGGTGCAGCCCCGGCCGCAGGAGGTGCAGCCCAGCCCGGTGTTTGTGCCCAGGGCTCCTGGGCCGCCTCAAAGTGAGTCTGGCAGGCTCGTTTTGTTTCCCCGGCAGCTGGGTTTACTCCAGCCCTTATGAGTGAAGCGGTGTGGTGTGAGGAGAGAGACCTGCGATGGACTGGAGGGATAACGGAGAACTTCCAGTGTTGGAGAGGAGTCTGGTACAAGGATTGACTTCTTTCTTTCTCTCTAATGATTGCAGCAAGTGCTCGCAGCCCGGCCCTTTGTCATTTCCCAAGAAAACTCCAAAAGCAGGGCCCTTGTTCTGCTGCCAACATCCTCCATTATCCTTGCTGAAATCCACCAGTGCAGCCCGACAGACCTTTCCTAACGCGAGGGAACGATGCCGTGAGGCCTGGTAAGGCTTGGCCATAGCCATGACAGAGCCCCACAGGGTTTCGTTCACCACTCTGCACGGGCCCCTGAGCAGCAGCTTCCTGAAAAGGTCTCGGAAGGACGATGGAGAGCAGCCCCCGGAGCCTGAGCCGGCGGCCACGGCCATGAGGATCACTCTGACCCTCTTCGAGCCCGACCACAAACGCTGCCCAGAGTTCTTCTACCCAGATCTCCTCAAGAGCTGTCGAGGGAAAGTTAAAGGGGGTTCTTCAGGTGATAAGGTGAGTGTCCCTGGGGGCCTGTGGGAACATGTGTTGTAGCTGAAGGTCTCAGAGGCTGTCTCAGCGTTGCTGTTTTGAGAGTTGGGTCTGTGTTTGCTGTCAGGTGCTGCAGGGTGGGAGGTGGGTGGGTGAATATCCTGCAGGTGGAACTGAGCCCCAGGCTGGGGTTCTTGTCAGGCCACACTGGGTCACCTTTGCCTTGGCTGGAATTTTGTGTTGGGAAGGTGGTGTGCTGGTGGCAGGAGTGGCATGTGTTGCTCCTTGCATCTAAAATGAGTTTTGGTACCTGGCCAGCTGGCAGTGATAAGGAGCTGTTTTCCTAAGAGCACCCAAGAAGACATGAATGAAAACTCCTGTAACACCTAAACTTTGAGTTAGGGGTGTTTGTCTATGAAAAGAAACTTACTGGGTTCTATTTTACTGTTTGCCTTCAGAACTGTTAGCAGTCAGTTATGTTTTATGCTGCTTGATTTTGGTTTTTTTTTTGAGAGCTGGGAAAAGCAGAGGCAGGTACAAAACTAGCTGGGAGAGCACCCAAACCACAGAGACGCTCTCAGAATCACAGCGTAGTTTGGCTTGCAAAGGGCCTTAAGGCTCATCCCATTCCACCCCTGCCATGGGCAGGGACACCTTCCACTGTCCCAGGCTGCTCCAAGCCCTGTCCAGCCTGGCCTTGGGCACTGCCAGGGATCCAGGGGCAGCCACAGCTCCTCTGGACACCCTGTGCCAGGGCCTCCCCACCCTCCCAGGGAACAATTCCTTCCCAATATCCCATCTATCCCTGCCCTCTGCCAGTGGGAAGCCATTCCCTTTGTCTTGTCCCTCCATCGTTTTCCCAAGTCCCTCTGCAGCTCTCCTGGAGCCCCTTTAGGCCCTGGAAGGGGCTCTGAGGTTTCCCTGGAGCCTTCTCTTCTCCAGGTGAACACCCCCAGCTCTCCCATCCTGGCTCCAGAGCAGAGGGGTTCCAGCCCTTGGGGCATTTCCGTGCCCCCCTCTGGATTCACTCCAGCAGCTCCAGGCCCTGCTGCTGTTGGTCCCAGGGCTGGGGCAGCTCTGAGGTGGGGTCTCACCTGAGGGGGCAGAGGGGCAGAATCCCCCCCTTCCCTGCTGCCCACACTGGGGCTCAGCCCAGCACAGGGCAGTGTCTGGGTGCTCCCAGCCAGGGCATGGCCAGCTCTCACCCACCAACACCCCAAAGCCTTCTCCCAGAGCTGCTCTCAGTCCCTTCAACCCCCAGCCTGGATTGATCCTGTAGGTTCCCTGGCCCAGGTGCAGCACCAGCACTTGGCTTTGTTGAACCTCATGAGATTCCCATGGTCCCACCTCTCCAGCCTGTCCAGATCCCTCTGGATGGCCTCCCATCCCTCAGGTGTGTTAACCCACAGCTGGGTGGCATCTTCAGACCTGCTGAGAGTGCCCTGATGCCACTGCCCGTTTCACTCATGAAGATATTGATCAGCACTGTCCTAAAAATTGATTTATCTGATCTTCTGCCCAGCTGCTCCAGTCAGGATGGGTTTAATTCATGGGGTTTTGGTGGCAGGGTGACAGGATTGACTGTCATGGTTTTATCCCATTTGTTTCTTCAGAAGAAAGACCCAGCTGATCCCTTCAATGATGAGGAAAAGGAAAGGCATAAAGTGGAGGCACTTGCTAGGAAGTTCGAAGAAAAATATGTAAGTGTTTCTTCTTTAAATTGTGTTATTCCTTGGGTTGGGAAGTGCTGTTCAGCCCTCAGGCAGTGCTTTTAATGCTCACTGGCTCTCGAGTTCCTGTTCTCCCCCAGTCTTTTATCCTGGGTGCCACGTGCTGGTTTTTGTGTTCTTTTTCTGTCTCAGGGCTGCAAAAATAGTTCAGATTCATTCTTAAATCAGATGAGTGTGATTAAAGCGAATGGCATGAACTAAAGTGAGCGGCAAATCACTTACTGTGATTGATAAAATTGAATTTCCTTAAGCAAAAGTTAATTTCTAGGCCTTGTTGCTGTGGCAGGATGGAATCTGCCAAGTCTCTGGGCATGGGGCTGTGATGAGTCCACTGCCCTCAGGACACTGCTGCGTGGATCTGTCTTTCCTATTCCTTTCTGTTCTTCCTTTTGCATCATTCCTGTAGTTGGCAGTAAAACCACACTGTGGTTTTTGTACCCTTTGGCACTTTGGGGTAGCAAGTTGTGTTTTGTTTTGGGATACAGATTTGGCCCATGGGTCACTCTGACACACTCTGGGTGTGTTTGATGTCTGTAGTACTGAGTCTGTACCCACTGGAGCACTTAGGGAAGAGCAAGCCCTGTGGAAGAGAGCCCTGGCAGGAATGTTGGAGGGGTGCAGACCCAGTTCAGTGTGGAGTCTGGCTGGCAGGTTTTCGTTTGGCTGCACTGTTCTGTTTCTGTATGACAAGGCTTAAAACTGGATTTACCACACCCTGGGAGTACAGTGTGATGGGAGCCAACCCTGGTTTGGTTCTGCTGTAGCTTTTCTGTCCTGGAGGCAGTGTTGCTGTCCTGTGTCAGGGTATCTCTGTGGTACTGGGAAAGAAAAGTGATGACAGTGTCCATGTTTCCTTGTTCAGGGTGGCAAGAGGCGCAGGAAGGACCGGATTCAGGATTTGATTGATATGGGGTATGGCTATGATGAGTCCGACTCCTTCATCGACAACTCGGAAGCTGTGAGTGCTGGGGGTGTGAGAGTGGCTCAAGGTGGCTGCCTGGGAGGCTGAACGTGGACTGGGAGTGAGCCAGGAGGGTGCCAGGCCAGGGAAGGGCAGCTCCTGGGGCAGCTGCATGGCAGGAGATGCTGGCAGGCATTCCAGGGTGTTCTTGGGGGAGCACAACCTCCTCATTCTCGTGACCAGGGATAGGTCTGGAGCTGAGTCAGGGAGGTTTAGGTGGGATATCAGGAAAAGGTTCTTCCCCCAGAGCATGATCAGGCACTGGAACAGCTTTCTCAGGGGAGCAGCCACAACACCAAGCCTGTGTGAGCTCAAGAAGCTGTTGGACAATGCTCTCGGGCACAGGTTGGGATTGTTGGGGTGTCTGTGCAGGGCCAGGAGTTGGACTCAGTCCTGATGGGTCCCTTCCAACTCAGCTTATTTTGTGATTCCTTGAATCCCACTGCATCTTCCAAGCAGCTGAGCTATGGAATGAAGTAACCAAGCTCCCAGTGCCAATAAACTGTTCCCTGTTAATTTCCAGTATGATGAGCTGGTTCCCGCCTCTCTCACTACGAAGTACGGAGGGTTTTACATCAACTCAGGAACGCTGCAATTCCGGCAGGCCTCTGAGTCTGAGGATGACTATGTCAAAGAGAAGAAGAAGAAGTGTCCCAAGGTCAGCAAGACAGCTTTCTCAATTATTCCCTCTGTTACAGCTCAGAGCTTGCTGCATGAAAGTGTGTTGACATCCAGAGTGGGAGAGATTCGTGACTTGGTGTGGCCAGAATAGGGATGAGCACTTGAAATCCCAGTGTATCCTAAAATTTCTTAGTAAAATGAAGCATGTCTGGCATGAATAAGACTCTGGTGGGGTTACCTGGTTCTGAGAGCAGAGGTGACAGCAGCTCCCTGTCACCCTGGGAGTCACAGCATTATGGGGGTGCTGTCAAATGCTGAAGGCAACATGTGCCAGAACCGTGGTGAAGGATGTAGGGGGTGTGGGTTAATGACTCCTGTGCTTTCACATTCCTGAGAGAGGTCCCAGAGTGGCTCTGGGAGTGCTGGTAATGTTGTGGGAAGCTCTTTGATTGTGACTCTTTCTCAACCCTCTGCAGAAGCGGAAGTTGAAAGACGGGGGTGAAAAAATCAAGAAGAAGAAGAAGGATGATTCTTACGACAAGGAAAAGAAATCAAAGAAGTCCAAGTTTGCAAAAGCTGGGTGAGGAGGGGAGGAGGGAATTCTTGCTGCTCAGCACCTTGTTTCAGGGGTCCAGGTGGCTGCAGTAGGAACTTGTTGCAGTGTGGGGTGACTCGAATGCACATTGGAAACACCAGTAGGAAAAGCCCTGTAGCTTCCAAAGTGGGAAAGAAAGGCAGGGGATGATCAGGGGAGGAGCACAGCTCCCCAGCAGCAATGTTTGAGCAAAGAAGGGCACAGCTGGCTGCAGGAGTGGTGTTTTTGGAGCTCTGTTGAGGCACTGACAGTGGGAACAGATATGGAGAGCAGAGAGAAAGATAACAACTGTTGGGACAAAGCTGGGAAAGGCAGGTGGGAAGGGCTTGGGCTGGGGACTGTGCAAGTGTTGGGCTGGCAGGGAGGGGAGGGTTACAAGGCAGGCTGTGTTACTGCTCTCTCTGGACAGTCCTTTGTACTTTTGCCCAAAGTATTTCTTGGATGAGTGCTCAGCTCTTTTATAGCTTTTGGGCTGTAAAATGGAGCGGTTTTTCTTTTTGTTCTGAATCATCTTGTGCTGTAGCTGTGTCCTTGCTTTGGTCTGCCTGGCCTGTCTCAGTATCTATATCTGTTGCTTTTCACTCATTTCCTATATTTTCCTCCTAAGTTTTTTCCTTTTTCCTTTAACTATTCTTTGTAATTTAGTTTTTCCTGCATGGATCTGCTTTTGGGCAACAGCAAACCATGTGTCTGACATGGCATCATCAGTGTGTGATTCCTTCAAAGCAAGCAAGGAAAGGAATTTGCTCTCTTGGTTTTAACACAGCAGAAAGCTTCACACTACCTCTGTCCTGCCTCAGTTTCCCTGTACTAATTGTGCATTTCCCAACTTCCTTCCTGGGATAACAATAATATCGTGTAGCTAAATGAAAGCAGAGCTCTGTGGTGGTTTAAGCCTCAGCACCTCTCTGCAGTCAGTCAGGACAGCCTTCTCTGAGCTGAGATGAACAGACAGAACCTTAAGACTTTCAGAAGCTGTAAAATACTTTTTCTGGTGTAATTGATTAAGGGGCTCAGACTTTCCAGAGAATTGTGCCTGAAGTGAACTGGGGGGAGGGGACCCTCTCTGCTCCTTGATCTTGTATTCATTCCCTTTCCCCCTCCATGCTTTGTTTGCAGCTTCACAGCATTAAATGCAAGCAAGGAGAAGAAGAAGAAGAAATACTCTGGAGCTCTCAGTGTCAAGGAGATGCTGAAGAAGTTTCAGAAGGAGAAGGATGCTCAGAAGAAAAAAGATGAAGAGCAGAAGGCAGTGACTCCTTCCCCAGCAGACCCTGCAGCCCCAAGGGAGGCAGAGGCCATGGCTGACCCTCTGCTCTCACTCTTTGGCCACGCCAGTGACAGTGACCTGCTCCAGGCAGCCACAGCCATGGACTCTCTGAGCGACCTGGACCTGGAACGGCTCCTCAGCGAGTCCCCGGAGGGCAGTCCTTTCCCTGAGGTGGAGGATGGCAGTGACCTTGGTGGCACGGGCCTGGAGCAGGAGTTCAAGCAGCCACCATCCCTCCCAGAAGGGCTGCCAGCCCCCCTGGAGAAACGGATCAAGGAACTGGCTCAGGTACAGCAGCTCCTGGGGCAGTGGGGCTGGCGGTTGCTGGAGGGGGACAGCTCTGCTGGGAGCGTGTGGCAGCACCCAGGGACAAAGCACATTCCAGTGGGGGAGTTTCTCAGATCCACTGGGATCACACCTTTGTGTCACCTGATTTCCTCTACGTCATTTTCTTGAAGGCCCAGATATCAAGTGATGCCCAAGTCCTGGGCCTTGCTAGCTACTGAATGTAACACTCAAGATCACACCTGATCAGGATTATTCTTTCTTTACCCCTCCTGGCAAAGTGTGGACCTGATGCAAGAAGTAGTTTCCAAAGTCATTTTGATATGAATGAACTGAAATGTGGATTACTGAGGCTGGAGGGCTGGTTTGGGTTGGGATGGAGTTTATTTTCCCCATAGTGGCTGGTATGGGGCTGTTTTAATTGTGCTGTAAAGAGAGATGATAACCCAGAGATGTTTTTGTTATTGCTGAGCAGGGAGTGCCCACCCAGTGCCAAGGCCTTTGCTGCTCCTCACCCCAGAGTCCAGCACAAGGAGCTGGGAGGGGACACAGCCAGGCAGCTGATCCCAACAGGGATATCCCAGACCATGGGGGGTCATGCTCAGCATACACAGCTGGGGGAAGAAGAAGGAAGAGGGGGGTGTTTGGAGTGATGGGATTTGTCTTCCCAAGGAACTGTTAGATATGGTAAAGCCCTGCTGTCCTGGGGATGGCTGAACTTGGGAAGTGGGGAATGAATTCCTTGTTTTGCTTTGCTTGCATGGCTTTTGCTTTCCCTGTTACACTGTTTTTATCTCACTTTATCTCACTTACTATGAGTTTTCTCACTTTTACCCTTGTGATTTCCTTCCCCATCCCACCTGGATGAGGGAGCAGGCAACTGTGTGGGGCTGAGTTGCAGGCTGGGGTTAAACCACCACAAGGACAAATCCCACCATAATATTTTTAATGTGCTGTGCTGGTCAGGACAGTGAAGGGGTGCACAGTGTTCTGTGTGTAGAATAAGAGGGTGCAGCTGGCTTGAGGATTTGCTAGAACCTTTTGCATGTCATGCACAGGCAGATTCTTCACTTGGAGCTTGGCTACCACACTGGAGCTGTACCAATTTGGCAATTTGAGTCCTTTACCTATTTTTAACACCTTGTTGTTGGAGTACCATTTATGGAGTGGAATAATTAATGTCTAGAAGGATGGTCCTGTGTGTTTTCACCAGTAGCTCCTCCTGCAGCTGGGCTCTTGTGGGACTTACCCACCTTCTCCAAAATGTGGTGTGCTTTGGGAAACTCCAGTGTGTTTTGGAGAAGGAAAACATTGGGTGCTCGTCAGGGATCCCTTCCTGGCATGTCAGAGAGTGCTTTCAGCCTTGTGGTGTGAGGGCTGTCACCATCAGCCTGTCAACAAGTGCGGCCAGGTTTTGTTCCTGCTGCTGGTGTGGTTTTAAACATGGATTTTAAGTCATGAACATGCCCTTGGAGATCTGTGGTGGTTCTGCCTCCTGGGGCACTTCAGTTTAGAGCACCAGAGGTGCTGAGTAACTCCTGTTCCTAAAGATAAGCTGCTCTTAGAGAACTGTTGTGCTGTGGGGATGAGCAGATGGGAGGGGAGGAGTTGAGGAAAGTATTGCTACAGCTGATAAAAAGCAATGGGCTCTTGGTAGATTTTTGTTTCAGAAAGCACCAAAATAGCTATTTCTGCCTCTATCTGAGTTAAAGGAGAATGTTTTGGAAGTTCCACGATATCAGGTTAATTGTTAAGGTGTTGTGAAGGAGTTTAATAGCAGAATCCCCACTGATTTTCCTGCTTAGATTTTCCTGCTGCTGTGTCTCTTGTTGCTGGATTGTGGATGTTAAGAAAAGAAACAAACTGAAACCTCTGGGGTGGTTAGGATTTGGACTCAGGTGGGAATGAAGAGGTGCCTGAACCTCTGCCTGAGGGCCAAGTCTCTTCATCCCAGAGGTGGGAGCATCTCCTGAGTTAAATGGAGCCTCCAGGCATTTCCTCTTCTACTTGAACTGCTTTGACTTTAACCCTCTCCTTCCTAAACAATTTCCCTGTTGAGGATTCTCCTTAGCAATGAGCCTTCTCCTTTGATATCACCTGCTGCTGGCAGGGAGGAATATTCACCTTCTGGGCATAAATTAATTGCTTGCCTGCCTCAACTTTGGAGTGGTAAATCATGGGATTTCAAAATCCTCTCCTGGTCTCCTTTCCCATGCAAGGAATCACTAACTCATTGTGGTGCCTTGTGCCAAATCTCAGTTTTTTTTATATCCCCACTCAGAAAACACAGATAGCTCTTGGCAATTTGCTACTATCCCATTCATCTCTTGGAATTATTTTCCTGCTGGACATATTTTTCATGGGTGTGATGTTTTTGGGCAGCTCTTTGTGAGCTGCAGTCATAGCTCAGGAAGCTTCCTGAACAGGACTTTTTTTTTGTTTCCATGGTGTTGACTGGGAATAACACATCCCCTGTGGCTGTGACTCTTCTCTGTTGGTTTCTTGGCTTAGTTTCCAGACTGATCTAGAAAACCTGGTGATAAAGTGTCCTCAGCCTTCCTTAGATGTGATTTGGATGAGCTTTCCTGGTCCAGGGACAAGCTCTGTGCTCATATTCCTCAATCTACTGAGAAATTAAAACCATGCCCTGAAGCTGTTGCTGTCCCCATGGCAAGTTTGCCTAAAAAGCCACCAAACCATCTCCTTTGTCCCCTGAAACAGAGGAATCTTCACTCCAGAGTGGTAATTCCATGGAGAGGAGAATCCAGACTGGGAAGGTCATAAGATGTGCAGGTCATGGTGTTACCAGGTCAGGCAGGGTTGGACTTGAGCTGGGGAGGTGTGAGAAGACAGGGCAGGATCTCACTGCTGTGACAGAGTTTATGTAATAAAACTGTGCCTTGTTCTGCAGTAATTCTGTGGTGGTTTCCAAGACACTTGGTTGCTTGTGCCAGCTGTGAGCTGCTGATGATTTGTGTTGTTTCCTGACTTCCAGGCTGCCAGAGCTGCCGAGGGAGAAGGCAAGCAGAGATTCTTCACTCAGGACATCAACAACATCATACTGGAGTAAGTGCTGCCAGCAGACAGGTGTGGGAAAGGGGAGTACGTTAGGCAGAGCATTTTTGGTAAATTCAGGAGCAGGTTCAGCAGGAACTGTGGGGCTGTCCTTGTACAGGTCTTGCAGGCAGAACATGCCCAGAATAACATGGAAGTCTCCTAGAAATGGCTTTCAGTTGAAATACGATGAGGGAGGAGAATGTTGGAGGGGATGTATCCAGGCCTCCTGTTCTCAAGATGCTGCCTGATACTTATGTGCCTAAATTTGGTCACTTGACCTATGAGTTTAGCTTGATGCAAGACCAGTAAATCTCTCCCTGTGAGACATGTCAGGCATGGTTTTTGCTATTTAACTTCCATGCTATATAGAACAGTTTATAACTGGGATAAGGCTGTTGTGTTCTACTGGTTCTCTGGGAAAACTGGAGGAATTCCATTCCTGCTCTGTGTTTTCGAGGCCCCAAATTACAGAGTACCAGTGTTGCTCAGGCAGCTGCAGATAATGGCTTCATTCTTCTGCCAGTGCCTGGAGAGGGCTGATGAATGCACAGGGCTTTGTGATCAGTGCAATAACACTGACACCCAGGCTTTAATTTCATTAAGGTTTATCCAGGCACTTGCAGTGAACTGCCAGAGGGAGGTTTGGGGCTCTGCTTCCCTCTCATTTCCAGTGCTGATTACCACCTTCCAGCATTCCAGTGCTGGCTGCACAAACAGTCCTTGTCTGGTGTCAAACTCATCACTTCAGCCTCATTCAGAGGAGATTTAGGCAGATTTGTACAACTCTGCTGTACAGTTTGGATCAGGGCAACCCCAGACGTGAATGTAGACTGGGAGAAGGACTTGGGGTGTTGGTGGGTGAGAGGCTGGACATGCTCCCCCTGTGTGCACCCAGAAACCTCCTGTGCTGGGCTGAGCCCTCAGCATGGACAGCAGGGGAGGGGGGGATTCTGCCCTCTCAGGTGAGACCCCACCTGCAGAGCTGCCCCAGCCCTGGGACCAACAGCTGCGGCACCTGGAGCTGCTGGAGTGAATCCAGAGGAGGCCACGGAGCTGCTCCAAGGGCTGGAGCCCCTCTGCTCTGGAGCCAGGATGGGAGAGCCAGGGGTGTTCACCTGGAGAAGAGAAGGATCCAGGGGAGACCTCAGAGCCCCTTCCAGGGCCTAAAGGGGCTCCAGAAGAGCTGGAGAGGGACTTGGGACAAGGAATGGAGGGACAGGACACAGGGAATGGCTTCCCCCTGCCAGAGGGCAGGGATAGATGGGATATTGGGAAGGAATTGTTCCCTGGGAGGGTGGGGAGGCCCTGGCACAGGGTGTCCAGAGAAGCTGTGGCTGCCCCTGGATCCCCGGCAGTGCCCAAGGCCAGGTTGGAGCAGCCTGGGACAGTGGAAGGTGCCCATGGCAGGGGGGGGAACAAGATGAGCTTTAAGGTCTCTTCTAACCCAAAGCATTCTGTGACTTTGATGGTGGTAATGAAAAAACTTGGTGTTTTTTTACACTTTCTGACACCGGGAGGTGGCTTGAAAAAACAGGCTCCTAACTGTGTAGATGGGTTTGGCACACTCTGATCTCTCTCATCTGCTCACTTGGAAGTTGAGACCCAAGGGGTAAAGTTTGGTATTTGTCTTGTCCTGAATTCCACTGCCACAGCATCTGTCATAACCAGTGTGCCCTTCTCATTCCATTGCCCACCCTTCCTGCCCTCAGCTGCCAGGGAGAGCTGCAGAACAGACGAGACTGGCTTCCATTTCTTCCTTCCCCAGCTACTCCCAGACCAGATCCAAAGCATAGCTTGGGATAAAATCCGTTGGTTCCAGAATCCAAAGAACCTTCACACAGTTGCCTTGTCCCTGTCCCCCTGTCTCCAGCTCCCTTCAGAGTGGCACTGGCTGCTCAGGGAGTCCCTGCTAACGCTGCCTTTGTCCCCTCAGCATCGAGCTGCAGACACGGGAGCTGAGCAGCCAGGTGCGCTCGGGGGTCTACGCTCACCTGGCCTCCTTCTTCCCCTGCAGCAAGGACACCCTGCTCAAGAGAGCCCGCAGGCTCTACCTCTACGAGCAGGTGAGGGGAGTGGCCAGCACAGGCCTGCGTGTGTGGTGCCCCTGATGGGCAGAGCATGGCTCTTGTCCCCAGACGGGCCATGCCCTCCATGGGGCACCGTCCCACCAGGGTGGCTGGGGGTGGGGGTTGGGACTGGCTGGGTTTTGGTGTTTTGATGTGGAGCTTCAGGGTGTTGTGTGCTTGCTGCAGGGTGGCCGACTGAGGGAGCCTCTGCAGAAGCTGAGGGAAGCCATTGGAAGGGCCATGCCAGAGCAGCTGGCCAAGTACCAGGAGGAGTGCCAAGCCCATACTCAGGCCAAGTTTGCCAAGTAAGCTCCTCGTTTGCTCATTCCCCATCTGTAGCTTTTCCCAGCAGGCTCCCTGTGGCCTGGAGGCTGCTCTGCTGAAGTTTACCACCGCTTTTTGTGCTGTAGGCTAAATTTGCTGATGGGCATTGATTGGCCTAATTAAGCTGTGTGTGTTCTTTGTGCTGTTTGTGGTGATGCCAGCTACAGCAGCACTGATGGGAGCAGAGCTTGGCTGAAGGGTTTTGTGTGTGCAGGTGTGTCTTTAGGAACGTGGCAGCCTGGGAACAGTCAGGCTGGATCAGTCCCATCATCTCTATTACAAAATATTGGGAGATTTCTTAATCTTGAGCCCATAGCTCCGCTTGCACCCTAAGCCAGAGAAATCCTGATATTGACACCTCTGACCAGTGCTGTAGAGAGATACTTAATGCTCCCCTTGAACCTGCAGGACAATCACTTCCACGTTTTCTGTCTCCATTTTTAGGATGCTGGAAGAGGAAAAGGACAAAGAGCAGCGAGTTTGTTCTGATGATGATGAGGATGAAGAAAAGGGAGGGAAGCGTGTCGCGGGCCCACGGAAGAAATTCCAGTGGAATGATGAAATCAGGTTTGAATAACTCACAAATGGAGCAAACCCACGACCTGTCTTACTCTTTGCAATTGGCATTGAAGCATTTTGGTGTCTGTCTTGTTTTCAGAGGAGTGCTGATCACCTGTAGGAACAGTCAGCTTGGAGGTTCGTGGCACATGGTGCCACTACTGCATTTATTCCATCTCACCCTGAAGCTGAATTCAGGCCCAGGCTAACTCTGAGACAAGTGCTGAGAAGCCTCTGTGCAGAGTCCAAAAGATAGAGTCAGATCTTTGGGAACAGAAGGGATTCAGCTGAATTGCTGACATCCTACAGCCCAGACTCTTGACACACCCAGGTTCTGGTTGTGGAAGCAGTTCGGTTTTGCTGCCCCTGGCACTTTGGGGGCTGACAGAGAAGGGAGTGCTGAGAACAGGGGAGAGTGACAAAGAGTAAAAGGAAAATCAGTCCTGCTGTCTTTTTCTTCTTATTCTGGAACAAATCAGTTTGTGCTGCTGATTCATTTAGGACACTGCCAGCTTTGCTTCCTGCCTTCTCCCTGCACAGAGGTTCAGTTCTGTGGTGGTTACTGGTGCCTCTGGCTCTGGCACTGGTTTGCTACCTCAGCTCTTTCAGGTGATGACACTGTAAAGGGGTAACAAGACTTTTCTCCCTGGTGCATCCATGTGCGTGCACACACAGAACAAGGAATGTGCCTTTGCCTTCCCCTTTCCTGGGGAGGCAGTGCAGGGTTGTATTAGCAAGAGCCAGGTGTGTCTTGGTGTATTTATCCAGCCTGGATAAAGAGGATGATCTCCAAGTGGGAAAGGTCCATCTGCATAACTGTATCTGAAATCTTCCTGTTCCTCAGGGAGCTGCTTTGCCACTTGGTGAAGATTAAATTGGATGGTTATGACCTTGACAAGAATAAGGCTCAGTCTCTAGAGGATTATGTGAAGATCTTCCTAGAAGGAGAGGTGAAGCCCCTTTGGCCAAAAGGCTGGATGCAGGCCAGGTGAGCAAGAATCAAGGGATTCCTTGTCCCAAGGGACCTGGGAAGGTCATTAATCCTGTCCTTGCTCAGGGAATAGCTGGCTTTAGAGTTAGATCAGAGTGCTCAGGACTTTGGCTTGTGGCATTTTGGAAATTCCCAAGGATGGAGATTACTACAGCATCTCTGGCCTCCTGTTCTGGTACTTGATCACTCCTCATGAAATCTTTTCTCCTTATTTCCAGTAAGAATTCCCCTTGCTGCACTGAACTGAATATTCTCTGCTTTTGTTTTTTACTGTGCTCCTTTGAGAAAGGTCTGGCTCCATCTTGTTCATGTCTCCCTGTTCCCACCACTCTTTAGGTAGTGGAAAGCTGCCATTAGACTCCTCCTGGGGCTTCTTTTCCAGGCTGAGCAAACTCAGTTCCCTCCACCTCTCCTTGGCTGTCACTTGTCCCTATTCCTCGGGATGTCTCCAGTTTGTTGGCATCTGTCTTATATTGTGGGAACCCTGAAACTGGATCTGTGTCCAGATGAGCCCTCCCAGCTGCTGAGCAGGGGACAGTTTGCTCTCAGCAGGACACCTTTGCAGCAGTGGCTTCCCTTTAACTTGCCCCCCCCAGGATCCCCAGGTCCTTTCCTGCAGGGCTGCTGCCCAGGGTTGTTCTATCCCAGCTGCAGGACGTGGTGCTGGATTTCTTTGAGTTTCACAAGGTTTGTGTTGGTCCCTTTCTCCAGCCTGGGAAGGGCCCTGAGAATGGCAGCCCTGCCCTCCAGCATATCCTCCCCCCTCCCTCTGTCCCTTTTCACTTCCCAGACGTCCTGAGTGCAGCCAGGACTGTCAGTGGCAGTGCTGAGTGTCCTGTGTTGATGTCAGACAGGTGCCACTGGCAGGTGGCACTGAGGTCAGGCCCCCGGGCCAGTCTGTGCTTTCTTGGCTCTGTATTACAAAGGATACGTTTCTCAGACACTTTGGGAAGTCTTCTCTGGAGTGTTCCCTAAAGAAGGCAAAGCAGAAAAGTTTTAGGGGCTTAATAGAGTCAGTAGAGTTTGGTGTGGTTTCTGTACCCTCACTGCTGTTTCCTGCTCTTTCCCACTCTCCATCCCTGCCCTCGAGCTGGCGGTGGCAGAGAGCCAACAAATGGCAGAGTCCTTCTGCTGGGACTGTCATCACCTTCTGGCCTGCTTTGTTTTGCTCAGTACTTCTAAAGAAAGGACAACTCTGCAGTCTTTACTTCTGGAATCTTTAAGGTTCCTTCCAACCCAAGCTTTTCCATAATCTGACTTTGCATTCCCTGAGCTGGGCAGTGCTCTCTTCTCTCTGCTGAATTTGCATTCTGGGTGTTGGGGGGATACAGGAAGATGTAGGTGGCAGTTCCTAAGAGCAGCAAGTATGAGTGGCACATCACAGATCCTCCTGGAAAAGTCCATGGCTGTTTGTTGCAGTTGCATGTGCACGGGAAGCTCAGTGCTGAGCATGGTTGTAGTGTGGTGGTGCAGGAGCTGAAAGATGCCATTAGGAGATGGGGGAAGATTCTTGCTTAGTTAATGAAGATATACCCAGCCTGAGGGTCTTAGCTTGCCAAGTTTTAAAAACTTTCCTTTGAATAAAAGGAAATGAAAATCTTCAAGTTTCATGGTGACACTGTTGTTGGGCATGCAGGTGTTCACCCAAGACTCAGTGTAGGAGGCATTTCCAGTGGAATTAAGTACAGAATGACTCCATTAAAGTGGATTTCCTGGTTGCTTTCCAATGGCTTGAGGACAGTGCTTTCTCCTGCTGGGACTTGATCTTTCTGGGTCCCATCCAACTCAAGATATTCTCTGACTTGGTGGTTTAAAGACAGAGGGTAGAGTGACAGCCATGGGGAGGGATTGGTGGCTCTAGGGAAACTGTAACAACTTTATGGATAAGTCAGCTTGATTCACTGTCATCATGATCTCAGAAGTTCATCTGTAAGAGGAACTTGAAGGTGGACAGGGCAGCAATTTCATGTATGGGTTAGACAGGCTCTGCCATGAGTCTGTTTCCTCCATTAACACTAAGAGATGATTACCAGAATATTAGGTTAACATAAGCTTGCTTTTTAGGAGAAAAAGGATGACAAAAGTCTGTAAATACCAGCCAGGAATCACATTCCACGTGCCAGTACTGAAGGAATGTTTATAACTCCTCCCTGACATGTAAGAAGGCAGCTGGGTGGCAGCTGGTTTGGGTCAGAGAGTGTTTGTGGGAGACTCTGGTTTAGCCTCAGTAGAGCAGGGCTTTGGATGAGGCTCAGTCTGTTGGCTGTGCTCAGTCAGCCCTTCCAGAAAGGGTTGTCACCTCAGCTCTTGGCTGGGGACACCAAGGCAGCACAGACCCTTCCCTCCTTCATTGCTGTGCGAGAGGCACAGGAAGGGAACTTCCTCCCTGGAAGCTGAAGAGCTCTTGGATGATCTCTGGCAGCAGGACTGCCCTGAGTGATGATCCTGCCTCTCCAGTTGGCTTTTTAAGCTTTTTCCTTAGCCATTGTCCAACCACTGCCTTGATGGCCTTTCCAGTGCCTACAAGCATTGCTTCCCAGAGAGAGAATTGTGTGGGCCAGCTCAGGACGATCTTCCTGGAAAAGGGCTGAGTACTTATTTGCTCTCTGTGGTTTCAGTTTCACTGAGTCCCCAGCAGTTCTGTGCAACTCTGTCTCCATTGATCCCAGCTGCTCTACTGGGTCTTGCTGGATATCATTTCTCATTGCTCTCTTCCCTTCTTAGGACACTGTTTAAGGAGAGCAGGCGTGTGCATGGACACCTCACATCAGTCCTGTGAGTATCACAGCATTCCTTTGGAGTGAAAACTGGTGATTCTCCATTCCCTGGGGCCTGGGGGGATCCTGCAGGAGCACCTGAGCTTGCTTGGCTGCCCCCACACAGATCAGTGCTGCTTCCTTTGGGGAGGTCTAGGCAGAGCAGTTCTTTGTGTGCGACATCTCCCAACACTTGTCCTGAGGTGCTTTAGCCTTCAGTAAGCTCCAAAAATAAGAACTTTGAAGCCAGGTTGCCCCCTGGTTCAACAGCCTGGAGTCAGGGCTCTGTACTGGGCCTGGGAGGCTCAGGGAGGAGGAGTGCAGTGTGATTACTGCTGTAACCAGTTCAGTTGGTCCTTACTGGATTCTGGATTCCCTCTTTCTTGTTGCCTGGTTCAAGGAGGGATGCAGTGAGCTCAGACTGGTGAAGGTGGGTGCTCCAGACTGCTGGGTGGCAAACCAAGAGCCATCAGAATCCAGCTGGGCAGGGGCTTTAATCCAAAGGGTCTCATGGATCTTGCTGGTGGTTGATGATGGATGAGGACATAGATTTAGGCTGGTGTCTGTTTGGCAGACAGTCCTGTTCTTGGCACTGGATGAGTGAGGAGAAGTGGAATAGGGTGTAGAGTCACCCTTCCCTCACCACACCACCCAGCAGCTCAGGGATGTCTTGTGCCAGAGATTACATCTGACCAGATCTATCTCTGGGAATTTGGCAGATGCTTTTGCACCCTTGGCTTCTTCTGGCAACCCAAAAGAAAGGTGTAACTTCTGCAGAACAGTCTCGGTGCCAGTTTCTCTCTGTGTGTTGCTGTGGGAGGGCAGCAGTGGGGTCCTGCAGCTGATGCAGGATTTGTGTGTGGCTGTTTCACTGCTCTGCTGCCATCTCAAGACTCTGCTCCACTCCCTGATCTGCTCCCTCTGTGGGAGTTGGGGCTTCCAAGAGCAGCAACCAAATGTCATGTGGTTTTGAATCCTAGCAACCTGAGATGCTGCCTCTGTTCCCTGCAAAGACTCAGTGGATCATCACTAACAGGGCCCAGGTGTGCTCCCCAGCTGGCTCCTTCCCTGAGGGCAGTCACTGAACCACATTTCTCTTGTCTTCCTCCAAACAGGGCGAAGAAAAAAGTTATAGCTCCTACTAAGGTGAAAGTGAAGGTGAGTTCTGATTTCAGGTTCTCGTGGTTGGGATGTGCCAAAAGTCAAGTGAGTGCCATCCTGAACCCTGTGTTTGAGCTTTGTATCTGTACGTCATCTACTGTGAAGTGGCTCTGCTCAGTACTTGGCTTGGAAAAAACCACCGGAGCAGCAGCTGAAATGGATGGCAGTGGCAGTTGGGAGGGAGGTGGAGGCTCACTGGCACAGAATGTGTGAATCCTGCCTTTTATCCCCAAATCGTGACCCTTCCCTCCCCTTTTCAGCAGTAAACCCTGTCTGTCTTCTGACTGTGCCTTCTCCTGTGATGTTCCAGGACTCTTCCTGCAAGCCAGACAAGAAGCTGTCGGTGTCTGTCCCTTCCCTGCACTCAAGCAGCACCTTGGCAATGTCCTCAGAACCCCAGGGAGGAGCCCTGGGCATCAGTGCCCAAACAAGGGAACTCTTGTCCCTTGGGACAGCCCAAGCTGCCAGCAGCACTGCCACTCCTGCCACCTTCAAGGATGACTCCTTGGATGAGGACTTGATTCACAACCCCACCTCCTCCCTGGAAGCAGTGTCCAAGGAGCTGGCTGTGCTGAACAGCAGGGCAGGAGGGAGCCCTGACTTTACTCTTCTTGCAGCTCCAAAAGCTCCACCAGAGAAGATCCCCACTCTTGCATCCTCAGAGGAGAAGAGGACATTTCCAAAACCCAACCCTTCCCCTGCATCATCCTCTGGTTCCCTCCAATCTCCTCTAAACTTCCTAGCTGAGCAGGCCCTGGCGTTGGGCCAGTCTTCTCAAGACAAGAAGACAGAGAACTCTAATTACAAAGAACATTCCTGCCAAGCCTCCCCCAGCAAAATCCTTCCTGATGCCACCCAGGCTAAACAGAAGCACCACAGCCTAGTCAGGCCAGGCCACGGGCCCCCGGCCTCAGCGCCCGTGCCGGGCTCTCAGGTGAAGGTGTTCCACCCTGGTGCTCAGCTCCAGAAAACCTTCACCTCCCCAGCTCCCTTTGTCAAGCTGCAGAATCCCAAGTCCTCCACCCCTCTGCCCCAGCGCTCTCTCCTGCAGCAGGTCAAGTCATCAACCAAAGCTCAGAGCTTCCATTCCTCCACGTCCCCAAGCAGCACCCAAAACTCCAGCAGCTCCCACAAGAGCCAAGGCTCATCCTCATCATCTCTCAGCTACACTGGGAAGCACTCGAGTGGCTCCAGCTCTTCAGGACAATCCTACAAATCTCCTTTTGTCGCCGGCTCCCTCTCCAAGCACGGGGCTTCCTCCAGCAGCTCCTCTGGAGTTTCTGCCAACCAGGGCAGCTCCTCTGGGACTTTGCTTCCCAGCGTCCCGGCCCCTTCCCCGGGCTCCGCCTCCAGCCGCCCGGCCTCTGGCTCCTCGGTGAAGAAATCTCCCGTTTCCCAGAAGCTCACCCTGGTGGCACCTCCCGGAGGCTCCAACGGAGATTCCAGCGGGGGCACCCAGGGGGTGGCCAAGTTGCTGACCTCGTCCCTAAAGCCAGCTGTGGTCAGCAGCACTGCAGCCTCTACCTCTGTGCCGGTAAGGGGGCTGTGCTGGGAGCTCCTGCCTTTGTTCACAGCTGCCCTAAAGGGGGCACTTCAAAAGCACTTTCTGAAGTTCTTGAATGACTGTTCTGGATTTTGGCTGCTTTAGACTAGAAAGTTGTGGCCTTTGCCCTGGGCTTGCCCTCCAGAATTCCAGCTTTCGTTTTCAGGTTTAAGTAACCACTAAGCTGAATACTGTGCTGCCTTCCAAAGGGCAGTTTTTGCCCAGGCTGTGTCATGGTCCTGCACTGGCTCTGCGAGTTATGGGGACAGTAGGGCTTCCATTTGGATTAAGAGAGAGTGCAGCAAGGTAATTTATCACAAGAGATAAAATTTGTTGCATAAACTAAAAGTGTAATGATGAATTTGTTATTAATTAGATCTACAAACTTAGCCTTCTTTCAATTATTGCAAGCCGTTTTAGTATTATTGCCACTTTTGTCATGACTGGCCCATAGGGTAAATAACCTGTGGCCACAGAACCATGGAATCATTCAGGTTGGAAAAGCCCTTTCAGATCATTGAGTCCAACCCTTCCCCCAGCACTGCCAAGGCCACCTCTAACCCGTGTCCCCAAGTGCCACATCCACACAGCTTTTAAATCCTTCCAGGTGTGGTGACTCCACCACTGCCCTGGGCAGCTGTGCCAGTGCCTAACCACCCTTTCCATAAATGACCCCAATGTTTGTTGGGATAGAACATTTCAGGAAGGATTCCTGGGTTGTCAGTACAGACTTACGTTATTATAATACTGTATTACTGAATGGTATAAGGGGCTTAATTTTTATCTATAGCAATAAAGTAATAGTTCCTAATGTATTCATTTGTTGTTGGCTGCTCATCCCTGCCTTCCTTTGTGGCCCATGTAAAGAGCTGGGAAATCCAAGGATTGTATTTAAATGGAAACCATGTACTGCTCAGCTTATGTAGCTTGTCTGTCACTGAGACAGAGAGCTGGGAAGCACTGCCAGTGGTGCCTGTCTCCACGAGAGAGATCCTAAATAACATCCCGGGGTGCCTTGGGTGCCAAACCTTGGTGCCTGGAGTTGTCAGCAGGGTGTGCTGCCATGAGTGAGTAGGAAGTATGACCCCTGGAACTCGCAGTGTGGAAATTTTTCCTCTGCCTAATGAAGGCACAATTCCAGAGTAAGGGACTCATGGAGACAAATCCAGCATGGCCACTTTCAGAAGAGCTGGCTTGCCAATGTCCATCTGCAGATGGCCTCTGGCTGGGAGGGTGCTTTTTCCAAGGGGGAGTTCTTGAGCATTCCATGTTTTGCAGACCTGTAAGTATGACTGATGCTGCGCCTTGGTTCTGCCTCTCCTGACTGACCTTTTCCATTGCTTTGCAGAAAGGAACTAGTGGAGCTGTGCTGCTAACGAGTTCTTCCTCCTTAAGTGTACTGGCTCCATCCTACAAGTCCAACAACCCAAAGCTGCCAGCTGCCCTGAGCTCCACCCCGTTAGGTATTATCTCTCCTATTCATTCTTTCCCTCTCCATGTCATCTCCTTCAGTTCCGACTCCTCCCCAAAAGCAGGAGTTTCCAAGGATGCAATAGTCACGGGACCTGCTCCAGGAACCTTCCACCACGGCCTCGGGCACAGTGAGTATCCTGCTGCTCACCTGTGTGTCACTTGTGCCCGTGCTGTCACATCAGTGCTCTGCTGGGCTGGCCCATTGCACACCAGCCCCTCTCTCTGGCTGTTGCTTCATGCTGTGGTCCCTGCTTTTTGTATCTCCAGCAATTGCATTTGGAGAACCTTGGGCACATCTCTAGAGCTTGCCCAGAAGTGCCAATAATTGGAAGCCAACCTCTGCTAACTGCTGCAGCTCCTCTGCTCATTTCTGTCTTGGATGTGTATTTGTTCCTTTTTTTCCCCTCTCCTCTCTTTGTTTTTCTCTCTAGGTCTTCTGGCTGGTTTGCACTCCAGCCCCCACCATGCAGCGCCACTCCCACACTCTGCCCTGTCCACTCATTTACCACAGAGTTTGCCAGGTAACTTGTGTTTGTCTTCTGCCTCGTGAGTCTCCCTCTAGCTCAGCAGATCCTTCCTTCAGGGCTGGAGCCAAAGGGCTTGTCCATGTTTTCCCGCTGTGTGGTTGTCACTAAAGCCTCTCCCAGGTACAGAGTGAGGGGCTGGGAGCGACCTGGTCTGGTGGAAGCTGCCCCTGCCCATGGCAGGGGTGGAACAGGATGGGCTTTAAGGTCCCTTCCAACCCAAACCATTCCATGATTAGGAAGAATTTCTTGGCTGTGAGGTTGGGGAGGCCCTGGCACAGGGTGCCCAGAGAAGCTGTGGCTGCCCCTGGATCCCTGGAAGTGTCCAAGGCCAGGTTGGACATTGGGGCTTGGAGCGGCCTGGGACAGTGGAAGGTGTCCCTGCCCATGGCAGGGGGGGGGGTGCGATGGGCTTTAAGGTCTTTTCCAATCAAACCATTCTGTGATTTCTGGAATGATGAGTCCTCAGTGCTTACAGCAAGTGTTGGTTCCTGGAGATACTTGGAATTATCCTGCCAGGATGAAAGCTCTGCCTCTTTCTGCACAGCCTGCCAGACTGCCCTGGAATGAATATTCCAGCTCTGTGGAGTTTTGTTCCTGGTGACCTACATAAAATGTGTCAGACCAGACTGCCTTGTGTCTGTGCACTGAGTTAATTGCCAGCATCTCCTTCACGACAAGTTTGCAGTGTAAATGCAGATTGCTCCACTTGCTGCTCACAACGTGAGGATTTGGCAGTTGAGCCTGTTCCTGCCCCAGTTTGATGCCTGCAGAAGTGATGCATAAAACAAGAGTTTTCCAAAGAAGGAGAGAAATAAGGAAAACTGAAATTCAGTGCCAGCAGATGGTGCTTACCTGCTTCAGGGAGCTGCTTATTCCCCTGGTAACTCCTATTCCTGCTTTTTCAGGCGTGTTCTTTAGCACTTTGGTGCAGTTCAGTGCCATTTTCTTAGTACCCGCTCCTGTTGGAATGGTCTTCCTGGGCAACATGAGCCTGATTTAGGAGTTCCTAAAAGCCAGACCTGTGGCTGTGTGCATGGATAACCATGCAGCCTCCTGGAGGAGTCATGGAATGAAACACCCTTCTGAGCACAGTGCTTGTTTGCTGAAGAAAGAAGAGTGTGTTGTGCACTTGTGAAAATGCAAAGAATTGGTTGGGTTTGTTCCTTTGTGAAGTTTGAGGTGGGCTGTGCCACGCTCGTGTGGTGGAGCTGAAGAAGGTTCTAGCAGTGATCACTTCCTTCCTGTTTGTAAATCATGTTTCCTGGAGAATGAGATCAGGGATTGCCCTTTGAACACGGCTTGTGGAATGGATTCCGTGTCACTGAGGAGCAGCTCTCTGTCCCTTTAGTTGAGGGAATTCAGAGGGATCGCTTCACTGTTGTCCATAGGCCTTATAACAGAAGAATTTTTTGATGGACTCTTCAGCAGGATGTAGTGCCAGAAGACAAAAGGCCACTGGGAATAAGTGAAGGAAAACTGACCCTGGATACAACTTCAGCAAGGACCTGCTTTCTCACTTAAAGATTGCAGATGGAGCCTGGTGCTGCCATCTCTTGGAACATTCCCTATTTTGGTGTTTTGTAGAAGAACACAGTAGATATTTAAGTGACCCCCATAACCTTGAAATGAATTCCTGTATTTTGTGGCACAAGCTGTGTTTGGCTGTACCAACATCTGCCCACAGCTGCATTGCTGTGTCTGAACACCGTGAGGTGTGTGGGAGGTTCCTGCAAATGCAAGGGAATGTTGGGGCCTTAAATAAAAGTGCTTTTATATCCATGTTCATCCAAAAAAGCCTCTGAGCAAGGAGTATCCAGTGCTTGCCTGTGTGTGATCGGTGCTGCCCTTGCTGGTGGAGGTGCCTTGTGCTGGGGCTGGGAATGTGCTGCTGGTTCTGTGGGAATGGGATGTGCTGGGCTGAGCTCTTGCATGCAAGGAGCTGTTCTTGGCCTGGAGGAGAAGTTGCTGCTGCCCTGCTGGGTGCCACTGCTGCTTAGCTGCACGTCTCAGTGCTCCCATTTGTTCATCACAGTCTGAAGTAGTTTTGATTGCTCCTGGAAAACTTTTGCTTCCTTAAACTTCCTTTTTCTCTCTTCAGTGCATTTTCTCTTTTTTTCCACATCCATTCCTTTCTGTTCCATAAGTGGTGAGATGCCTATGGTTCCTGTTGCTATCAGTGGGCACCTAAAGCCTTCATTTAAAAAGCACCTAATTAAATGATTTAAAAAATCAATAATAAAGCACCTAAAGCCCTTCCTGAAAGGAGTTTTTAGGTGAGGGGTTGGCCTCTTCTCCCACACAGCCAGTGACAGGACTAGAGGAAACAGCCTGAAGCTGTGCCAGGGCAAGTTTAGGCTGGACATCAGGAGGAATTTCTATGTGGAAAGGGTGGTCAGGCATTGGCAGGGGCTGCCCATGGAGGTCTGGAGTCCCCATCCCTGGAGGTGTCCAGGGAAGGCCTGGACGTGGCACTCCATGCTCTGGGCTGGGGACAAGATGGGGCTGGGTGACGAGTTGGACTCCATGGTCTTGGAGGTCTTTTCCAACCTCAGTGATGCTGTGGTTACAACAGCAAAAACGTACAACAGGTTACTTCCAACCAGCTCTAGGTGCAAGGCAGCCATACCATGTATTTCGGGATTCCTGGAGGGGGAGATGTGGCAGGGTGGATTTAGAGAAGGGCACAGGCTGAGGAGTTCCCTGGCAGTTGGAATTGTGCTGTGGGGCTTCTGCTGGGAGCCCCCAGGGGACCCTCAGTGCTCCCCTTGTCCCTTCCTCAGAGGCTGGGCTGCTCCCAGTGGGGAGATGGCTCCAAGCACATCCTCTTCTTCCTGATTCCTTGGTGCTGGGAGGAGAAGTAGGTCTTTCCCTCTGTTCAGAGAGGCCTGGCTGTCCCAGCTGCCCACCCTCCATGGGCTGGTGCTGAAGCCCCTTCCCAGCTGGTTTTATTTTCTTTCAGATGCTTCTCAGCTTCACGGCAAAGGGTCCAATGCACAGCAGCGCAAGTTGTGACACCTGCAAGGAGGGGAGCTCCAGCACCCATAGGATAAAACCCAGAGGAGCAGGTCATGGACTTTGGATACCAGCTGTGTCTTTGGATTTCTCTTGGGTTTTTTTCTAATCTCTTTTTTTTTTAATGACAACTGGAGAGACTGAACTGCAACGAGGAGCTCATTGGGGTGTCTGCTCAGAGGCTTTCAGAGCTGAGCCCCACACACGGGGCCACCTTGAGCCATGCCCTGATGAGAGGAGCCTTTTGTAGCACTGTTTTATTGCTGCTGCCCTTCCTGCATTCCCTGGCACTGGCAGGAGCTGGAACTCGCAGGGAGGCTCTGGTGGTCCTGAGGGGATTCCCACCCACCCGTGTCTGTAGCTGCCAAGTACCTCCAAGCCCAGTTACCTCCTTGGTCTCCCTGTGGAGGGTATGGAAGGTGCTTCTTTCTTCTGCCTTGGGTTTACTTGGATAATTCTAGCACTGCCAGTGCTTTCTTGAAGACATTTGAGTAACTGTCCAATTGTACTATAAAACTGTGCTGCACTTAATTGGAGGATTTCACATTTCCTGTGTGGTGAATCTGAGGAACCACCTGATGTTCCCCTCTGGAGGAGAAGGAAGACTCTTTAGAGAGACATTTTTAGATGCAGTCATCGACTTTTAGAATTCTACTTCTTTTGAGTTTTTGGATTTTTTTCCCCTCCAAAGGGATGCTTTTTTCCTGCTCAGTTTTATCCTCATTGCCATTGAATGCATTGGATTGAATGGGACACTCTTAGCATGTCACATGGATCGGAAGACATAATTCCAGTGCCTTTTATGGTGGAGCAAGAATGGACTAGTGACACACATTTCAGCCCTATTTTGTGTGCTCCTCAACCCTTTTTTAATCATTCTGTATTTAAAATGTATTCTGGTTTATTTAATAGAGCTTTTTATGGTTGCACATCAGAAAAAAAAAAAGAAAAAGCTGCACTGTCTGGACTTCAGTGGTGACCTGGTGACTGAGCACAGTCCCAAATCCAGCAGGAGCACCAGTTCTCATCCCAGTCTGTGCAGGCGGGTTCCAGGCCCTTCCCTAAAGCCATTCTTTCCTAGGGTTGTGAGTGAGGATCAGTTTGGTGGGCAGAGGAAATGAGCAAATGAGCGAGATGAACCGAGGTCACTCCCTGCCAAATGGATTCCAGAGAAAGACACTGCTCTCCTCAATGATACCTGCACCAGGATCATGTGCTCAGCACAGCTGCAGGAACAGGGACCATCTACAATTGGGAGGTGTCTTTTCTTGTTCTTTTTTTTTTAATTTTTCGACCTAAATACTCCCCCTGAGCAACCCCTTTCAGGCTAAGGGCAGGCTGGGGCTGCCCCTGAGCTTGCTGAGGTTTGGTTTCCTGCTCTGCCCAGTCTGTCTTCTCTCAGGCCCCCACAGCCACGTCCCAGCTGTGCAGTGGTAGCACCCATCCACGTAGAATTTATTGGTATTCCAAGGAAAAGCTTGTAGCTTCCTCCTTGAGCTTTGGGGAAGGATGCTGACCCCAGGATACCAGCAGATGTCTGCTTTAGTTCCCCCGGTTTTTGTTAAGATCTAAGAGACTGTTCTCAGTTTGAGGTGATAACGTAGCTGCCCGAGATCAGTGAGTTGACAGTATTTCAAATGAACGGGTACAGCTCAGATTTCAAGTCTGCTCACAGAACGTACCTAGGTTGTAGCAAAAGAGCCAAAGACAGAACTCGCGTGGGTAAAACAAACCACAGCATTTTTGGGTGGACTCTGAGCAGTGGATGTGGCGTGGTTCCTGTGGAAGGCCTCGTCCTGAGGGCTGCTTGGCACCTTCACCTTCCCCTGGGAGCTGACAGCTTGGGACCCCTGGCAGGATAGGGGCTCCCAGCGAGTGACACCAAGTACTGTTTCTCCTCCCTCTCTTTGCTTTCACTTGAATGCTTCTGCTGGGAAGCCCCCGTTTGCGTGGCTGGAGCAGACTGCCCTCCTTCTAGGAATTTAGTGAAGCCTCTTGCCTCAGGGAAATGTTTATGTGGTGGGAATTGTGTGGGATATTTTTTCTTTACGTGCTGTAATGAATGAGTGAGTGGTGTGGAGCAGAGTGGCAGCAAGGCAGGCCCACGCAGAGCAGCTGATGGGGAGCCAGGCTGGCACCTCTGCCTTGGTGAGGCAACTTGCAGCGCTTCCAGGATGGAATGGGGAGGGAAGGCTCCCATGGCACTTACCTGGGGATGGCAGTTCCTTTTGGGTGTAAGAGCTGCAGTTTACTATTCTATTTTTTTTGTGTGTGTTGGGACCGTCTTGCTGAAGATGGTGGGGGTGGTATGAAAACTGTTAATCTTGTACAGAACAACTGAATAAATTGTTTCAAACTTTCCAAAACGCTTCTTTTTCCCCCCATCTCCTTACCTCTAGTTCCCTTTGTTTCCAAGAATTTCTGTTGCAGCTTGGATGCTCATCTGTGTCTCGAGTGAGTAATGAATTACTGACTGTTTTAAAGTCTCCTACCTGGTGACTGAATGGCAGCTCTGTTACAGCTGTTGCAGGGGTAGAAATGTTTCTTCTCATTCCCTGTGCTCCTGCTGGTGCTGAAAGTTGGCCTCTGCTGGAAAGGACGTGTGGGGCTCAGACCCCAGAGCATCAGTGTGATCTTCCCTGATCCCTTCATTCACAAAGGTAAAATAATGCTGTTAATCCCTAGAGCCAGGAGGCATAAGCAAGGAATGCTTATGACTGCTTTTGTGGACATCAGAGCTCCCTGGGGTTTGGGTATTAGCTGAAATTTTGGGGAAAAAGGAAGTGAGTGGGCTCTGGTACCATCCCAGTGTAATCGACTGTTCTGCACCTACAGTCAGTCCCATTCTTCAGTGCACTTCACTCCCATCTAATGCTGCTAATTAGTCCCAGCTCCAATGCTGCTCCAGCAGTTTCCTCCTTGGAAAAGAGCCAGGAGCTAAAATGAACAATCTTAGTGTTTTAATTCTGACTCCAAAATGCAACTTCTTGTGCAGCCCAAGGTCAAGAGGCTGCCACAATTAATAAACACCAACCACCTTCTGATTGGAACCACTGCATTTTTATTTTGTACTATAAATAGAATTCCCCTCTATTCCCCATTCCCTTACACAAGTAAATGAAACATGTAGCTGCACGTAACTGCATCCAGGAAAACACCAGCACAAACAGCTTTTAACCGCGAGGGAAGGAGCTGCCTGTGGAGGCAGCCTCTGCCTTGGGTTCCCTTGCATGCTGTGCACAACCCCTCGTGTCTGGTGATTCTGCCGTCTCTTCATGTCCTTTTCCTTGACCTCTGTGGTGTGTGAATGCTCTTCCTGGATCAAGGGCTGGTGCCATCCAAGTACACCTTCACTCTTCCCCAGCAGCACAGGCACAGAGGTGAGCAAATGGTGGCGGCGGGTCTTGACGTGGTGATTCTGGACTGAAGCCTTGGTTTCCACAGAGCTGGTTTTCTCAGAGGACGAGCCCATCATTGAGTCAGTTGTCCACAGTGGGACCATCTGGCCCATCAACATGCAGCTGATGTAACCAGCTCCTGCTGGTCACCTCGGAGGCACCTGGACCTTCAGTCTCTCTCCCAACACGGCTTTGTACACGACTACGTGAGTAGAAGCTGAGGAAACTGCACGTTCTACCAAGTCTTTGAGGCACTGTCCTAAGGCTTTCTCTTGTTTTCTGGTAGGCAGGGAGGAAGAGGGGGAGAAAGTTTGGCAGATGTTTTCCACTCCTGGTGGTGTTTTCTGCAGAGTGTGACAGCAAGTGGTGCGGCTGCGTAGCATGGCCGGGGCAGAGGCTGTAGTGGTTTGGAAGAGGTGAAGGGGGGCGAGGCTTTGCAGTGATCTGGGTCTCTACAAGGTGCTGCAGCTCTGACTGGCTGCTCTTGGAGTAAAGTTTCTAAAGGGGAGCGAGAGCTGTGTAATTGCTTCCGGACACCAAGACTGCCAGCTCCTGGATCGACATCTCCTTGTTGAGGTAACTGTCGTACTGGGCCATGGTGAGCCTCCCGCTCTTCAGGGCCTCCTCGATGGAGAACTCCCTGCCAGACTTCCTGTCAAGGATCACAGACGATTCCCCATTGGGACCCTTTATTGAGATCTCCTCCCAGTCACATTCCTGGCTCTTCAGTTTGACAAACAGGCTCCATTCAATGAGGCCAAACACGTGAGCTTCCTCTGGAGACATCTCTTTTCCTGTGTCCGGGTCGATGACCACGATGGAGCGCCTCAGGTGGTTCTCTCTCTGCTCCCTCTTGATAGCCACTGTCTTCAGGCGATTCTGGAGTTGCTCGATCTCTGCATCTTTTTCTCTGGATAACTGCTTCAGATCCTCTAACTCTCTCTCCAAAGCTTGGAATCTGGAGTCCAGGTTTATTCCACTGTCCACGTGGGTCATGCTTCTCAAATCCTGAGCTTCCGTTGCGGTGAGTTCAATCTCTGACTGCAGTCTCCTTGTTTCCATTAGCAGGTTCTGTTTCTCGAGGTGTAGCTTGTGGTTTTCCTCCCTTAACAAGTCTAGCTCCTTTGATGACTTTGAGTTGTTGAATTCCACCTCGGACAGCCTGGTTTCCAGGCGGTTGATATCTGCATCC
This sequence comes from Picathartes gymnocephalus, assembly GCA_013390045.1. NCBI lineage: Eukaryota > Metazoa > Chordata > Aves > Passeriformes > Picathartidae > Picathartes > Picathartes gymnocephalus. The sequence goes on along the minus strand of WEKY01057165.1, from coordinate 450,899 downwards.
AGCTCCCTCTTGCGCCTACTTTCTTCCTCCAGGTTGCTCTTCAGCTTTTGAATCTCGTACTCCGTGTCTCCTTTGTCCACTTGGACACTCTCTGAAAAGACCACTTTCTCCTTGACCTCCATCTTCTCCAAAGAGAGGAGCTTCTTTCTCAGCGCTTCTAGTTCGGTTTGCAGCACTTGTCTGCGGTGCTTCTCTTCTTCTAACTCCAGCTTGAGGAGGGAGTGCTCCTTCTCCTGCTGGGGATCTTGCTGAAGGATCACTTTCTGTTTCACAGTCACCCGTTCTGTCGTTTCTCTTTCCTGTTCTTCCAGCTCGTTCAGCCGGATCCTGAGCCTCTGCACCTCCAGCTCGGCCTCCCTGCGGGCCTGTCTCTCCTTCTCCAGCTCCTCCAGCTGCCGCTCCAGCTCGGAGCGTCTCCTCTGCAGCTTGCGCAGCTCCTCGCGGAGGCCATCGATCTGCTTCAGCTCGCTCTCGATGCTCTGGGAGAAGGAGTTCACCTCAGCTTTCAAGGCAGGATCCTGCTCATACTTCACTACTTCCTGCTGGACCACTTTCTCCTTCACCTGGGAAAGTTCTTCTTCCTTCTGTCTTACTTTTTCTTCTTGGAGAAGCCGTTCCCTCTCCAGGTCGATGTGCTTCATTTGTTCGTCTGCCAGCTGCACTCGCAGCGACTCTACCTCCTCTCGAGTCTTGGGGTCTTCCCGAAACTGGAGGATTTCTTGAACAACTTCCTTCATTTGCACTTGAGGTTTGGTGTCTTTCAAAGCTTGTATCTCTTGTTTCAGCTGATAGATCTCCAGGTCAGCTCTTTCGATGGCTCCGGTTCTCTCTATGATTTCCTCCCGGAGTCGCTGTAGCTCCTTCTCGGTTTCTGGATCATTCTTGTACTTAATGACCTCCTTAATGACTTCTTTGACTTCTACCAGGGGCCCTCTGTTCTTCAGAGCAGCCAGCTCGTTCTGGCAGCTCTTCAGCTGTTCGTCCCCACCGCGGTACCTCCTCTCCTGCTCTACCAGCTCCAGGCGAAGGTTGGCGACTTCGTTCTCAGCCTTGGGGTCTGGGCGCACGATCTCACGCACCTTCTCCTGAACAACCACCTTGGAGTTCTCCTCCTCCAGCAGCTGGATCTTCCTGAGCAGCTCGGCCTTTTCGCGCTCGTTGGAACGACCCTTGGACTTCTCATCTTCGTACTGGCGCCGGAGCTCATTCACCTCCCTCTCGATGACCAAGTCTTTCTCCACCTTCAGCACCTCCTTGACGGTGATTTTGCCCTCGGCGATGGCCCGTTCCTTCTCCAGTCGCTTGAGCTTGTCCTGGAGGAAGCTGAGCTCTTCCTCGTGCTTCTGCCGAAGGGCGCTCTCCCTTTCCTTGGTCTCCTTCAATATCCGGAATTCCATCTCCAGCTGGGGGTCGTTCTGCAGCTTCAGCACCTCCTTCTCCGTGACCTTCTCCTGCTCTTTGTTCTTCTCACTGGACAGCACAGCAATCTGTTGGCGTAAGAGGATGACTTCACTCTCCCTGGTCCCTTCCTGCCTCCTGAGCTCCTCCAGTTCCTCTTTGAGCTTCAGGATTTCATCAGCTTGAGCCTTATCTTGTTCAATCCTCAGCACCTCTTTCACTATGTATTCCTGCCCCCCTTCCCTCTTCTCGTGCTCCAGGACACGCAGCCGGATTTTAAGAGCCTCCAGCTCATCCTGGAGTGCCTGGTTCTTGCGCTGCTCCTCTGCCAGGTTTTGCTGCAGTCTGTGGAAGCTCTCTTCCAGCTGGGGGTCAGGCACCTTCTTCACCAGCTCTTTCTTCACCACAGTTTCCTGGGGCTTCTGGTTTTGCAGGTGAACAATGTTGTTCTGAATGGCTTCGATCTCTGCTTCGAGCTGTTGCCGACGCTGAGTCTCATCCTCAAGCTCTTTCTTCAACTTCCAGACTTCTTCTACAGGCCTTACAGACTTTTTGGTCTGGGCAAAGTCTTGTGTCACCTGAATCTCTGGCTGCTGTTGTTGGGAAAAGGATCAAAAAAAAACTAGTAAAAAAATCCAGTTAATCACACTTTTGGTGCTTATCATCACAGAATCACAGCATCATTTGGGTTGGAAAAGACCTCCAAGATCATCGAGTCCAACCTGTGACTTATCCCTACCTTGTCACCCAGCCCAAAGCACTGAGTGCCACATCCAGTTGTTCCTTGGACACCTCCAGGAGTGGTGGAACACATCCACCACCTCCCTGAGCAGCCCATTCCAATGCCTGACCACCCTTCCAGTGAAGAAATTCCTGCTGATGTTCAACCTGACCCTCCCCTGGCACAGCTTGAGGCCATTTCCCCTTGTCCTGTCCCTGTTCCCTGGGAGCAGAGCCCGACCCCCCCAGGCTGTCCCCTCCTGTCAGGGAGTTGTGCAGAGCCAGAAGGTCCCCCCTGAGCCTCCTTTTCTCCAGGCTGAGCCCCTTTCCCAGCTCCCTCAGCCCCTCCTGGTGCTCCAGCCCCTTTCCCAGCTCTGTTCCCTTCCCTGGACATGCTCCGGCCCCTCAATGTCCTTCCTGAATTGAGGGGCCCAGAACTGGACACAAAACTCAAGGTGTTTCAGCAGTGCCAGGACAGAGGGACAATCCTGGCCCTGGTCCTGCTGGCCACACTATTCCTGACCCAGGCCAGGATATCGGTGCCTCCAGCAAAATAACAGGAGGGAGCTGAGCTGTGGAGGCAAACTCTGAGCAGGAAGCATTTGCAAACAGACTTCTGTGTGGGTTCCCAGCCTGAGAAATCCTTTCTGCTGTCAGAACAGAGCTTTGAGCCACAAGGGACACATTCTGCTGCAGAATGGCAAAAAGAGTGTTAAAAATGATACGGGGCTTCCTAGGATGAGTGGGAAATGGGACTGGGGGTGGTCTGTCTGATTTAAGTGTCTGCTGATTAATGATTTAGGGGGACAAAACACCAGCTAGACTTGTTCCCAGCTCAGCTTGTGTTGGCAGAGCCCCACGTGTGTGTCGTGCACAGGTGTCCTTGGGTCCAACACGTGTGTCCCTTCAGCATCACCTGTGATCACTCACCTGCCGCAGGAGGCTCTGGGCAAACTCCAGATTCTGTAGCCTCTGCTTGTTCACAGCGTTCACTTCTGTATATTTGGCTGCCAGAACAGCTTCCTGCAGAACAAAAATATGTTGGGAAGAGCTTGAGAAGGCCAGGAACAACAGGCTCTGGGTGCTCCTCTAAAAACCTACAGCAGTGAACTGCTGAGTTCTGGGGGAGAGAGAGATTCTCATGCACAGACACACTCATGGTCATACTGTGACTTTCCTACTCAAGATAAGCAAAAAGAGGTGTAGGAAAAACCAGGTGGACACTTCTGCCTGCCTCCATAGGCAGGATGAGTTTGAGACAGGTAGCAAACAGATCCTGCATAAGTAAGGAGCTTGTGGCCTTATCTCACTGTAAGTATTTCTATCTTTGGTGGTGAAATCTCTCTGAAAGTCTAGACAAGGGAAAAACTTCCAGGTTTTTGGCTTCTCTCCTCCTTTTTCCCTTCCGAAACTGTTAAATCCAGCTTTTTCCCTCCCTCATTCTGGCCAGCCCAGTCAAAAAAAATGATGAAAAATCCCTTCCTCCTGATCCTCTGCCCTTCCCTGCAGTCCCCTGTGGGACCAAGGTACCCACAGTAAAGGTGGGTGTTTGCAAAGCCCCAGTGGTCCCCTGAGCTGCCCTCTGCTTTAGCTCTCCTCTGGCTGCCCCTTGCTTACCTCCTCTTTCACTTTGACAGCTGGGGACTGCAGCCGGGGCTTCTTGCTGGTGTAGCCATTCCGGCCGTTCTCCAGGTCCAGGATGGAGCGCAGCTTCTCTGCTTCCAACTCATAATCCTGTGGGAGGCCATTGCCAGGAGAAATGTGACATTCCTGGGTCCCCTTCACGCACAGGCTCCTCCTAAGCTGTCCTGGCTTTAACAACCTCAGCCCCTGACCCGTTTTTTGGGAAGGCCACAAAACCCCACCCTCTGCTCTGGAGCCAGGCTGGGAGAGCTGGGCGTGTTCACCTGGAGAAGGGAAGGCTCTGGGGGCACCTCAGAGCCCCTTCCAGTGCCTGAAGAGGCTCCAGGAGAGCTGGAGAGGGACTTGGGACAAGGGATGGAGGGACAGGACACAGGGAATGGCTTCCCACTGCCAGAGGGCAGGGATAGATGGGATATTGGGAAGGAATTGTTCCCTGGGAGGGGGGGGAGGCCCTGGCACAGGGTGCCCAGAGAAGCTGTGGCTGCCCCTGGATCCCTGGCAGTGCCCAAGGCCAGGCTGGATGGGGCTTGGAGCAACCTGGGGGTCCCTGCCCATGGCAGGGGGGGGAATGAGATGGGTTTGGGGTCCCTTCTAACCCAAATCCTCTGTTTCTCTGTTCTCTCACAGTGAGAATTTCAGTGCTTACCTTCACTGCCTGCTGGTACTGCTGAGCTGTGGCAGAGACCTTCTGCACCTCCTGTTCCTTGCTTGCAATGTCACTGAGCAGTGCCTGGGTGCACAGAGATACAGGTCAGAGGGAACCCAACATCCAAATGCATCCTTCAGCCTTTTTGGGGGTTACCATTAAAACCACAACCCTGAGAATTCCAACCTGGAGCAGCCCTGCCTGTAAACAAGGCACAGGAGGACAGCAGGACCTTAGAGCACAAGAATAAATCGAATAAATATTTATATTTTTCTATTTGATGTTCAGGAGCTATCTAAGTTCTGTTTCTTTTAGCAATGTTCCCTCTCCTCTCCCTGTGGAGCCCGGGCTGCCCTGGGAATTACCACTTGGCTCTTCAGCTTCATCTCCACTTGCTGGATGTTGTCAGTCTCCTGGGGCTCGTAGTTGGGGATGTTGCACAGGAACTGGTTCACCTTGTCGTAGTTGGTGCGGTAGTTGGAGTAGGCGCTTTTTGCTTTCTGCAGGGTCTGCGTTCTGTGGGGGAAATAGCTCAGCTTCAGTCCTGTCCCACCTCCTGTGCCTGCTGCAGACACCTCTTAAGCCATCCCACTTCCCCTGTTCCCTAAAGGTAAGAATCTGAGCCAGAGTTGTTCTCTTGGCACCTCTGTTGCAAGAGAATTTAATCCTAAAGTTTTCCCAGCTCTACCCAGCCAGCACATATCAGCAACCTCTCCCTCTTCCTCCTCAGACCTCCCTGGAAGCCCTTCTGCAACTCCTCCTTCCCAGGATGGTGCTGTGCCTCCTCCAGTTCCCACGTGGCTCCAAACTCCACAGCGAATACCCCGGCTCTCCAGGCCGCTCCTGGCCCGCTCTCACCTGTGGTCGATCTGCTTGCTGAGGTTGCTGAAGCGCTGGTTGAGCTTGTAGAGCTCTGCCTCCTGGCGCTCGATGTCAGGGCAGTGCTCCTGGAATTTGCTGGCCAGGGTGTTGGAGCACGTCTTGGTCCTCTGCAGGATCTGCTCGGCTTCACTGAGCAGGGTCTTCTTGGACTGCAGCTCGGTGCCCATGGCCTGTGGGGAAAAAGCAGGGGAGGGGGGTTCTCTGCTGTTTCACACGAGCCAGGCTCTTGGTGCTGTTGTCACCCACATCAACTCCAGCAACTGCACTGGAGCTGCAGGGCTGAGCTGCACCCGCTGTGGTTTGGTAAGCAGAGCCACCTGGTAAACCTGACAGGGAGAAAAGCTCCCTCTGACTCCCTCCTTTACCTGCTGACCTTGAAAAGTAACCGTGCAATGTGCAAAACAGCTGCTGCTCCTCATGCAAGGCTTAGATCCTGTTCTTTCAACTGCAGCAACTCTGGAAGGAGCAGTGGAAGTTCTTCCATGTTAGTCTGAACTTGGGATTTCATGGAAAAGCTGAAGGAGCACAGAAAGTTCTGGCCTAGCCAGTTCTTGGTCTTTCTATAGCAGAAGAATTGCCAGTTTGGGTAGTTTTTCCTAGCAATAACTGTTCTCAAAACTTTGCCAGGTCCATCTTTCCAGTATCAGGCCACTGTGCTGCTTTTCCCAGACCCTTTTATCCTTTACTTCTCTAACAACCACAGTTTGGAAAAAGCTTAAAGATCATCTCATTCCACCCCCTGCCACGGGCAAGGACCCCTTCCACTATCCCAGGGTGCTCCAAGTCACGTCCAACCTGGCCTTGGGCACTTCCAGGGATCCAGGGGCAGCCACAGCTTCTCTGGGGACCCTGTGCCAGGGCCTCCCCACCCTCACAGAGCAGAATTTCTTCCTAATATCTAATTTAAATCTTTTCTCTTTTGATTTAAAATTGTTCCTCTTGTCCTGTCAGTATTTGCCTGTGTAAAAAATCTCTCTCCCTCTATTTTATAAGCTTCCTTTAGGCACTGGAAGGGGCTCTAAGGACTCCCTGGAGCCTTCTCTTCTCCAGGTGAACCCCCACAGCTGTCCCAGCCTGGCTCCAGAGCAGAGGGGCTGCAGGCCTTGGGGCATCTTCCCTGGACCTGCTCCTACAGCTCCATGTCCTTCCCGTGCTAAGGACTCCAGACCTGGACACAGCACTGCCGTGGGAGGGTCTCACAAGGGCAGAGTACAGAGGGAATCAGTATAATGTCCTTTTGTCAAATCACAAGCCTTCAAGTGGGATTGGATTGGATTGGATTTGATTTGATTTGATTTGATTTGATTTGATTTGATTTGATTTGATTTGAGGGTGGGAGGTGTTTGTGTCTGAAGTAAGTGGGAATCACTGCGTTCTCACCCCCAGCTGGGGGAGGCCATCCTGTCACCAAGCCAGGGAGCTGAGCAGGAATCACCACAGCTTTTGGAAAGTTCTTTGCATGTGCAGCATGTGAACAGGGCAGGAAACTCACCAGCAGCTCTTCCTTCTTCCTGTCCACCACCCTCAAGTCCTCGGGTACGGTGTCATCTATGACCAGCTTGTTCTCATAGGCTGACAGCAGGTCTCGGCCTTGCTGGAGGCTCCTCTCCAGGTTTGTGGCCACCTCAACTCTGCAGGGACACGAGAGGAAGGTGTTTAAGCACACCTGCACCCTCCTCCTGCAAGATCCTGTGTTAGGCCAGGATTTCAGCCATGACTTACTTCTCCTGAGCAGCGCTGAGCAGCTGCACCACGCGCTCGTACTTCTTGTTGGTGTTCTCCACCTTGTTCCTCACCAGGGTCGCGCTGCCCGTGTTGGGCACGGACTCGATGAAGGCCTCGCACTCCTGGACCTTCCTCGTTTTCTCAGGCTCGATCCGACGGACCTCGTTGGTGATGTTCTGCAGGAGGAACAAAGCCTTTAGAGCAGCTGAGCCAGCACCTGGTGGCTACAGAGGAGCCTCCCTTGACTGTCCGGGCTGAGGAAGGAAGTCAGGGCTGAGGATTTGTGTTCGGTGCCTTTCAGCCCTGCAGGGCACAGAAGGGTATTTTTGGCTGACTTTCTTTTGACCTGTCTCTCTTTAGCAAGGAAACTCCAGCTGGGGAGTTGTTCCCAGCAGCTCCAGCTCTGTCAGGGACATGCTGGATTCGTCTGGGCCATTGGGCTCTGAATCCTTGCCTGGACATCAAAGAGCTGCAGGCAGTTGGGACAATTTGCTTTCACTTGTGGTGGCACCTGGATTTTGACACAGCCCCGGGCAAGTGATGTAACCAGGATCTGAACTTCCTCCTAAACCAAGGGAGGTTTGTGGCATGGAGCCTGGCTTAGTTAGGGGTCTGAAGGAGAGGAAAGGAGCTGGATGCTCCTGGCACTGGAGCCTGGAGGAGCAGGTCCACAAGGAGGAACTGCCTCGGACCACAAGAGTTTTCCTGTTCCTCTCTGAGCTGGTGATAGTGGTGAAAAAGTTAATGTCCCTGCTGTACTCAGATGAGGGGCAGGATCAAACCCTGAGGGCTCCCCTCTCATCCTCACAGCCATCACCTGCAGCCATCACCTTTTTCCCATTCAACTGAGCTGGGCCAGAAGCAGGACAAAGGTTTTGGGCTTCTGATGCTACTCCTAGGGCTCCTCCCATCTGTTCTGGAGGAAGCTGCGAGCATCACTCCAGCCCCCATTTCCTGGGCTCAGGGAGCACTTTAAGCACCCCTGGTTATTGAGAACCACTCTGGAGACCGTTTGGGAGCACAGTGCCTGCAAGGCACCATCCCTGAGCTCCACAGCCCCTGCCTTGAGGTCCTTGGAGCGCTCAGTGCTGTCCTGCACTGCCCGGCTCTGCTCCAGCGGCGGCCGCAGGTTTGCTGTTATGGCTTTCTCCTGCTTCTCCAGGTCACTGTTGACTTTCTCCAGCCCCGCCAGGAGCTGGCGTCCCTGAACCGATGCAGCATCTGGAAATCAACAGGAGACCAGATTAAAGCTGGTTGGAAGCTGGGTGTGGGCTCAGTTCCACTGGTGAGTGCCAAATCTTCATCCCACTGCACTCCCTGAGCCCAGCCTGCTGTGACCCCAGCCTGGCTGCTCTGCCCCTGCACCCATCCAGCACCGTTGTCCCCAGGACCCTTAGGAGATGGGAACATCCCCGTAAGATGCTCTGCCAGCCAAGTTCAAGCCTTTTTGTGCCCCAGGCTGCCCTCCTGCCCCACACCTCCAATGCTGTCTGCCTTCAGCCCTTCGTAGCGCTGCTGGAGGACGTTCTTGCAGTTGTTGGTCTTCTCCTTCACGGTCACGTAGTGCTTGGCAATTCTGCAAAACGAGACAGCAGGAGGTCAGTCAGACCCTCAGCCTCTCCACCACCCCGTCACCATGCCGGCGTTGCTCTGAGCTCTGGAGGGGTTGTGGGGGCTGCTCCCTCCAGGCAGCCATGAAGCAGGTGGGGAAAAAGCACCTTCACCCCATGTTGGGGTAGAGCAGTGTCTTCATCAGAACAGGGGCGAGACAGCCAGGCAGGTTCCTGCCTGCTGAGGGAGCGGTGGGCAGCGCCCCCTGCCACAATGGCCCCCCAGAGCAGGGGGGACCTGGATTGCTCTGAGCCGACCCCACTTTGCCAGTGGGATCTGGTGGGCAAGCAGGAAAGGGCAGGAATCCCTTCTGGAGGAAGCCTGAGGCTTCGAGCAGGCAGGGTTTCGCTGTGGGAATTGGGGCAGGAGTCCGGGGGTGCGGGACGGGGGTGCAGGGCCGGAGGGGCAGCGGGATGGCCCTGCCCGAGGCTGGGGGCACGTACTGCTCTGCCAGGGCTATCGCTTCTGGGTCGGGCGGGGGGATCATGAAGCAGACCCCGGGGGCGCTGATCGTGTCTCCTGTGCTGTCGGCCACTTCCCAAACGTCTCCGCTGTTCCTCCGCAGGGTGTAGTGGGCTCCGCGGCTGATCTGGCCCTGGGGGACAGGAACCGGTCACAGCAGCACGGCCGGAATCACCGCCAGCGCTGCCGGGGACCAGGACCGGCACAGCCCCAGCCCCTGCTCCTGGCTTCTCCGAGAGTCTGTCCCTTGCCAGAAACTCGTGTGCCCGCTCCTCCCTCCCCGCAGCCTGCAGGCACCGAGCCACGTCTCTTGCGACAGCCTCGGCGAGCGAATTCCCACTCGGGCAGAGATGAGGAGGCGTTTCCAGGGCTGTGCTCTGGCTTTCCTTTTCGGACAAGTCGGCAGCTGAGTCAGTTGGAACTGCTGGCTGCTGTCCCCCCCCTGCCACTCCCGTGGTGGCTGCCGGCTCTGCTGTCCCATCCCTTTGGCCAGCTACTGAGCCCTGCAAGGACTGACACGCTGGTGGTGGCGATGAGGGGATGCGGGCTAGGAATGGCCGGTGCTGAGGGGTGCTCCTTTGCTCGGGAACACGCCGGGACATCAGCACAGGGAGCGTGGGAACGTGACAGAGCTGAGCTGTCGCAACGTCCCGAGGGTGTGTGAGAGGCAGCCAGACCCCTCCTGCTCCTCCGCTGCAAAACCTGCTCTTCCCACCGGGGCCAGGGCGACCTTTGCCTTGTTCCCCGTGCAGGAGCCACCACCACTGCTTGCACAAACCCGCTCCTTCCCCCGGTGCCGCTTCATTCCCGTGCCCGCCGTGAGGAGACGGCTCCACAAGCAGCTCTGCCCCTCCCGTGGGACGAGGCTGGCGGTACCTGCTCGCTCTCGTACTCGCAGAGAGCCTCCACGGGGATGGGCTGCGGCGGCGTCTGGCGGCGGTACCGCAGGGGCAGCACCTGCTGGCTGCGCTCCTGCAGCGACTTCACCACGGCCTCGTACTTGTCCAGGGCCTTCTCCTGGTCCTGGCACGGAAAAGTAAGAAAATATGGGAAGAACGAACTCTGAGGAGGAGCTCATTCTTACGCAGCCACGACAGACTGGGGCTTCTCCTGTGCTTGTGCCACTGACGGCACCTCCTGCAGCTCAAGTGCTCCTGCACTCTCCTGCCTCGTCCTGCAGCCAGGCTGAGGCCGGGACTGTGCCCACAGGTTGCCAAGACAGCGGGGTCCCCTGGCTCCCACACCTGCGGGGCTGTGTGTTGTGGATAGCCCCGCACCCAGCTCTGATTCCAGCCCTGGCACGAGGCTCTCCAGCAGCTGCTCTATTTCTAGCCCTGCAGGTGGAGATCCCGAGATGTTGAGTGGGATGGAGCATGCAGGAGGACAGGGGACAGCTCTTGGGAAGAGCCAGCAGCTGTCCCGGGACACTTGCATCAGTTGGGCCTGCTGCAGCATGCTTGGGTTTGGGCTTGGATTTAGGCTCAGGCTCAGGCTCAGCACAGCCCTTCCCAAGTGTGCGACCTCCAGCTCAGCTCACTGCAGCACAGCGAGTTCCACAACCTTCTCTGGCAGCAGGTCTAATTATGCTCCCACCCTTAACGAGCGCTAACTCACTGAGAGAACAAATAAAAACCAGCCCAGTGAGCAATTACGTTGCCAGGGGAGAGGCATTCTCTAGCCAGGGGGGAAGGAAGAGCCGGGGGGGCACGGGGAGGCAGCAGCACGGCCCTGCTGCTCCCCGCGGGGAAAGCTGGGCCAGGTGCCCACTCGGGCGGGGACGTCCCCGTGCCAGGGCCATGGGGACGGTGGTTCGTGCTGCCGCCTCCCCTGCAGTCCTGCCTGCAGACACTCACATCCAGCTCCCGGAGGAGAGACTCCAGCTGGTATCTGTCCTTGAACTCCGGGCTGAATTTTTGATCCAGGTCTGTATCTACCTTCTTCAAAAGTTCCTCAGCATCCTTGGTGTCCTTCTGAAACTGCAGAAAGGGGAAGTGTTTTGTGAGAAAGGGTCCTGCTGGAACGTGGAGCAGACCCTCCATGGTTTTCACACAGCCACCAGGAGATGCTGTGGACACCCAGAATATGTGGAGAAAGGTGAGGGATCACTATTGCCCTTGCTTAGGACATTAGATGGAAGGAAACAACAACCAGGAGCAGCTTATTCCATGCAGAGTTGTTAATTCCCACCTTTCCCTGCCCTCAGTTTTGTCTCGCTGGGACAGCATCACCACGGTGTGTGGCGTCACCACAGCCAGCGCCAGGAGAAGGGAGAGCCAAGCCCTTCCACACACAAACCATCCCCTGGGGCAGCTGTTCTGGCAGATCCCCACGAAAGGCCTGGGCTGGGCACCTCAGCTCAGCTTTGGCAAGCGACTCACGGGGTGCTGAACACGCCCAGGCTGTGGGAGAGGAATCCAGCCCGACCTGCTCCCCTGCAGAGCCTCCCTGGCTGTCGGATGCCATTTATCCAGCAGACATCTGTCTGCCCAGCTCAGCTGGGACCTTGTGCCAGGCTCCCGGGGGGCAGCTCTGCTTGTGGCACCTGGGATTTCCTACACGGAGCTGTTCTGCTTCCCTCTGGAGCATGTGAGGCCTCCCCATGCCGTGTTTGAGGGTGAGGGATCTCTGCTGTCCTGGGGACACGGAAGCTGAAACCAGCTGTGGCTCATGAAACTCAATGCTGGAGCAGGAGCTTTCAATGCAACTCATGCTTTGGCCAAGCAATCACTGACCTTTGGTGCCTGAGCAATTATGGCTTGTGTTCTATCAGCTCAAGGTACTCTCCTAGCCTTAAAAATCCTGGGTTTAGAGGACTCCAATCCTGGGTTTAGAGTGCTCCATCTCCTCTACCCAATTTCCAGAAGAGCAGGAATTTTTGCGTTCTAGGATTTCCTGTCACCCAGCACCAGCTGCCCGGGCTCCAACAGCTCGCTGCCCCCAGGGCTGTGGTACCTTGTGGAAGTCCTCCATGAACTTCAGGTGGCTCTCCTCACAGATCAGCAGGTTCAGGTACTCCTTCCAGTCGGCGTGCACGGCCTCGATGTGAGCCTGGGGGGATACAGGGGTGGCAGGGGGACATCAGCAGGACCCCCATGCCATGGGGAAGCCTGAACTACCCACCAGCAGCTCCCAGTTCCCCTCCTGAGCGAGCAGCTCTTTTGGCTGCCTCTAGCTTCCCCCAGATGCTCTTAGGGGGGAGTCTAGGATGGGAATACCCAAGGCTGGGATGATCCCATGGGAAGATAGGCTGTGTGGAGGTGGCAAATCCTTGTGTCCATCCTCCCACCAAACAGGGAAGGGTGCCACCAGAATTTATCCTCTCTAGGTGGGCACAGGGTAATTGGGCACAGGAATGAGGAAGATGGGAAAAGCTCCTTAGGTTTATCTTTGCTCCTCCTGTGGTGCTTACACATCTGCAGGTGAAGGAGGCTTTTTCCCCCTTGGCATCTCAGGAACTAAAGTCACGAGTGGTGCTGGCACTCTGGAGAAGGGCTGGGTGAGTCCCCCCTTGCTCCAGGGTGGGTGAGGAGCTGGGACCCATCCCTGGAACTCACCTCGATGGCGTTTTTCCCAGGGTGGTTCTGGGCCAGCAGCTGATCCCCATCAGCGTGCAGCTTGTTGATGGCCTCCTCCTTCTCCTCCAGCTTCCGGTGGATGAAGTTCTGGATGGGGAGAGGTGAGATATTGATCCCCTCGCAAAGGGAGGGGACCCTGGCTGCAGTCTGGGGCTGAGCAGCTCCACAGGACAAAGTGTGATGTTCCCACACTGCAGCTTGCACTTTTCCTTCCATTGCAGATGTTGCTAAAGATGTGACTGCTGCCAAACCAGCGCTGAGATGAAGGACGGGAGGTGAGGGAACCATCACGTGTCCCCATCTCTTTGGCAGAGATAAGGATTAACCTCACTATCCCCGTACTATCAGCTGCACACCTCAAAGCCCTTCACGGTGGGCCGGAGGAGACTGAGGCACAGGGGAAGGAACATTTCCTGCCCCCATTCAGCCCCCCTGGCCCCGTGCCCTGCCCCCTTTTGCCCAGCAGCAGCCGGAGCAGGGCCAGGCTGCCGGGAGCACACGGACCTCGTACTGGCGGCGCCGGCTGGGGTAGTCCAGGTTGTGGTCGCTCCAGTCGTAGTGGGTCCTGTCCTTGGCCTGCTGATCCAGCCAGTAGAGCTTGTTGGTGCAGCGCTGCATGTAATCCTGCAGCGAGTTCAGGTCCTGCTGCCGCTGCTGCGAGCTGGCCTGCAAAGGGGCACAGGGAGAGCTCAGCCCAAAGCTCCTGTCTGTGGGTCCCCCACCCCAAAAAGAGACCCCTCCAGGAGGGTTCTTCCCCCGGAGGCTTACCAGCAGCTTCTGGTATCTGGCTTGGAAGTCGCTCATGCTTTCCTGGAGGACAAGCAAGGCAAGGGTTAGGGGCGGTGTCTGGAGAGCCGTGGTCTGACAGGGGCTCGAGGGTGCAGAGGGCTGTGGGTTTAGGCTAGAAGGGGATGTGGTTTATGGGATTTGCCTTGTTGTAAAGCCACAGTCGGTGTGCCATGCTGGGCTCTGGGGCTGGGAGGGGATCTGGGCACCCACCCAAGCCTGCTCTGGGCTGCAGCAGCCTGGATGGTGGGATAGCCCTTCATTCACGGCTCGGGGCAGGGCTGAACCCGCAGGGGGGCAGCAGGGAGAGAGGCAGGAGAGCTGACCTTGCTGCCTTCCTTGACGATGTGTGGCCCGATGGCCATGACCTCATTGTGGAAGATGTTGTGCTCTTCTACTTGGCTGTTGACCAGTGGCAGGTCAGTCCCAAAGCCTTTGCTGCTCAGTGCGTCCTGGGGTGCACAGGAGTTGGGGTTAGCACTGGGGGAATGGGGTGAGGCTGCCAAGGCCCAGGAAACTCCTTCTGGAGGTGGCCATGGAGCTGGGCTGGGATGGGCTCTGGTGTCTGCAGTGAATGGATGCCCCAGGAGCACATGGGTGAAATCAGCTGTGCTGGAGGGCGGCCATGGGAAAACCAGTTTGGGGGGTTTAACCCTCCTCTGGCTGGAAGAGCGTAGGGAGTGGGATAAAATGAAAAATAAGGGCCGTGGAGTAGAGCCTAAAGCAGGCAGTGTCTGGGGATGCTCAGGCCAGGACCGGTGCCACTCGAGCACTGCCTCCTGGTGCCACAGCAGCCGGCCTTGTGCCATCACCTCTGCCCCTCCCCTGCCACCCAGCTCTTTGCTGCTCCCCCTATGGAGCTGCCCAGAAGTTTTCCAAGTGCCAGTTTCTCCGTGGGGAGCTGCAGGAGTTCCTGCCCAGCTGGTGCTACTGGCCAGGCAGTTACACTGGTGGCCCCCTTGGTACCTGTTTCTCCTCGATCACTGTTGACCAGTTGACCTGGGGCTCAATGTGCTGCAGGGGGAAGTTGTAGATCTGGGTGTGCTTCACACGCAGGTTTGCCACTCGTTCCTTCAGCTGCCGGATGCTGCAGGAAGGGAGAGGTGAGGGTGGGATGCAGGATGTGGGCATGGGCTGGCATCAGCATTGGTGGGTGTAACTGATCCTCTCCCAGGCCCCCAGGGATGGTGGGCTGTCCTCAGGGAGAGCCCAGGCGGGCTGGCAGCAGCTGTGCTGTGCAATGGCTGGGCAGGGAGAGGGCACAGGTTCCTGTGCTCTCCTCTGCCAGGGCAGGCTGGACCTGGGGCAGGTGCCACCCTGCCACTCTGCCATCATCTCACCCTCCACGTCCCCGGGATGGTGTGGATCACACCCTAGTGGGAATTGGGATGTGCAGAGGAGCCCCTGGTGATCCCCCCCCACTGCAGGCAGCAGCTGAGCAGAGCCCGTGGAGAGTTCCCCCCTCATGCAGGGGCTCTGGGGACAGGTGTCCCCTGTGGCACTCACTCTTCTGTGATCATGTCCCCCTGGGGGTGCTTCATGTGCCGGGCCACGGCCGCGTCCCCGTCCAGCACGTAGAGCAGCTTGTCGGACTCGGAGAGTTTCTGTGCTGTCAGCTCCTTGTACTGTGCCAGCTGGCACGCCTTGATCTTGTGCAGGTCCTGCACGGTGGGGACAGCAGAAAGGGGCACAGGAGTGGCACCCAGAAGGTCATCCCACCCCACTCTGCCTTGGCACTGGAGAGGGGCAGGAGCTCTGCTCTCTCCCACCCCCCTGGGATGTATTTTACTTTCCCCTCTCCTATCACAGGATCATGGAATGGTTTGGGATGGAAGGGGCATTAAAGACCACCCAGCTCCAACTGCCTTGCTGTGGGTAGGGACACCTTGCACCAGGTGAGGTTGCTCCAAGTCCCCATCCAATCTGGGCAGCTGAGGAAGGGCTGGGGAGCTGCATCACCTTGGGATGCATCCTTTGGGAAGAGGAGGATGGTTCAGGCCTCTCCTCCTCCATCCCAGCTCCCTGCTGGGAGGCACATCCCCACTCTGCCCAGTATTACCCCCTGATAGGGGAGAATTTTGGGGCCCTGTTGCCTGTTACACCGTCTCACCCTTGTCCCATGAGCGGGAGGACCCCAAAATCCCTTAAATGACCCTTACAGAGCATCACAATCCAGGGCTGGGCAGCCACCCAGATGTGCCATGGGAGAGGAGGGGAGATCCCAGGAAGTTCGAAGGGCAGGAGGCAGAGGGGAGCGAGGGCAGCAGGGGGGAGCCTGTGAGTGTGGGACGGTGCCTTGCTTACATTCTGCATTCGGGAGTCCGTCTCCACGATGTTTTTCTCCACCTGGTCAGCATTTTTCTGCAGGCGCTCGATGAGCTCGGTCAGCTCTTTGCTGGAGATGCTGGGGACAGAACGGGGGGCTCGTCATCCCACAGAGCCGGCCCCATGTCCCGGGGGCGAGCCCGGGGCTGGCCGGGGCCAGCCGAGCCTGCCAGGCTCTGCAGCTGCGTCTGACTCACTGCTGCCTTCCGACACTTTCCGAAATACTCGGCCGCTGGCTCAGGAGGGGGTGGGGGACGTGGTGTCTCCCATGGGTGGAAATAGGAGTGATGCCTGAGCTTCGGAGCAAGAGAGAAAAGAGCTGTTTGCAGGGACAGGGAGAGAATCACGGAGTATCCTCAGCTGGAAGGGACTCACAAGGATCATCAATTCCCGGCCCTGCACTGACATCCCAACAATCCCACCCTGTGCCTGAGAAGGGGGGTCCAATGTGGAAATAGAGGAGCTGGAGCAGCAGGGAGGCCCTGGCCCCCCATGCCCACAGGGCAGGTGGCCCCTTGGAGGTTGTTGCCCGTGGGCAGCCCCTGCCTGCAGCCCTGCTCAGGGCTTCCTTCTCTGCAAAGAGTTATTCACACTTTAAACCAAGGAAAGGGATAGGATCACACACGTTGGTTTCATCCAGGGCTTTCCCCCGTGCTGGGCACTGGTTTTGCTCCCAGGGTGACAGGGTGCAGGGCCAGCCCAAATATTCCCTTCCAAGTGCAGGGATGGCGGAGCTGGAGCAGAGGCAGAACAACCCCGTGACGCAGCTTCTGCATTGCTGGGGTTATTTTAAACATTTCACCTCCTTGCTGTCGCTTGGGCTGCAAGGAGAGGCTGCAGCGTGCCAGGGCCAGCCCCAGTGCCAGGCACTGCCCGCAGCTCTTGCACCCCTGGCCAGAGGCAGGAGCAGGGTGTGCTCCCCAAATCCCTGAGGCTCCTGGCAGGGCTGGGCTGTCCCAGCTGTGCTGCTTTGCCATCTGGGCTTAAACCAAGGGCTGCCTCAGTCCAGTCCCAACCACCTTAATATGGGCCTTAATGACCTCGTTACGTGGTGGCAGAGTTGATCTTTACATGGCACTTGGAAGTGTCAGCTGCTGCTGGAGCAGCTGGAGAGGAGGAGCAGGGCTGGCTGGGGACAGCGGGGCTGGCTGGTGGCACAGAGAGTTCCTGCAGCCCCAGGAAGCATCATGGAATTGTAAAGGTTGGAAAAGCCCTCTAAGTACATCGAGTCCAACAGCACAGCCACGGCCACCACTGACCCGTGTCCCCAAGTGCCACATCCACTTTTAAATCCCTTCAGGGATGGTGACCCCACCACTGCCCTGGGCAGCTGTGCCAGTGCCTGACCACCCTTTCCATGAAGGAATTTTCCCAATAGTCAACCTAAACCTCCCCTGGCACAGCTTGAGGCCATTTCCCTTTGTTCCCTGGGAGCAGAGTCCGACCCCCCCAGCTGTCCCCTCCTGTCAGGGAGTTGTGCAGAGCCACAAAGTCCCTCCTGAGCCTCCTTTTCTCCAGGCTGAGCCCCTTTCCCAGCTCCCTCAGCCACTCCTGGTGCTCCAGCTCCATTCCCCAGCTCCGTTCCCTTCCCTGGACCCCCTCCAGCCCCTCAGTGTTGTGAGTAGCCCAGAACTGACCCCAGGATTGGAGCTGCTGCTCCCCCTGGACTCTGGTGCTGAGTTTCAGGACCTGTTCCTGCCTGCCCCATGTGCTGTCGCTTCAGTGCAGCAAAACAAACCAAATCCCAGCTCTGGGCTTGTGCCTCCCTACCTCAAACCTGCCCCAGGCTGCAGGAGCCTTGTGGCATCCAACAGCTCCAGGAAAGTTCACACTTCCCTGGGAAGTTCTGGTATGGGCATGGTTTACACAGATTTTTTTCTTTTTATAGAAGCTGCATCATCAGGATGGTACTTGGAGGTTTGTGCCTCCTGTTACTGTGCCTGCTGCCTGCCTGGCACCTCCTGCATCAGCAGCAGTGAACCCAGTGGGCATTCCTGGGCAGAGGAGCCAAGGAAGGGGTCACTGGGAATCGTGGTTGCAATAATTCCAAGGATGATTCTCGTCCTGTGTTCAATAATCCCAGCTGGAGGGTGCACTGGCAGATGGGATGTGGGTGGCTGGGTCCTGCTCCAACGGTAGGAGCAGCTCCTCAAAATCCACTTTGGGGTTTCTTCCAACCTTCATCATCCCACAGAAACCAGGGCAGAAGTCAGATGGAATCAGTGGTTTGGAGTGGGTGCCTGAAACGTGCTGCACGTGTTTGGGTGTCTTCGGGTGCTGCTTGCTCAGAGCTGGCATCTCCTGCGTCCAAGGAGCCTTCCTCACCTCCCACCACCTGAGCTTGGAGGGTGGGAGAGGCTCATTATCCAGGTGGGAGCTTGGGATGCTTGGCTGGCACCGAGCTGGGGAGGAGCTGGAAGCCTTCGCTGGCTCCTCTCCTCGTGCCCTGCCTTGGTCTCAGTGACTCCGGCAAGTCCAAGGATGGATCTTCAGGGTTTCAGTGGATCTACAGCATGGATGGAAAAACCATCCTAAAACCCAGAAGTCCGAGGTTTGTCTAGTTCTAGTTTTGACCGAAAACTCTGAATTGTAGGGAGGAAATCAGGCTAAGCCAGGGATTTTTTGGATCCATGGCAGTGGTTCAGCCGTGGCTCCCTGCTGAGCGGTTGCTGCTGACCTGGTGTGGCCAAGGCCCAGCCTTTGTGCTCACTTTGAATCAGCAAAACTGATCTCAGGTGCTGGAAGCAGCCACTGCAGCAGCCCAGCCCTGACCCTCTCCCTCAGCTACGGGCTGAGCCAGGCCGGTTTGGGGTGGGGATGTTGTGTCTGGGCGAGGATGAGCCCCTCATCCCCTTCTCTCTGCTCCTCCCTGAGGTTGGAGCACAAGCTCTCCTCATCCCTGTGCCCTGCCAGCCCCTTCCCAAGCTGGAGGCTGCCCCTGGAACCCCCTCCCCATCTCCTGCCCTCAGTGACTCTGAGAACCCGGGGCCAGGGCAGAGCCACCCTCCAGCCCTGTGGCAGCTGGGGACAGGGACATCCCTTCTCCACCACTGGGAGCAGGTGAGGGGGCTGGGGGAAAGGGAGGGCAGAGAATGGCAATGCCCTGTTTTGGAGGGGTTGGTTTGCCTGGTAATCCAGAAACTGCTGCTTCCATCTGCAGTGTCTGGGTGACCAGGGAGAAGAAATGCAGCCTGGCTCGGAGCAAGCAAGGACATGCTGGGATGGGATGTGGGCATGGCTCGGCCCTCCTGACACACCAGAGAAGCTGTTTGCTCTCTCCACCTCTGTGGTTTATGGGAGAGTCACCGGCTGAGGCTGTGGGACAGGGAACTCTCATAAAAACTCCCAGGGGAGCTGCACCTCAAAACTGCAGCGTTGGGGAGCTGCCCCTGTGCACCCGCTCCTGCCCTGAGCTTGGTGTGTGCTCTGCTCATCCCACTGCTGCTGGAAACACAGGGATCACAGGTGTGCAGGAATAAACAGAGAAATAAGAGAGAATGGGAACCTCTCGTGTAAGATCTCTCTTATTTGTGTATTTATTTCTGCAGACTTGTCTCTTTGGTGCCACTTCATCCACCAGCTTGGACATCCCTGATGTGAGAACATCAGGTCTGTAACTACCCACCTGTCCCCTCCACAGCTGGGTCTGTGTGGATAAACCAGAAGAGGAGCAAAGTCCCTGTCTCCTGCTGGATGTCAAACAGGGAAAGCTGAAATCTCCATGCCAGGGGATGGAGGAGTTTGGCTTCCCTGTGCCCTTCATCTGCTGCAAGGGGGAAGATGAAGAAAAGGAGGAATGGCTTCCCACTGCCAGAGGGCAGGGATAGATGGGATATTGGGAAGGAATTGTTCCCTGGGAGGGTGGGCAGGCCCTGGCACAGGGTGCCCAGAGAAGCTGTGGCTGCCCCTGGATCCCTGGAAGTGCCCAAGGCCAGGTTGGATGGGGCTTGGAGCAGCCTGGGATAGTGGGAGGTGTCCCTGCCCATGGCAGGGGGTGGGATGGGATGGGATGGGATGGGATGGGATGGGATGCAGGGCNGCTCCCTTAGAACCCAACCCATTCCATGATCCTGTGCAGGAGAAGCACAAATTGGTGGGCAAAGCAGTCAGGAAGCCTTGGATGTCCCAGGCAAAATGTGTGGGTGGGATTGATAGGACGTGGCTCTTTTGGGAAGCTGCCGGGAAGAGCCATGGATGCATCCAGGCTTTGGAGCAGAGCTGCTGGCAGGGTAAGACAAAGGAAAGCCAGGGCCAAAGAACAGGCTGGGGGGATGGAGGGAGAAGGGCAGGATTTGGCCAGAGCCCAGCTGGGATGGGCAGCACACACGAGGCTGAGCAGAGCCAGGAGCGAAGGTGCCCGAGGCACGGCCCCTGGGAGGCTGCAGCAGAGGGGGGGAAATGCAGAGCTGTTCTGCTGGAATAGATAAGGCTTTGTTAGAGAGATGGAAAAAAAAAAAAAAAAAAAAGCCTGGAAAAACTGGCTTTGCCATTTCTGGAGAACTTTTAACATTCTCTGGTGAGGAAGGAAAAAATGATCTCTCTCACAGAAAGATGTGCTCGGCAGAGGAGTTGTTTTCTGTCAGTGCCATTGCCTGGCTTGGGTGAAGGATCCCAGGTCATTCCCGTGGGGAATGGGAGGGGGGTTTGGGGTTTCTCCCAGCATGGGGGCCAGGAGGAAGCAGCTGCTCCATGGCAGACAGCACTTCATCCATGTACCACGATTCTGACCTCGGGACCTTGCGTTCAGAGGGGTTTGGGTATATCTGAAGGCTTTGGGGTTTTTTTTAGGGTTCAGGTTTTCCTTTCTTCTCATTTCTTAGGGTTTTGGT
>WEKY01057165.1:413382-430226 GCA_013390045.1 Picathartes gymnocephalus | reverse complement strand
TTTTTTTTTTTTTTTAGTATTTTAGTTGTATTTTGTTGGGTTTTTTCATTAAGAGAGGTTCTCAACAAATATGGTGATAATTATTGTGCTATGAAAACTTTGCTGCTAAAAACTGGACTTTTTCCCCCTCTATTCCTTTTTCTTTCTCTCTTCTCATTAGGTTGCTCCCTCACTGGCAAGAGGAGTTTTTGGAGCCAACCTCCCTGAGATCAGTATCTCCAGGATGTCCAAAGGTCTTGTGCTTGCTGGCAGGTGGTAGAAAATCCCTTTGATTGCTCAAGTTGCCTTTTTTCCAAACAAAGAGGCTGTTTCCTTAATCCCTCCAAGGGAGGATGTTCAGACACTCCTGAATTTTGACCTCTCCAGCTGACCGGGTTCCCTGGGAAGGCTCCTGCTGGGAGCTTGTCCCATGAACCTGACCCTTGCTGGGAGGGTTCATGGGAAGGGCTCTGTCCTGCTCAGGGATGCAGCTCTCCTGTCAGGAACCCTTCCCACCCCAGAGGTTTCTCCTGGTAGGATTGGCCAGGGACGGGGGAGTTGGGTGAGGATGGGGTCTGAGCACAGATCCCACCACTGGGATGGACAATGAGCCCCACAGGCAGTGAGCACCCACTGCTGCTCTCAGTTCCATCCCCATTCAATGTCCTTTTATACAGATTTCATCAAAAACTCACCCATGCCAGCCCTGCTGCGGGAGGCCGGACTTTAGGAGGGATTAAACAGAACAAATCCTCCAGAAGGCCACAGCACAGAGCTAAAAATGTCCTTAAAACTCCCTGAGCCACAGATCCCTCTGCATGAAATTCTCACATGCTGCTTTTCATGACACTGGAGTGAAACTGTGGCAGGGTAGAGGGCACAAGGGCTGGGCTCTGGCTATGGTAATTCAGGTTTGGGAGAGATTAGGATCTGGCTGAAAACTCAGAGCAGAGTTCTGTCGAGCTGCCCACGTCAGGGTGTAGCTGGACAGCAGGGTTGCAGTGTTCAGGCCAGCCTGTTCCAGTTGTATTTGTCTTCCCTGGTGGGAATGGTGATATTTGATTGTGATGTGCATGGAAATGAGAGCAGAGATAGGGCAGGCGAGGGGAGGCTCGCTCTGCCCTCAGCACTGAGCAGCTCCTGACTCACCTGCTGTCTGGGCCTCCTGCTCATTCCAGCCCTTCCAAACAGCCTCTGGAAATGGGTGCCAGCCCTGCAGGCAGAGCTGTCCCAGTGCCTGCACCCCCTCTTGCCTGGGGAGTGACACTGGAGGGGGTCTCCAGGGCTGGGAGCGCTCCTGGGTGGATGCTCTCACCCCGAGGACCCCAAGGATGAACGACTTTCCTGCTGGCAGGAGGGAGAGTTTCAGCAGCAACTGTGAGGGCTGAACTGGTTTTTATCATAAAATTATCAAATGGTTGGAATTAGATGGGCAGGAACACCTCCCACTATCCCAGGTTGCTCCAATCCCTGTCCAACCTGGCCTTGGACACTGCCAGGGATCCAGGGGCAGCCACAGCTTCTCTGGGCACCCTGTGCCAGGGCCTCCCCACCCTCACTGTTTTCTACCTGCCAAGCCTGAACTATCCAAAGAGGAAGCCAACCTCCTGTTTTCTAAGCATGACAAGTGTTTGAGGAAGATGATGTGGAAGGAGGCTGATGATTCTGATGATTTTCTCCCACACTGTGGCTCTGTTCAAGGCTTGTGCCTTCCCTTCCAGGGACACACATCCATGTAAATCTCAGTGGTCATGGCTGAATTCCCTGGGCCTCACTCGGGGATGAGAGCAGAATAAAGCCACCAAGTCCGTGAGACAAAAGAAATGTCCCCATCCTCCTCCAGGATCCCCAGCCAAAGCAGGGAGATGCCCAGGGCTGGATGGGGATGGCGACTGAGCCTGGAGAGCACGAGCCCAGGCAGAGCACAGAGCACAGAGCTGCAGCGGATATTCCTAAGGAGAGACTTGGACCCTGGTGCTGCTGGATGGGAGCTTGAGGGCCACGCTGGGGCTGGGACTGCACGGCTGTCAGATCCAGGGGGTCAAAGAGTTGTTCATGGGGAGATGGCAGCACCTGGCTTGGGTGTTCATCGAGATGTTGCCATCCTGGGCAGGCTTTGTCCCGAGGCTGAGGAAGCCACCACGGCTCCCATGGCTCCTTCCCAGGCTCTGTCCTGCTGCCGGGCGATGTTCCCCGGGCAGCCCCTGCGTCCTGCATGTCCTGGCCCTGGTTCCCGGGGCTGCCAGAGCACGCTCCAGTGCCCCTCGCTCTTGCCAAGCCGCTGCTGGGTCCTTGCCCTGCCCCTCGGTGCTTTGAAGGCTCGGTCACGGGCAGCACCCTGGCACCGAGCCCTGCCCCAGGTGCAGCCCCTGCGCAGCCTCGCAGGATGAGGCCGGGCTCACGCGGTGTCGAAATCTCGGTCCCCGCTGACGGCGGGGGCGGGCGGTTGATTTTTTAGGAGTGTTGCTGTGCTTTCCTGGCAGCGGAGCTGGGCGGGAGCGGCCTGGGAGCCTGGCAGTGCCTGGAGCAGGGGACGGGGCAGGAGCTCCTCGCTGCTTCGCAATCCTCCTCCAGCGAGTTGTTCAACCGGTCGGGCACCGGCTTCCCCATCTTGATGGTGGGGCTGTTTCCACACGGTGGGAGTGTTCCCTGGATTCACAGATGTTTGTAAACTCCAAGGCAGGAATTAACAAATTGGGGCTAATAAGCACAGCTCTCCCCGAGGGGTGCACGGACAGCCGGGGCGCAGGGAGGGAGGCAGAGTGGCCCCGGGCACAGCCCCGCGCTGCTTCCTCAGCCAGCACCAGCCAGAAAAACAGAGGTTTCAGCCTGGCCCGCAGCCTCCGGAGGTGCTTTGGCACCTGCCCAGGGCCGCTGGGCTGCAGGCAGGGCGGCGGAGGGAAGCTTCTTCCTTCCTGAGCCCGGCTGATGGCGAGAGCACGGGGTACCCAGCGCTGGCAGCGCTCGCAGCACGGCGTGGGCACCCCGGCCAGAGCCCCGGGGTGGGCACTCCGTACCAAGCAGGTCTGGCTTCTCCTGCTTCACGGCATCCTGCGCTGCCAGCCCAGGTGCGGGTTTCTCACTTCCGAGCCGCCCACTGACAGCCCCGAAGCTCAGAAATGCCAGTGGGTATTGGCACCGTCCCTCACCCCCGGGAACGCCGGGGCCACCAGGGAGGTGCGGAGCCTCAGAGGGCTGCGTGCCACCCCTGACTCCTCCCGCTGCCCTCCCCGGGGCAGGATGTGGCAGCAGAGCGTGCCCCGGGCTTTGGGAGCCGGAGCCTGGGCGGCCCTGCCGAGCCAGCCGGGCTGCCGGGGGAGCCTTCCCCGGGGCTGGAGCTGGAGCCTCAGTCCCAACAGAAGGAGCTCAGCAAATCCCCTGTGCCAGGGCAGCGGCGGGCAGAGCCTCCCCTGGCAGCGAGCACCCTCCCACCGCCACAGCCCCGCTGCCGCGGGCCGGGAGCAGCCAGGGGCTCCCCTGCTTGGGAAATGCCGGCGCCCTCTGGGCTGACTGGTCCCGTTCCGGGTCCTCGAAGGCACCTCAGCCCCTGCAGCAGCTCCCCAGCGTCCTTCCCAAAGGAGGATTTTTGGGAGCAGAGCGGCTGCTCCGAGTGCACCAGGCAGGGCTGGTGCCCATGGGGAGGACTGGAAGGGGATGAACAAGCCGTGGGCTTGGATCTTGAATCCTTGAATCACTCAGAATCCTGGAGCACTCCACATGCTCCAGAGCCCCTGCAGCTCCTCTGGGAAACGCAGGACACGCTTCTGAGTTAATCCCAACATCCACCTCTTTGGAAAAACATCCCGGTGCAGGCAGGGGCTGGGGACTGTCCACCGTCCGTACCAGACAGGCGGAGCCTTGCTGGGGAGGGATTTTTACACCTTTCCCCTTTTATCAGTGACCTTTCACAGGGCACATTCCACACGCTGCCTTTTTTTTTTTTTTTTTAAACCAACCAGTACAACCGAAACGCGTCCCCACCCTATCCGAGAAAGCCGAGGAAACGACGCTGGACCAAATCCCTGGTCCTGAGAGAACAGGGGGAGAAGGCGGAGAGCAACCAGACTGTTCTTCCCTGAGATCTAACCCAGCACACACCTGGGAAGCGAATGAACCTGCTCGCTGGAGCTGCGATGGGAGGGAACTGGGAGAAACAACCTCTGTGCCCACACCCGGCGCAGGAGATGTGGACCCAGCTCGGGGAGGAGCTCACACTTCAGGGGGGGCCAAACATCAGAGTTGCCACACGTCAGGGGCTTTACCACCACTCAGAAGGTGCCCATACCTCAAGGATGTCACAGTTCAGGGCTCTTCACCTCTGGAATGCCCACACCTCGGGAATGCCCACACCTCGGGGGGTGCCCACACCTCGGGGGGTGCCTACTCCTTGAGAGGTGCCGACAATTCGGGGTTCCACACCTCGAGGGGTTCCCACACCTCGGGGAGATTCCCACTCCTCGGGAGATTCCCACTGCTCGGGAGGGTTCCCACACCTCGGGGGGATCAGCTCCGCCAAGCCCCGGTGCGGAGTTGGGGGGGATGCTGCGGGACGGGATCCCCGGGATGGCGGCTCTGCTCGTCCCGGGAGGAGCGGGACTGTCCGGGGCCGGGTCACTCACCTCTTCTTCTGCACGGAGGGGCTGTATTTCCCTTTGTTGCGTTTCCTGAAGAGCGAGTGCATCGCGTCCCCGCACGGCGCCCGCCGCGCTCCTCCTGCTCGTCCCCGCCGCCGCCCGCAGCCTCTGCGCCGCCACCGGGCCGGGCCCCGCCGGGAGGCGGGACGAGGCTGCACCGCCTCTGCCTCCTCCTGCCTCCTCCTGCCTCCTCTGCCCCTCCCCAGCCCAGCATCCTCCCCTGGCTTTGGGGGAGCCCCGCGCTCCCGGCTCCAGCCCTGCCTGAAAGGGGCCCCGGCAGGGTCGGACCCCCCCCCGAGATGTGCAGGGTCAGCCGGACACCTCCCAGGAGCCGGGGCAGGGCTGGGGAGCAGCTCGAGGGGTCACTGGCCTCAGCGGGGCTGGGATGGGCACACAGGGGCAGTCGCGGGGGTCTCTGACTTTGGGGGTGAACGGTGCTCGGAGCATCGCTGCTCCTTTCGGGTGCATCGGCACTGCCGGGACACCTCCGGGCCTGAGGGCAGCTCTGGGCCCCTCACAAGAAAGGCACTGAGGGGCTGGGGCGTGTCCAGAGAAGGGAACAGAGCTGGGGAAGGGGCTGGAGCACCAGGAGTGGCTGAGGGAGCTGGGAAAAGGGTTCAGCCTGGAGAAAAGGAGGCTCAGGGGGGACCTTCTGGCTCTGCACAACTCCCTGACAGGAGGGGACAGCTGAGTGCGGTCGGGCTCTGCTCCCAGGGAACAGGGACAGGACAAGGGGAAATGGCCTCAAGTTGTGCCAGGATGGTTTAGATTGGACATTGGGAAAATTCCTTCATGGAAAGGGTGGTCAGGCACTGGCACAGCTGCCCAGGGCAGTGATGGGGTCACCGTCCCTGGAGTGATTCAAAAGCCGTGTGGATGTGGCATTTGGGGACATGGGTTAGTGACAAATACGATGGTGCTGGGGGAGTGGTTGGACTTGATGATCTTACAGATCTACTCCGACCTGATGGACTCCAGAAGGCACGGAGATGCCTCCCCCAGGCCCCCTGCAGCCTAAGAGGTTTTGCTCACACATGCACACAGCAGTCAGCAATTAGGACCAGCTCTGGCCTTTTTATCCCGGGATTTTGTGCCCATGCGGGATTAAAGCCCTGATTGTAGCTTCCCCACCAGCTCCAAATCCTCTGCTGATTTTCGTTCTGGGGGCAAGTCAGTGCACGCTGTGACCTATTGATCCCGATCCCCTGCGTGTGCCGGATCTCCTGCGCTCCGGGGAGCCCTTAAAGAGCGCAGAGCGCTCCGGCCGGCCCGGCATTCCCGCGGACATTCCCGCGGACATTCCCGCCTGGCTCCGGCTGCGCCCGCCTGGGGCACGGGGAGGCTGCGGGTCCCGGCAGCGACAGCGCAAGGCAAGCGTGTGTCTGTGTGTCCGTCTGTGTGTTTCTCTCTGTCTCTCTGTGTTTCTCTGTGTGTGTTTGTGGGAGTCTCCTCCATCCCCATTTGCCGTGGTTTGTCCTCCTGGCTCCTTTCCGGGGATGAGAGGCCGCTTCCCTGCAGGAGCTGAGCCTGCTGAGGGCTCTGTGGCGCCGGGGTGGCCTGGCTGTGCTGCCTGGCTGTGCCATCCCCTGCTGGAACCCCCAGAGCCCTGAACCCACTCGGGGCCGGGCTGTCACCCCACAAACAGCAGCACCTTGTGTGCCCGTGGCCTCATCCAGCCAAGCACCTTCGAGCCTGTGGCGACCGGGGACGGATTTAAAACGCTCCCAGGAGCCCAAGGTTGTGCTGAAGGTGGATCTGGTGGGGATGAGGGTGCCAGGCTCCTGCTGGGATTGAGTCCCAGGGGTGTCACTCGGGCCCTGTTGGCT
This sequence comes from Picathartes gymnocephalus, assembly GCA_013390045.1. Taxonomy (NCBI): domain Eukaryota; kingdom Metazoa; phylum Chordata; class Aves; order Passeriformes; family Picathartidae; genus Picathartes; species Picathartes gymnocephalus. Next base: position 423,787 of record WEKY01057165.1, on the reverse strand, counting down.
GCTGGGCGGGCTGGGGTGAGGCTGGAGCAGCCCAGCAGCAGCAACGCTCCCACAGCAGCCCCCCGACAGCCAGAACCAGGGCTGGGGCCTCACCCTGCTCTGGCTGGGGTCCTTTCTGGGCTCTCCCTGGTACCAGCCCTGGCACCAGCTCCATTTTAACTCTAACTGAGGGTATGACTTGGTCTTCATGGTGCCCAGCTTCCATTCTTATTTCTGAATGGATTGTAAGGATACCCCAGGTAGGAACCATTCCTCTGATCCCCAAGACCTGCTGATCCCTGTGGGATCCCTGGCAGTGCCTGGAGCCTGGCATGTTCCCTGCCATGGCCATCGGTGCCAGGCCCCTGCCCGTGCTGAGGAGCACACCAGTGTGCCCCTATTTTTTTGGGAAGGAGATTTTGCAGATGCTGAGGTTCCTTTGGAGGCTGTGAGCATGCCCATGCATGCCCAGGCATCCCCATCCTCCCTCCAATCCCAACACCAGGGGAGGTGAGGAGCGGGAAACCCAGCCCGACTGCTTTCATTTCACTGCATGAAATTCTGATGTCTTTATTCATCTCTAGAAACACTTTCTGGTTTTTGTGCATTTGAATCCCCCACCCCGGTCTCTAGCAGCAACATGTCCTGGATGCTCAAAGGACGGGCTGCTCCTCTTCCAGCTTCCAGAACCATCCCAGAGCCCCCCTCCTTCAGCCCTGTGTGGAGGTGAGCAGAGGTTCAGGGATGAAATGCCTCTGCCTACCAAAGGGGTTTGTTTTCCACCTCCTCCTGCGCCAGTTCTGCAGCCTTAATCCTCCTAATCTCCCCACATCTCTGGTGTGGCTCATTTTTGTGTGCAAATGCCCTTGAGAGCAGCAAAATTGCAGCTGCTGGGTGCAACACCAGGCGGAGAGAAACTCTGGTGTTGTGGAAAACTCTGTCTTACGTAAACTGCCCAGGTATCCTGCCTTTACCTTGGCTTGGGATCAGAGGCTCTGCACAAGTCCTCTGTACACAGGGTGCTTTTGGGGACCCGGGGGCCTGTGGTTTGGGGGTGCTGGCAGCTCTTGTTCAGGCTCTGCCCAAAGCACCGTGCTGAGGTTCCCTCCTCGGCTGCGCTCTGCCAGGCTTGGTTTTGCAGCATTTATTTTGCATTTGCATTTATTTTGGTGGCTTTACTGCTGCAGCTGGTCCCTGCTGTGCTCCGTGCCCTCCCACCTGCTGCTGCTGCTGCCAGGCCTGGCACACCCCGTGCCCGTACCCAGACCTGGTGCCACCAGCTCCTTGGAGCCTCTTGAGCACGGAGGAGTGGGGCTGTCCTGCCAGCTGTGCCCAGGGAGCTGTCCCCACACCGCTGCAGGGCAGCAGGGACCCCGTGGGAGGGTGCCAAGCCCCAGGGTGCTGCACCCACTCAGATGTGTCCCCTTGGCTCCTTTCCAGCCCTTAAGACGCCCACGGAGCTCCTTGCACGGGGCCGAGCCCCTCGACAGAGGCAGCAATGTGGCAATATTGACTTAACCCGGCTGAGAAGCTCTCGAGCTGCTGCTGCTGCGGGAGGGGAGCGGGAGGGGAGCACGTTTTATGCAGCGAGATGACATTTTCCTGGCAAGCCCTTCTCTGGCATCCCACACCCTTCTCCACCCTGCGCCAGCCCCAGCGCTCCGGCCGAGGCCGACCCTGCTGCCGAGGGGGCAGGGTGGGCACCAGCTCCGGGGGTCTCATTCCCTGCCGACACCTGAGCCCTGGGCTCGGCCATCCCTCTGTGTCCTACTTCCCACCCCACACTGCCCACTGTAATTCGGGATGGCACCGGGGCTAGGTGGGTCGAGCTGGCTGTGGGGTGGGGGCATCCCCTTCCCCACGAGCCCCAAAAGGCACCGTGGCACTGCCGAGGGGCTTTGGGCACCCAGCAGGAGGAGCCAGGCACGGTGATGATCAGCCCTGGCAGCTGTTCAGCAATGTTCCTCAATGAAGAATTTTTGGATTTGACTTCTGATGGAGGGGGATTCGAGGCAAAACAACTTGGAAATCTCTTCCAAAAGCTCGATGGAACACAAACAGCAGCAGATGAGCCAAAACCTCATTTCTTTTCTGGGTGGGACTTTTTGACAGCCCCTGGAGGGCCCAGCTGAGCTGCTGGCCCCCATGGGAGGGCTTTGGGGTGGGAAGGGAGCTCCTGCTCGCACGGCAGGAAAGCAGGGCACTGAAACACCTCCGTGCTGCCGCTTCCTCCCGGCGGCTCCCACGTGCGCAGGAATGCGGCCGTGCTCGTTCCCAACTCGTCCTGTGCCGGGCGAAACTTCCCCCAGCTCCGTTTGGGGCTGCTTTTGCTCCGAAATCAGCAGCCAGCACGGCTGCTCAGAGCCCATCCTGCAGCCCCTGCCAGCCCCGATGGCTTTAGATGGCTCTGCTGGGATGTGGTGGCTCAAAGGACCAAGTTCGGGGTCCCTCAAACGGCAAGAAATAAATAGAATAAAACAAGTGCGTCGCTCGCGATGCTGAAGGATGGGAAAGCTCTCGTCCCAGCAGGAAAGTGACTTTTTCTGCTGCACTTGCTGTTTTGAGCCCAAGTGCCATCAAGGGAGTTAATATTGAACAAACACCAAGCGAAAGAGGGTGCAGGCAGCCAAGCAAAACAAAGGCTGAGAGAGGCCGGTGCTCTGACTCATTTGGCATGGAAATGCAGCGTGGAATAAATTAAGTTTGGCTCTTCCTCATCCTCCGGCACTGTACGGAGCAGAAGGGCTGCGTTGTCACTGCTGCTGGGGGGGCTTTGGGGTGCTGGTGCACCCAGCAGGCACTGGGGGGGCACGGGGACATCTAAAGGGACACACCCACCCTGGCAGGTCCCTGTCCTGTTAGCCCCAGCCGTGACTTTTGCAAGGGCACTGAACTCTGTACGGCTGGGCTGGATTTTAAGATCGGGATGTGCATCTGAGACAGCAGGAGCTTCTCTTGGTCCACGTTTCATGTAGGGATGGGGGTCCCAGATCCCCAGTGGGGACACACAGGTGTCATCATCACCATTGTCATCATCACAGAATCCTCATAGAGTGGTTTGGGTTGGAAGGGTCTTAAAGTTCTAGTCCCCCCTGCCAAGGCAGGGACATCTTCCACTAGACGAGGTTGCTCCAAGCCCCATCCGACCTCGCCCTGAACATTTCCAGGGGTATCCACAGCTCCTCTGGTGTCCCCTGTGCCCCTCAGTGGCACGGTGCTGCAGCCCTGAGCACCCACGCAGGAGCACTGGTCCCACCTGGGACATCCCGCGGCTGGGACCACTCTGTCACAGCCCCCTAGAACACATCGAGAGGAAGGAAAAGGTCAGGGCTTCACTTCAGGGTTTGGCCTGTGATGTAAAGGCCGGGAATTTCCGGGGTGTACTGTTTGCATCTCTATAAATATGCAGCTGGAGCGCACCCAGGGGCAGCTGCCTGCGATGGGCGAGGGAGATAATGCCCCGCTTCCGCCAGCGTGGAAACTCGCGGGGAAAGGGTAAGGCAGCGCCTGGCTCCGCAGCACGTCGAGGTGATTCACCCCAGAGCCCGCCTCGGGGCACGCTGTGACCCCCAGGGCTGTGGGCGACGGGGGGACACATCCATGGGGTGCCCCGGCAGCTGCAGGGAGGGCGATGGAAGTGATGCCCCAGCGCCTCGGCAGAGCTGGACCAGCGGGACCGGGGCAGGCTCAGGGCGGCCCCGCCGTCCCCGCGGCTGCTGGGTGCTGTCCTGGCCCGGAGCGGGGTGACACTGCCTGAGACAATCCCGACTGGTGAGACTGGGAGAGGCCGGCCCTGCCCTGAGCCGGCCCCGGCACCCCGCGCCCGCCCGCTCGCCGCGGTTTCGGCAAACCCAGCGCCCATCCTCTCCCGGCGGCACAAACCAGTCCCGGGGCTCACACCCAGCACCGCCCGGGCCCGCCTTGCGACAGCCCTGGGAGCGGGCGGCTCGCCCCGCACCAGCACCGCTCGGCATCGCTGGGCTGGGGTGGGCGTGCACCCCAAATCCCCCGAGGGACGGGGGTCCTGGGCTGGGGTGCCGGTAGGGCTGGCCCCGAAAGCAGAGCTGCACCCTAAAGGGGGGTCGGGACAAGGTGGTAGCGGCTGTCCTGGGCGGAGGGCTGTGCCGGGGATCTGTCACCGGCCTGGCAGGCGACAGGTGAAAAGGGTTTTGGCAGCGGCACATCCTGCATAGTCACTCGCAAAGGATGCCGAGCGGGATCAGCCTTAATTCCCCTCCTTGTCCCGGCGGCAGCGCCTTCGGGCAGCGCCCCGGGCACGGCCCGGCCTCCTGGGCGGCACCGCGGGGCCCTCCCTGCCCTTTGTCACAGCTGCGCTCACCCGAGGGATCCAGGTGTCCCGGCTGGAGATGTCACATGGGTGCTCTGGCTGGAGGTGCCACCAGCTGCCACCAAGTTCCCAACCCTGCCAGGCCCAACCCCGCGGGATGCCCCGGCCCAGGGCTGGGGAGCAGTGGCTGCACAGACAGGTCACCATCACCTCTGCTGTTCAGTGTTTTCCTCAGCTGTCCCCGAGTGTCCCATCCTGAGGCAAAGAGATGAAGCTGTGCCAGGGCAGGCTCAGGCTGGAGATCAGGGAAGGGTTCCTCCCCCCGAGGGTGCTGGGCACTGCCCAGGCTCCCCAGGGAATGGGCACAGCCCCGAGGCTGCCAGAGCTCCAGGAGTGTTTGGACCCTGCTCCCAGGGATGCCCAGGGTGGGATTCTTTGTGTGTCTGTGCAGGGCTGGAGTTAGGCTGGATGATCCCAATGGATCCTTCCCACTCAGGATATTCCATGATTTCATGTCCCAGCATCACCTGGGGCTGGGGGCAGCGATGAGCACAGGGCCTGGCCCTGGTGAGGCCGGTGCCTTTCTCAGGCCATGCCGGATGCAGACAGATGCATTTCATAATCCCAGGTCTCACCTAATCCCCGGTCCCAGCCACCCCCGGCTGCTGCCCTGGGATCTTAACTGATGGGGACAGGGAGAAATTAAATACAAAAAATTGTTGCTCGCTCAGGACTTTTCCACCGCCCTGAATCAGTCTGTCCATCCTGCTGCCCGTCCATCCCACCCACAGCTGGATATGGACAAACATGGCTGGGCTGGCTGCAGCCTCATTGCTCTGGGATAATTCACTTTCCAGGATAATACCGCGCTTCAAACAGTTTCCATCTGCCCACCAGCACTCGCTCCCAGGGCTTTCCTAATAGCCTAAAGGAGAATTTAGTTGCTGGGGTAGGATCAGGAAACCTTAAACAGGGGGGAAAAATACCCAAAGGCAAGACTTGTGCCCCATATTAAATAATATACTTTTATATATAATATTATATATAGATATATTTAATATTATCCTGCAGTGGCCAGAGAGGAGGGGAGCTCTGAGTGCTGCCACAGCCCAAGCTTAGTGCAGGTCAGAGACGCCTACAATTGTCTTTAAATAGTTTGTGGTAGCAGGTTAACCATGAATTATAACCATCATTAATGATTATAACCATCATTAGCAGCCACTGCAAGTGCAGGGTGAAGGAGGGGCTCGCTGATAGGGGGCCGAAGGGGTCCTTGTACCAAAATAAACGCTCCATTTATCCAGTCAGGATGGATGGAGAGAGTGGGACGGTGGCACACGGGTGATGGGACACTTGCCTGGCTGCGCTGGGGGTCCCGTGGTCACCTCCGAGCCCAGGTGTGGCTCAGCCCCGCTGGCTGGAATCAGCCGCAGCGCGGATCCCGGCCCGGGCCCGCAGCCCCGGTCGGGTTTAGCTGCGGGCCGGCAGAGGGGTGATCACATGCTCGCCCGCCCGGGATTAGGTGTAGCCGCTGCGGCGGGGAGCCGTGCCAGGGAGCCGAGCCGGGCAGCCCCGCCAGCCGCTGGCACTCGGAGCCCATGGCCCCGGGCAGCAGGAGCCCGCAGCGACAGCCCTGAGGGACCGGGGGAACCGGATGATGTCCTACCTGCAGCCCCCTGGCCGGCCCCTGGAGCGCTTCGATGGGCTCTCCCTCATTTACTGGTAAGCGGGGCGGGATGCAGCCGCACCGGCACCGGGACCGGGCATCCCTCGGAGCCTCGGATCCAGGGATGGCCTTGGGGAGGATGCGTTCGGTGACCTCGTGGCTTTTGGCGAGGTTTGGTTCGGTTCATTTTGGTGGCAGCGTCTGGTGGGGGTCCCCCAGCAGCTGCAGGGGCAGCGCGCAGGTGGGGCCGGTGTCAGCCAGGGCTGCGGAAGGGGGGTTATTTCCCAGGCAGCCCCTGGGGAAGCACCCACGGGCTCTGCGAGCAGCTGTGGGTGCTCCTGCTGCAGTTCTGCTGCGGGGCTCTCCCCTTTGACAAAACCTCCCCAAAGGGGCCCTGTCCCCGCCGTGCCGGTGCCCGAGGAGCGGCGTGGGCGCGGAGCAGGGCCCGGGTGGGTGCGGGGAAGGCGGCGGAGGGGACGGGAGGTGACAGCGGGCTCTGGGCGCCTGCAGATGTCTATGTAGGGCAGAGAGAGCCGGCGGCAGCGCGGCTCTGCCCGGGGCCAGGGTTCAGAGCGTGCGGCTTTAGCCGATTAACTGGGGGTCAGTGGGCCGGAGCCCGAGCCGGCGTGGGCCCCGGCGGGGTCTCGGACCAACCCTGAGGTTTGGCGGAGGCTTTCTTGGGCTGGCCAGACCTGGGCTTCTCCCCAGCCGAGACCGAGAGCCCGGGGCACGCTGAAGGCCGCGGGGACCGTGCTCCCTGCCTCTCCTGGGACATGATCCCTCTCCGGCTGAAGTAGGTCATTGGAGCGAGGGCCGGGGGGGCTGCGGGGCGGCTGCCCCCCGAGGGGGCGGGGATGCGGGCAGGATGGCGAGGGCAGCACCCCGGGGTGACTGCGACCGAGACGGCGGCTTGAGTTGCCGTGCTGCTGCTGCCCTGCTGCTTTTGGGTGCAGAAAAGGCGGAATCAGTGGCCGGTCGGAGGGAGGTGGTGCAGGACGGGCACGGCCGCGTGGGCTGTGCTCGGGGCAGCGCTGCCAGGTGGGTGCCGGTGCTGGGGGGCCCTGGGGTGTGTTTGGGAGCAGCACCGTCACCTCATTAGGGTCCCCCGGGCATCCCCGGCTCCGCGGGGCCGCTGAGCCCTGCTGCCCTCCCCCTGCGAGGCAAAACCCCTCAAACCCCCTTTTCTACTTCACAAATCTGCTCACATGCTGGAGTTTTGGGCTGAACCCTCCCTCAGCTTTGCCCACTGGGCCGCGTTTGGTTTGGAAGGAGAGGGGTGGTCAGGGGGACCGTCCCCCACGTGTGCCGGCTGCCAGATGTGCTGGCTGGTGTCCAGCTGTCTGCCGGCTCCGGCGGGACGCGGCGGAGGATGGCGAGCAGATGGCGGGGAGATAACACCTCCCCGGCACTCCGATAAGGATAACCCCGCTCTGCCGCTGATTAAAAGATTAATATTGGAGTTTGAAATAGGAATTTAATAAATAAACACGAGCCGTCGGCAGAACCTCTCCCGGCAGCATCAGGGCGGGGGGCGGTGACGGCCGCGGCTGGAGCAGCGGCTCATCCCTCATGCCCGCTGTCTCCCGACGGTGATGCCGGTGTGACCCCGCAGGGCTCTCCTGAAGAGCGGCTACTGGAAGCTCTAAGCGAGTTTTGCAGTGGTGGCTTCTGTGCAGGAGCTTTGCCAGGGCCGGCAGGAAATAAAACGGCCCTGAAGGCGCCTTGGGGGCCGGGCAGTCTCGTGGCTGCACCACGCTCTGTGTGCTCCGGGGGCTTTGGATCCGCTGCCGGCTCCTCTCCAGGCGTGGCCGGGTGCAAGACTGGCCGGGCACTTCCACCGATCCTCTTGGAATTATTCTTGCTCCCTGTTTATGACTTGTGCCAGGGTCTGGATTGGAGCACGGGGCTGTTCACAGCTCAAGGATGGATCCTCTCTTCGTGAGAGCTGCGCTTCCAGTTCAGCAACGTGTTCTGAAGTTTTTCCCAAAAATAGGTGGTTTTCCCGTCTTTCCATATGCAGCCATTTCTCTCACCTCTCTCTTTCCATCTCTATTTTTATGGCTTCACTTGGGTGAATTTGCTGCCATGGATCCCAGGTTTTCTCCCGTTAATGTGGGGTGGACAGAGGGTGGCCAGGTCTTGCAGCCCCCACCAGCTCCTGTTAATAAGTTCATAACCAGTCCAATCCCACAGCCCAGGGGATTTAGGCAGGCAGGGAGATTTATAATCCTGTTAACCCTTCACAGCAGCTGACACCCAAACGGGGCCCACGGGCCCAAGCAGAGCAGATCACCCACCTTATGGGAAGGTGAGGAGGAGGAGGAAGGAGAAAGGCTTCCTTGTGGGAGAGATGTTACCACACCTTGGAGCTGCTGTGGTGAAAATGAAGGCACCTGTTTGAGTTTTCCCACGTGATTGTGTTTGTGATAATCCCCCCCTCAGTGGGTACATCCAAGGGTGGGGCTGGAGCAGATGCTGGGGGATGTTCAGCTCAGCTGGGCTCTGGCATAAACACCTTTCCTAAAAACTTCTGGCAGACCAAGCCTGACCTCCCTTCTACCTTGAACAGTCTCTCCTAATTACTGCAAGGCAGGCTAATTGAAGAGGTTCTTTTTGCCTTTTCCCCAACCAAACCCTTTTGGAGCAACACGGGAAGAGCTGTGTGTTGATGGGCAAAGACCTGTAACCCCTTGTCGTGGTTTAACCTCCCCAAGCCCCAGCCGTCTCCAAGAGCAGCTCTGCCAGGCAAGTGCCCACAGACTGACCATCTTCTCCCTGGGCAACAAGAACCTCCAGAAAATGCTCAGCCACTCTTGACTTGACACATAATTGTCAGGTGGCATCAGCTTCCTTCTGCAAGCCCCTCTCTGCCTGGGGGTGAAGGTGATGAGCAGCAGAAATCTGACTTTCTGACAGCAGAGGTTCATTGGGATGAATCCCTCCTGCTGAAGAAATCCACTGTCTGAGAAGGATGTTGGAAAACAGGGATGAAGTTGCGAGGAGGGAGATGAAAGGGGTTGAGGACCAGAAGAGCCTGGCCAGCAGCGAGAGGTGGCGTCTCCACCTGCCCGAGGTCTTGGTGGTCTGGTGGTGCAGATGTCCTGGGAGCAGGGGCCTTCCTCCCTGAGGAGTGAGAATGTGCTTCAGCCTCGGGGGGAGACACCCTCCTCCAGCACAAGGAGGGAAGGAGCTCTGGAAAACTGCCCAGCCATCAAATAATCCTCACCTCTCCATCTCCAGGCTTGGCTCGGGTGGGAGTGAGGGGTGACCCACCAGCAGAAGGAGCGGGGAGAGCGAAACCTTCCCCAGGAGCCACCCTGTGACCTCTGCAACTGCAGGGGGTCAGAGGAAGGGATTGCAGCAGTACCGGGGTCCACAAGGTCCTTGGGAGGAGGAGAGAGCCCGTGGGACGTGGGGACAGGGATGTGGGACTGTTGGCAGCCCTGCCCCTGGGGACGAGGGCCAGAGGCCTGGAGGAGCAGTGTCACCCCCCAGGGCTGCCTTCAGCTGCTGCCACCCCTGCCCCCCTGCAGGCGGGGGCCCAGGGCGATGCTGAGCCCGGGGCTGGGGAGGGAGCACGGGATTGCCCCTCCCTGAGTGCTCCCTGTAGGACCTGCCTCCCTCCTTCACCAGGAATTTTGGCACTGCGGTTTCCTTTGGGTGCAAGTTACTCCTGGGGTGGTTCCAGCTGGACACGAGAGGAAAACTTTTCCTGATGGGAACCCTTTGGAATCACCTCCCCAGGGAAGTGGTGCATCCCCCAGCGTTGGACACTTTCAAGGTTCAGCTGGGCAGGGTGCTGGGCTGTCTTGTCTAGACCGTGCTTTTGACAAGAAAGGTTGCACCAGGTGCTCCTTGAGGTCCCTTCCAACCTGGTATTCCATGATTATTTGTTCCCTCTTCTGTTCAGACTTGTCTGTGAGCATCTCTGATCTCCTGAGCTCATCTGAAGTGACTCCAGGGGTGTTATCATGAGAACGCCATGGGCTGCACTGGCACCGTGGGCTCCTTCCCAGAGCAGCTGATTGATTTTTTGATTTATCCCCAATGCTTTGTAGCTGATCCTGCAAGGAGCACAGTTGCATTTTTCCATTTTCTAATCGGATGTAAAAGCCTCTGCAGCCTACGCTCATTTTGTTGTGTCATGAAATTAACCCAATAATACCACAGTGTTCCTGCTGCTGCCTGGGCAGCCCGTGGCTCCCGGAGTGGGCGGGAGGTGGCAGAGAGCTTGACCCAGTGCCCTGCTGGGTGAGCCCTCCCACCTCCAACCTCCTTAATGCCTCTTTCCGGGGCTGAAAGGCCTCAGACAGATCTCACTTCCACTGCAGGATGTCTTTCCACCTCTAATTCCCACCCACACAAACCTACTTGGACCCTGTTCCTCCACTCAGCTGTGCACAGAGGCTCCCTGCAGGCCTGGGGATGCTGCTGTCAGCACAACCTTCCCCCTTCCCCTTTCCCCCTTCCCC
>WEKY01057165.1:364332-412978 GCA_013390045.1 Picathartes gymnocephalus | reverse complement strand
CTTTCCCCCTTCCCCTTCCCCTTCCCTTTCCCCTTCCCCTTCCCTTTCCCCATCCTCGTGCCACTGCTTGCCCAAGCTCAGGATGCTCCCTGGGGCTGTTCCCTTTCGGGACGATGTGCTCCCGGCGGAATCGCTGGGATCACCCAGGGATGCTGCTGTGGGATCCGGCCAGGCTGGATTCCCTGTGGGGTCTGGCCATGCCCGGGCTCAGCTGCTCCCCACTCCTGGTTTAACCTCGATTCTGGGGCTGGCAGAACTGAGGAGCCTGATGGTTCCATTTCTTGTATGGCCTTAACAGGGCCTGGAGATGACCCCACATCTTGGTTCGAGACAACCATTTCTGGGCACAGCTCCATGTGGAACACAGTAACATTTATGGGCTGCCCAGGACAGCCCACCTAAGCAGCCAGGGGCTCTTTGCCTGGGGGAGCACTCACTGAGCCCTCAGTTCCAGCTGTGTTTTATGAGAGATGAGCCCTGAGTGCTGTCTTGCCATGGGATTTTTTGCATTTTCTGCTGGCCATGTTGATCCTGTGATACCAACACTCCCAGTGACATTAAACCCATCACTCCTCTCGTGGTCCAGCAGCTCCCAGCTCTGTTTGCTTGTTGTCTGGGTAGGAAGGACAGGGGCAGACCTGAGTGATTTTTTTATCATAACTTTACCATTGGTTGTGCTTGTTTCAGCCATTCTCTTCCCCTCTTTTCTTTCCGAAACTCAAATCCATCACCACCCCCTTCTCCGCTGCTTCCTCGTGGCAGTGGTTTCTGTGCCTCTCCCCAGCGCTCCCAGTTTCACTCTCCCACACTTTCCTCTTCATGATTTCTCAGAAAAATACACTGGAAATGCACCTGACTTGTGCTGACCCAGCATTTTTAACTCTCTGCTCCTGCTCCAAGACTTATTTTGATTGCATTTACAGTTTCACCCATCCCTGCTTACAAATGGCAGTGTTAAGTAAAGCTGACTTACACAGTTTCACTCAACTTCTATTAAAAATATTTTTTCAAGCAAAAATAATTTTTCCGTTGGGGGAAAAAAAAACTTTTCAATGAGTTTTAAACTCATTTTTCTAGCAGCCAGTGAAAAAGTGGACAGAGAAGTGAGGCATGTGTTTATCTTCTGTCCAGCCCCGTGGGGTTACTTTGTTCTTAATTCATGCTCCTTCCATTTGCTCATTTATTGAAAAATCCAAAGTGTCATCAGCAGTTCCCTGGGATAAGAACCCTGGATTAACCTGGAGTTGCTCAGCTGGGTCCCAGCTCCATCAGGATCCCGAGCACCCAGCACAGGCCCTTTGCCAGTGGGATGTTTGCCTTCCACACTGCACATACAAATGAGGCCTGGGACCTTCACAGGGGGCTTATAAATCCTTCCTGAGTGCGATTCCAAGCTTTAAACCACTGAAAATCCTCTGAATTGTTTCTGTTGAAACTTCCTCTTCCTTCCTCCTGTTAATGAGCAGGAGCAGCAGCAGTGCCTGATGCTTTTGCCAGGCTCAGCGTGTGTTTTGCAGGGTGGAATTGAGGATTTGAGTGTTTGCAGAGAAAGTTGGAAGCTGAGCACTGCTCCTCTTCCCTGAGGAAATCCTCTTGGATTTGGTTTTCATTTCTTTTACCAGCTTGTGTGGTTTGTTGCAACATCCCACCCAGTGGGAAGGACCAGGAATCCCAGCACTGGGCAGGTGAAGTTGAGCCTCAAACCCATCTGTTTAATCCTGAGTGTGGAAATTGTTCCCTGAGACGCAGAAATCAGGGTGGGCGAATTACTGAAGTGCCAAGCAGGAAAATTTTCCCATTTTCCTGCAACTTTTGGGTTGGCCTGACGAGCTTTCCTGTAGCCCCTCTGAAACCGGTCAGAGAAGTGACCTTATCATGGAGTCACAGAACGGCTTCGGTTGGAAGGGACCTCAGAGATCATCTCATTCCCCTCCGTGTCGTGGGCAGGGACCCCTTCCAGCCTGGCCTTGGGGATTTCCAGGGATTCGGGGGCAGCCACAGCCTCTCTGGGCACCCTGTGCCAGTGTTCAACTTCACCCTTTCGCCACTGTCTCCAGTGTTTGGGCAATCCCCTCCCTTCGGCATCCCTGATTTATTCCAGCCAAGGCTCTGGCCCATGGATCAAGGCAGGAATTGTGTGACAACGCATCAGCAGAGTCCCAGGGGAGCTTGGAAGGGTGTACGTGGTGTTTTGGTGGTGGGATGGAAATGGAAACGTCTCCTCCTCTGACCTGGGTGGTTATTGGTGCATCAGAGGACTTGGAGTGTGACCCTGAGGGTGAGGGGTGCCCAAGAAGGGCTCCCCAAGCTGGGCACGGTGCCAGGGCTCTCCTGCCCCACGGGGAGCTGTGCCCTGGAGTGGAACAGGCACACAGGGAGGATTCCACACCCCAGGGTTGAATTTCTGTGCCTGTTGTGCCACCAAACCTCCTGGCCAGCCTTGAATGAGCCACCGAGAGCCAGAGCTGGCTGTGTTGGAACCTCCTGCCTTAATTTCTGGCTCTCCACAGCCCGGTCATTTTCTGTGGGATGGCAGGAGAAGGAACATCTCCCTGCTGTTGTGTTGCTGAGGGATTGGGCAGGTTTGTGAGGGCTCCCAACAGGTTTGGAGATGGGCCCAGGTACCAGCCTTCGTGCTTAGTCTGGCTCAGCCAAAGCCTTGACAAGGGTGAGAACCAGGTGTGGGCACATCTTGCTGTGCTGGGGTGTGCACAGTGTATCGCCAGACGCATCTATGTTTGTCTAGCTGGTATATACTTATCCACATTTTCATTTTTTTAGCTTGATAATTTAATTTTTAGGAAGGTTTTTGGCCACCTGAAGGTCAAATCTACGCAGATTTAATATGTCATCTGAATGTCCTCAAATGAAAGCAATTAAAATAAAAAAACGCAGGAGAACTTTTCCAATTTGTCACTGTTTAGAAGCACCTTGCCCTTGCCTGGCGAGGCTTCAGACGAAGCTCCAGCTGATAAAATCAGTTGCTCACACACGGCAACAACAACATCCAAGAGCTTGGACTCAGGGAATGACTTGGCAAGGAGTGGCAGTGCCAGGCAGGCTGCAGTCAGTGCCCCACTAACGAGCTCAAGGGCCACTAATGGGGCCTGGCCAGGAGCCTTTGGAGGCTCTGAGGGAGCAGCACGAGGAGGACACCGTTGATGGAGTCAGGGCCAGGAGCTTCCCTGTGACCTCAGATGTCCCCCAGAGCTGGTTGGGAAGCAGGGCCCTTGTCCTCCTGCAGCTCCAGGGGAGCACATTTCCCTCTTCAGGAAAGGTCACCACATCTTTTCCCCCAAGATGCTGCCAAGCCCCAAGGTGGGTTGTTCTGGGTCCATTCCCGTTCACTGGGAAACCTTGGATAATCTTTTTCATCCCTCCATCCCCCCATCCCACAAAACAGGGGTCCTGCTGGTTTTCCAGCTGGATGATGGCACCAAGATAGGGATGGAAGAGGCTGTTCAAAGGCAAATCAGGTTTCTGACCTCCCAGCAGACAGGGGAGCAGCTGAACTTGCTCTGCATTAAGAAGGAAATACTGCAGGCTGGAAAAGATGCTTAAAAAAACCCCCAAAACCCCAACATCAACCCCCTAAGTGCCACAGTCTGTTATTGCTTCCAAAGCTTTGCTATGGATTCTAATCCTTTAGGGATGGTGGCTGCACATGTCCCACACGGAGCACTGCCCTTCATCCCTGGAGGGGCCGTCCCCAAGGATGCATCCCAGTCATTCCCAAGGATGCATCCCAGTCATTCCCACGTGGTGCAGGGGATGAGGGGCCAGCCCTGCTCGGGGCTGGCCGAGTTCCAGCCCCAGCACTTTGGGAAGGCTGGCTCCAGCTTGCGTAAGCTTTAATCTAAAGTTGGAGATGTTTTGAGCTGATCTGTGTTAATGTTGGGTGGAATTAACACGCATACGGGGAGACCACGTGATGCCCTCCGACCTCCCTCCTTTTTTTTCTTTTTTTCCCTTTTTTTTTTTTTCCCTCCAACACTTTAACGCATTCCTGCCAAATCAGAGTGGCTGGTGCCGGCCGGGGCCGGGCTGCCGCCGGCGGCAAGATGCCCGCGGTCTCTGTCCTTTACAAGGGAGCCGTCATCATCAGCAGGTAACCCCCCCAAGCCGGGGTGGGGATGGGGAGGGGGCCCCGGGGGTCCCACGGCTTCCACTTCCAGGCGAGGTTCTTCCCCGTGGCTTCTCCAGGAGCAGGCTTGGCAGGCTGAGGTTGCAGGAAGAGCCCAAGACGCCGTCGCTGGTTGGGCTTTCTGTGTTGGTGGCATTAGCAGAGCTCGGGGCTGCTGGGTTGGCCGTGCCTCGGCGTGGGGGTGATGAGGAGAGTCGATCGCAGGGGAGGATGGTGAGGGTTGATCATGGGAGGATGGTGAGGGTTGATCGCAGGGGGAGGATGGTGAGGGTTGATCACGGGAGGAAGATAAGGGTTGATCGCAGGGGGAGGATGATAAGCGTTGATCACAGGGGAGGATGGTGAGGGTTGATCGTATCAAGGAGGCGTCTGCTCCGCTGAAGCTGCATCCGTTTGGTGCCTTCCAGCCCGTCCTGGGGAATTTCCTCGGGGATTTACCCAAAATACCCTGAAAATCCTGGGTAGGGGATTGAACCAGCCGGGGCCCAGGGCTGCTCTGCCTCCCTGGGATGCCTTCGAGCTCCGATTTTCGATAGCCGGTTGTTTGTTCCGTCTTCAGTGCAGTGCAAGGACAGCAAGGAGGGGCGGTTTTTAACAGGGAGAAAACGCTTCCAGTCCGAATCTTAGAGGTGGAAGTTACTGGCTTTGCAGGACAGCTCGATATTTTGAGTTTTGTTTTGGATTCCTGGGAAGTCCCTGCGAGTTATTCTTACCCTGCATCCCGCTGGACTTGGAGCAGCCTCGTTTCCCACGCTGTTGTTCCTCCTCCTCTGAGTTCAGATTTGGGGCCTGATAGCGGTGGGGACACACCTTTTCCCTTGCGCCTTAGATGCTGCAGAGTGTTTCGGGAGCTCCTCGCCCGCGGGTTCCCACCTGGCACAGCTGGGTTGGGGTTTCTCAGGTCGGGGCTCAGCCATCCTGAGGAGCCCAGGGAGCAGTGCTGGTGCTCCCAGGTTGGGAGTCTGGCACCCGTGGCTGGGGCAGGGTGGTTTTGGGGTCACTCGTTCGGGACCTTACCCAAGGCTGTTTAGGGGACACTGTGGGATGTCCTGGGAAGTTCCTTGACTCGGGGGGAATCCCAGGTGTGTGATGCTCTTCCACCTGCTCTGGCTTGTGATGAGAAGCTCCCACAAGACCAGGCAGGACTCAGAGTAGCTCAGCAGCTCTCGCGTCCCCTTTTCCAGACCCTCTGCCTGCACTAAAAACCTTGAGAGCGGATTGTGCCCGGCTGCCTTTGTTACAGGTTGCCTGTGTTTGTGAAACTGCTTTATTCCCAGAACACGGCTCCGAGCTCTGATCTCATTTCCCGGGAGCTGCACAGCTGTGCAGCCCCGATAATCTGGGGTAATGAATCACAGACAGGTCCATCAGATTTGCTGGGCGGGGAGGATGATGTTCAGCCCTGCACATATTCTCTCATTTATCTCTCTAAACCTCGAGGCGGAGCTGATTTTTGCCCGGGGGGGTGCAGTGTGGGGCCGCCCCTCTGCCTGGGTGTGGGCAGGGTCCGGAGGGGAGGGGACGATGTGGCTCTGGGGGTGCTGCCTGGGCACCTGTGACAGAAAGCTGCTCCTCTTGTCTCCCCAGGACACTGATGGGACCCTACGGGATGGACCGAACCGTGCACTCCTTCGACTTCTACGAGTGTGCAAATGGGCTGGGTGAGTCAGGGACAGCAGGGTGGGCTGGGACACCTCAAATGTCCCCTCAGCCCCCAGAGCCTGTGTCAGGATCTGCCTCCCTGTGTGAAGTCTGGTGTCTCTCTGGTTCTTGTGTCTTGTACCTGCCTGTGTCGAGCACCTTTTGCATCTTTTGTTGCTGTGACATTAAAAAAAAAATCAAAATCCTGACTAATTCCATGGTAATGGTGAGCAGCCAGTGCTGGGAGCTCTGCAGGATCCAGGGACACAACCCCTTCCCTGAGCAGGATGAGGGGGGAGGAGCCTTTCAGAATTTTCTGAATTAAATCAATTAAAATGTTAAGTAAATAAATAAATAAATAGCATCCCCAGCACTTCCCTGCCCCTCTGCAGACTTTTTCCCTGGAAAGCCATCCCAATCTATGGCTGGGTGATGGGAAGTGCTTCCTGCAGCTCTCCTGGGGACTGGGCTGCAGGAGCTGGGTTTGTCAGATAGTTTGGCCCAGGGGAAGGGAATGAGCACTGAGTGAGTCAGGTGTCCTTCCACAGCACTCTGAACTTCAAAGCGTGGAAGAGAAGGGAAAAGAGAAAGTCACATCCACCAGAACGTGAGGAAGTCCCATGTTCATGACACTCAGCCCAGAGGGATCCAGCACAGCATTTCTCCTGACCTCTGTGTATCCCGTGGTGCTCTGCCATGGACTTCATAAAAATCTGTGATCCTGCTTCAGCATTTCATAGTCTCTCCCCTAATTCTTAATTGTGAGTGCAGCCCACCCTCCCACAGAGCAGCTGGGGACCTCTTGGTGAGACCCCTGCATGACCATTTGGAACAGCTCCTGAGGAGTCACCAGAGAAACAAGTTCAGGTTTCCTGAGAGCTGAGATTAATTATAGATTCATTATTGGCTCTTTCCAGCTCTGGGGTACCAGGACTTTCTGCTGTGGGGGAACGGCTTTGCTGACTCCTCCCCCATTATGAGGTTCATGGGAGCTCAGAGAAATGTCTTTACTTGGTGAATATGATATTTTAATCTCCAGAGGTGGATTTGGTTGAGTTGATGGGATTTCAGCTGCTGGGTTAGATTAGCTTGTTAAAGGAGGAGGTCCAGAAAAGCCTGATGGGGCCATCACTGATCTCTGGAAGAAGTGACAGATATGGCAGCCCTTTGTTAGCCACTTCACTGGGTTCCAGTTCCTCTCCTTTCCCCCAGTCTGTGGCCAGAGGGTCTTTGCAGGGTCCAGGAGACCCTCTACAGCAAATTGTGATGTGCTGGAGGAAGCTACAATAGTGGGGATTTCCTAATGCTGCATCAGCTGCCTTCATCCTCTCCTGTGAGGCTTGAAGCACTCAGCATGAGCAACCATGCCCAGAAATCATGGAATTGTTTGGCTTGGAAGGGACCTCAAAGCTCATCTCATTCCACCCCCTGCCACGGGCAGGGACACCTTCCACTGTCCCAGGCTGCTCCAAGCCCTGTCCAACCTGGCCTTGGGCACTGCCAGGGAACCAGGGGCAGCCACAGCTTCTCTGGGCACCCTGTGCCAGGGCCTCCCCACCCTCCCAGGGAACAATTCCTTCCCAATATCCCATCCATCCCTGCCCTCTGGCAGTGGGAAGCCATTCCCTCTCTGATGAGTGGTGCATACAGAATCCCTGTGTCTGCCATAGGTGTAGCTGCTCAGAGTAGGTTTATTTGGGAAAAGAATGTGCCTTCATGAGTTTCTAAAGCTGAATTCAGGTGTTATCCCAGCAGTTTCTCAGGTAGGATGCAGGCGTTATTCCAGCAGTTTCTCAGGCTGAATTCAGGGGTTATTCCAGCAGTTTCTCAGGCTGAATTCAGGTGTTATCCCAGCAGTTTCTCAGGTAGGATGCAGGCCTTATTCCAGCAGTTCCTTTGGAGCAGCATCACTGCTCGGTGCCAGGTCAGCGTTTGGCCACGGCTGTGTTGCTCTGTGGCTTTAGGTGGAAAGCCACATGTGAACCTCAGCAGAAGTTCAAAGGGGTTACCTGGCAGCTCCTCAAACCTGAACCTCGAATTAAAGAATAGCCATCAAAGGGAAGTGCTGATTAAGGAGCATTTCTCAGAAACACTGAGATCCCATTATCTTGACCTTCATCTGCTTAGGACAGGGCAGCGAGGGATTCACCTCCAATCTGTCCCTTCCTCCAGACAGAAAAAGCTGGCGGGGGCTGCAAGATCAACAGAGGGATTAAGGGAAATGTAATTGAACACTGGCAGCTTAGGGCGGCCCCTGTGCACGGCCAGCCTGGCAGCCGGGGGGGTCAGGATGCTCCCGGGATCATCCCGGTTGGACTAAACAACCAGATTAGCCAGGCCAGCCCCTGACCTGTGGGACACGGATCCAGGAGCAGGTGAGACTATAGCCTGAGAACTGCGACTCTGGCATCAGTGGGAGTGGGATTAGAGGCGCCAGAGAAGTTTGAGGGTCTTGGAGAAATTTATAGGATCGTTAAGAGCCTAAAGAAAACACAGACTTGCTCAGTCTTACCTCTAAGCCCATCTGGAGTTTTCCTGGCAAACTTTGTTCTGCCAAAGAGAAAAAAAAACCAGGGACATGGGCATCAGGTCCAGGAGCTTTGCCAGAAAGGAAAGATTAAATAGAGGGATCCAAAATAGGCTAGATTATCTGGCCCTAAGTATGACTTAATAAGCATTATACTGGGACTTTGATGCTGTGATAATTAAAGAGCCGTTATTTACCTACACTGGGTCCCAAATAGAAATCTGATTGAAGTAAATGTTTATAAAATATGTAAAAAAAAAAAGTAGGAATGCTGCCACCACAGTCCTGGATGATTCTAGTTTGCTGCCATCAGTCTCCTGCTGTCCCCTGGCTTGCTCCGAGCCCTGGAAGGGGTGAGCCCTCCCTCCTCCTCCTCCTCCTCCTCCCTGCCCCAGTGGGGACTCTCAAGTGGATTTTGGGGGGCAGGACTGGCACCCAGAGCACCTTCTTGGTGAGGTGATGGGTGTGAGTGGTGGGCAGAGCTCGGCAACATCCAGCTGCTTCTCCACGAAGGGAGTTAAAACTCAGGGATTTTTCCTCTCCCCACCCGAGTGTGAGTGTGTCTGGAGCAGTGCTGTGAGTAATCACCGATTTTAATAACAAGATCGGATTTTCTCATGACATCGTTGGGGATAAAGGAGGATTTGGAGATACTTCAGCTATATTAAGGCATTATTACAATTGATTTGCAGACACAAAAGGGAAATGAGTCATTATTGATTTGATACCTCGGCACAGGCGCCTGTCCTGCGCTGAGCTGCTGGCGGCCGAGCCTCTCTCTGCAAGGTGCAGATTTTTAGAGGATTTGTCTGATGTGCTCCATCATTCCTAATTCCTTCATGGTCCAGAGTGAAGAAAGATGTGGGATGACTTCCTGAGTCATCCCTTGGCTTGCGCTGGACTTCCAGTCTCTTCTCCATCCAGAGGAACCGATGGGGCTTTGCCTCTGCAGGACCCCTCATGCTAGGCTTTCTCAAGCCCATCCCAAGGCAGACCCTGTTCCCTGGGTGCCCCTGCAGAGCCTGGCAGGAGAAACCCCTGGGTCCATGGGGAGCACAGAAATGTCCAGCTGGGCATCCCTGGCCACGAGCAGGTTTTACCTTCTGCCCACAGCTGCAGCATCTCCTCCCCACTTTTGTGCCCAGGTGCCTTGGTGAGGCTTGTGCTGCTCATAGATTCTTTTTTTGGGGCAGTATTTCCAATTTGAGTGAATTTCTTTTAAAATGCCATGGAGAAAATACTGGTGCCCATTCCTGGGGTGTTCTGCTGTGAGTTCCCTGTTCCAGCAGTAGAACAGCTCCTCACAAGTGCCTGCTTAATGCATTAAGCCCAGGGAATAAACTCCAGCACTCAGACAGGGCTGGGATTTGGAGCTTGGGAAAAGCAGCAATTGCTGCATATGGGAATGAACTGGAAAATTGTAATAATCTAGTTTTAATCTGATTTAATATAAAGGCGACTTGAGAGACAAAGTCTTTTCCTAGAGGCAGATGAAAACTGTGAGGGGCCTGAGAGCAGAGCTTGTGTTAGAAAAGGAAGGGAAACAGGGCTGGAAATAGTGCTGTGTCCCGAGAAATTCCAATCCAGGATCCTCTCCTGCCTGTGTCAGAAAGGGCTCCCAGCTTTGGGGAAGCAGCTGTGCCCAGTTTCCCTGGAGGGAGGTGTTTCTTGCAGCCCAGGGCCTCTGCAGGGCTCGCAGCAGCCCCTCAGCAGGCAGGGGACAGAGCTGGGCTGGCACTGGCCGTGCCCCTCGGTGGCACTGCCCGTCCCCAGCCTGCCCTCCTGGCAGAGCAGCAAAATGCCTGACTGGCAGCTTTCAGGAGAGATTTGTTAATTAAAGCCAGGCTTTTTAATCCTTCTGTCCACAGCCTGGATCTTCGAAGTGGGACTTAACGAGCCCTGGATAACTAAGTCTCTTGGAGCTTTTCCTGCCAGCCAGCTTACTCTGGCCAGCAGGGACAGCTGCCGTGGGCAGAGGGGTGGCTGGGAGGAGCAGGAGCCCTGTGCCAAGGTGCTGCAGGGCACCTGGGCTGTGCTGTGCACTCAGGGGGCTTCAGAGCTGAAACGGGGGTCCCCTCTGTGCTCCTGCCTCAGCTGCTCCCCCCAGGCCAAACTCTGCCCAAAGTGGCCACTCCGGGAGTGTGGCTCTGCCATCGGCGGCTCTGCCAAAGACTGAGGTGCTGCTGGGGCCTGGGGGCTGAGGGGAGGTGTCCCCACCACCGTGGTGCCCCTGGGGCTTGTCCAGGTGTGCACAGGGAAGGGTTCTCCTGCGGCAAACACTTGTCACCAGGAGTGCTTTGATCTGCAGCAGGAGCACATCCTTTCCCATCACTGATGAACTTGGAGCTGCTGGAGCAAGTCCAGAGGAAACCAGGGAGATGCTCCAAGGGCTGGAGCCCCTCTGGAGCCAGGCTGGGAGAGCTGGGGGTGTTCACCTGGAGAAGAGAAGGCTCCAGGGAGAGCTCAGAGCCCCTTCCAGGGCCTAAAGGGGCTCCAGGAGAGCTGCAGAGGGACTTGGGACAAGGGATGGAGGGACAGGACACAGGGAATGGCTTCCCACTGCCAGAGGGCAGGGATAGATGGGATATTGGGAAGGAATTGTTCCCTGGGAGGGTGG
The DNA here is from genome assembly GCA_013390045.1 of Picathartes gymnocephalus. Lineage (NCBI taxonomy): Eukaryota > Metazoa > Chordata > Aves > Passeriformes > Picathartidae > Picathartes > Picathartes gymnocephalus. The sequence goes on along the minus strand of WEKY01057165.1, from coordinate 402,049 downwards.
GCAGGCCCTGGCACAGGGTGCCCAGAGAAGCTGTGGCTGCCCCTGGATCCCTGGCAGTGCCCAAGGCCAGGTTGGAGCCACCTGGGACAGTGGGAGGTGTTCCTGCCCATGGCAGGGGTGGGACTGGATGAGCTTTGAGGTCCCTTCCAAGCCAAACCATTCCATGATTCTGTGAATTTCTGGCTGGGGCTGCATCCCTCAGTGCAAAGTCTGACTCTCCTGCCTTTCTCTCACGGGCTGTACTTTTCCTCCAGGCATTAAAGTCATCGGTGGCATCAAGGAACTCACTGGAGAAGAATATGGAGTTTATGTCAAGAGGATCCTCCCAGGGGGTGTTGCTCATGCAGACGGTGAGTGAACCACAGGCCTGGCAGGCCATGAGGTCTGAGAACGGCCCAGGTCGAGGATATTTATTTCACACATTTGTTTCATACCTTATCAGGTATTTTAGGTGCTTGCTCAGAGATTTTCCAGTGGTTGGGGGTATTTTTTTAGTGTGGCAGTTGTTCTGGCAGCAGCCCTGCACTGGCTCCTCAGCATCTGTACAATTGCTTTGTGTGTGTAGAGCACCACCCATCTCTGCCACAGGAGAACTTTCCTGTCCTTTCCCACCTCCCTGTGGCCCCAAAATGACCAGAGATCATTTACAAACTCAGCTCTGCTCTGGGTCACTGATTTCATTCTGAATATGTTCAACTAAGCAGCTATCAGGGGGCTGTAGAGCTCACCTTTTACAGCTTTGGCTAAAAAGATATTTTTTTTCCCAGCTGTTACATCATTTTCCCATCCAGTAAAGGAAAATAAATCCAGGACAGGTGGAAATGCCTCTCGTGGTTTTCTACCTGACCTCGAACTGAACTACTTGACCTCAAAGTGAATTAAGCAAAAGCTTTATTGCAGTTTTCAGTATTGACTTTTGCAACTTCCTAGAGCACAGGAAGTGCTGGGAGATTGGCACGGGTTGTTCTGTGAAGTTGCAGAAACTTAATTTCTGGACATCCAGAAAAACAGGTTGGAGGAGCATCTCTGGAATGACCAATGCATTTTTCATCCTGGCTCTGGGCACAGTGAGAAGCTGCCCAGCCTCTCCCAGGCCCTCCAAGCTGTATTTTCCACAGTTTCTAGCCATGAGTTTTCTTTTCCAGGGCGCCTGCAGCCAGGAGACCAGATCCTGGAGGTCAATGGAGATTCCCTCATTGGGGTTACAAGCGAGAGGTACCACATCCAACTGGAGATTTTCCGTTCCTGTTGCTTTTGTGTGATTCTGTGAAGTGGCTTAGGCTGTGGGTTGTGTGGAGGACACCAGGGCATCGCTCTGTCTGCTGCTCCCAAGAGCCAACTTGGAAATTATCAGACAGAAAGATTCAATATAAAAATAGACCAGCGAGCCCAAATTGTATCTGAGATACTCAGACATTTCCCCAAAATGCTGGGTTTTAAACAGCTCCTGGCACCACTACTCCATCTGCTGCAACTTCCCAGCACATGCTGCAGTTCCCAGCACAGGAGATTAGCTGGTGCCTGGGCCTGACAGTGCTGCTCCATGCAGGCAACTCCTTCTGGAGCCACCATCCAGCCCCTCAGCTCCCCGCCAAGAGAAGAATTAACAGCTCCACAGGAGCACCAGCACTCTGGGGGCTCCCCTTTCCCATTAAACACGGTGCTGTCCCACTGTCTGCCTCGCACTCCTGCGCGGGGTGGCGAGGCTGCATGGCAAGCAGCACAAGGAGCTGGTCCTGATTGCAAAGCCCCAGAGCAGCTGGGTTTGCTGATGTCCATGAGAACGTCTCTGTGGCTGTGGGAGGCTGGGCCTGGCTCTCAGCAACTGCCCTGGCTCCCAGGGCTATCTGTATTTTGACCCAGGAACTTCCACAGGTCAGGAATTACAGAATCATTGAATGGTGTGGGTTGGAAGGGATGTAAAGACCACCTCGTTCCAGCCCCCTGCCACGGGCTGTGCAGGGGGATTTGCTCACCACCACAGGCACCTTATGTGTTTTGTTATCAGGGACTTCTCCCTTACTGTAGAAGTGGGAAAATCAGGATATGGCTTGGCTGCCCTCCGGCCTCGCTGCCAGGACAGGGCACAGGGCTGCTCCACGGGCATTCACCCAAAGCCTGGCTGCTGGCAGGGTTTTCCCAGGTCAGGGGCTTTGAGACGAGCAGGGTGAGAGCAGTGGGGCACACTGGGAGCTGGGATTGACGTGTCACGGTCCTCGTGTTCCAGGGCCGTGGACATCCTGAGGACGGCGTCGGCCACCAGCCACATGCGCCTCCTGATAGCCCGCGACGACGATGCCAGGTGAGGGGGGACACGGCACCCTGGGACAGGTGTTGTGGCACTCCTTGGCACCACAGCTGGAGAGCCTTGGGGCAAATCAGGCTCAAATCCCACGGGGAAGGTGGAGGTGGCCAGGGGTCTTTGATAACTGTGCACTGGTGGGAATTCAGTGGAGCTGTAACGGAAGGGAAGCAAAGCTGGGGGCTCTCAGCTCCAGCCCTGCCTGTGCCAGGTCTGTGGGACATTCCAAAGCTGGGGGCTCCCAGCTCCAGCCCTGCCTGTGCCAGGTCTGTGGGACATTCCAGCACTGAGCAAATTTCCCCAGGTGTTTCCCCAGGGAGGAGCAGGGCTGCTCCAGCCTTGGCTGCAGGGTGGCACAGCTCCCTCAGCTCTGCTGTGTGGGATTTTATCACATCCTGCACAGAGCTCTGGATGAAGATGTACAGGGACAGCAGGATCTTCCCTTTCCTTTCTGGTTGGACACGTTGAGTTAAAGTCTTCCTTCCCCAGAGGTTTCCTCCTTCTCAGGGAGGATAAGAAGTTTCTCACTGAAACCTGTCCCCTTGTTGCTCTCTGGAAAACCTTTCTGTCTCTGGAGAGACTCAGAGGGTTTGGAAGGAGAAGGAAAGAGTTCAGCCTTGTCCTGGCTGGATTGAAGCTGTGTGGGACAGTGATGGTGCCGTGAGAGAGGGCAGAGCTGTGGGAACCAAGCAGTGGATTCGTGGGGTCTTTGCTGACATCCCATGGGAGATCTGGCACAGTGTGCTGGCACATCCTCTCCCCTGACAGAAACACGGTCGGGAAAGCTGAGATGTGGCAGGAACCAGAGGAATGGGTGGGATTTGGCAGAGTGTGGCTGTGGGCTGGCAGGTTCCCAGAGCTGGGGCTCTGCTCTGCCTGTGGCTGCCTGGAGGTCAGAGTCCCTTGCTCAACGCACCCACATCCCGTTAGCTCGGAGATGAGGGATTCATTCCTTATCCATCAGCTGCTGTGCAGCGTTCCTGCCTTGGCAGAGGAGTGAGAGTGCTCTAATGACAGCCCTGAGACTCATTCTGACAGAGCAACCCACTGGTGGAAGAATTATTTGCTATTAATGACAGGCTGCTTGTAGCCACCCTCTGCCAGGGTGCATCTCCTATTATTACATTAAGTGCAAGTCCCTCAGCAGCCGCTGAGGAAGTGCTGGGGGAAGCAAATAGGTCACCAGAGATCCTTTGGTCCAAGTAGGGATGCTCAGGATCAGTTCCTGATCACAGCAGTCCCCTTGGAGGGGCAAAGTGCCAGTGGGCATCTCACACTCCCCCGCAGCAGGAGGGATGGGATGGCACAGCTCAGCAGCTCCCTGTGTCCAGCAGCAGCAGGACTTGATTTCCCAGGCAGAGCCCTCAGCACAGGTTTTCTGCCTGCACCCCGATCTGTTTCAAGCTGTTCACGCATCTCGATGTGGCTCCTAATGTCCCAAATTGCAGCAGATGTTTCCCAAAGCACACGCCCGCCGGGCCCCGGCTCCCCCCCCCGCTGCCGGCAGTCCCCAGTCGCCCTGTAGGGAGCAGGGGCAGGCTGGCAGGGCAATGAAACTTTAAGCAATTTATTTGGCTTCCTTTCACTGTTGGTTATCTGTTAAATCTGCAAAAGGTTAGCCAGAGGGAGAGGGGGGAAGTAATCAGTTTGTTTTTTGTTTTTTTTCCCAAAAGATTTGCAGAGATTTCGCTTACATAATCATCTCACAAACTGTTTAATACACGAATACATATCTCCAGGATTAAGGGCTGTGGGAACAGGGGGAAGGACTTTTCTGCTCTCTACTTTTTTTTTTTCCACTTAGGTTCGTCTTTTATTGATGCCCTGTTACCTTTTAAGTCTGTCCTTGAGCATGGGTGAGCAGCCAGCGGGGTGAAAAGGGAGCATCAGCTCTGGGGGTGATGGCTGTGGAGGGGCCATGCCATGAGCTGTGGGTAGCTTCCCACCTTCCCACTGCCCAGCAAAGCAGCTCACGAGAGCTGAGAAGAGAAAATTCAGTTTATTTTCAGATCCTTCCTCACCCCGAGCACTCAAGGCACACTGGAGGAGGGAATGTCACGGCTCTGGATTTGGATCCAACCCTCCTGCCAATTTTCCCAATGACTCAGCTGAGCAGCATTTTGTTGTGGTTGCCCTTGGGTGAATTTGAGTCATAAACGCTCTTATTTTTCCCTGGAGTTAATTATAGGCCCAAATTACCTGTGCTTTTCATGGAACTCAGTCTCTGGCAGTTATCAGATGCATGTTTTGGGGCTGTCGCATCAGCTGGGCTGCAGAGAACAGCACTAATGCCAGGGCTTAAAGCACAGAATTCAGATTTGGAGCTGGACTCACCAGGTTTGGGCGATGCTTGAATCTGATTTTTGTCTGTGCTCACCTCCAGCTAATGAAGATAATTTTATTGCATAGTCATAATTATTGTTTATTCATTCTCAGCCTGAAAGTTCCTTGTTTCTCTGCGTTGCACAGATATCAGTCTGGTCTGTCAGGTTAATCACTGAGAGAATCCAGTTTGTGCTGCACCTCTGAGTCCTGGCATGATAAAATACTGAATTCATTGTGTCTCCACACGAGATGCATCCCCAGCATCCCAGGAGCAGGGGCTGTTGGATTAACAGGGCTCCCACAACCAGCAGGAAGGAAAGGCTGCTTCCCTGCAAGTGCCCTGGCAGTGTGGGACAGAAGCAGAGACTCAGAGGATCGCTGAGGCTGGAAAAGATCTTCCAGATCGAGTCCAACCTCTGATCGATCTCCCAGCCCAGAGCACTGCGTGCCACATCCTTGGACATCTCCAGGGGGGGGGACTCCACCACTGCCCTGGGCAGCCCTTTCCAAGGCCTGACCACCCTCTCCAGGAAGAAACACCTGCTGATGTCCAACCTGACCCTCCCCTGGCACAGCTTGAGGCCTTTTCCCCTTGTCCTGTCCCTGTTCCCTGGGAGCAGAGTCCGACCCCCCCAGGCTGTCCCCTCCTGTCAGGGAGTTGTGCAGAGCCAGAAGGTCCCCCCTGAGCCTCCTTTTCTCCAGGCTGAGCCCCTTTCCCAGCTCCCTCAGCCCCTCCTGGTGCTCCAGCCCCTTCCCCAGCTCCGTTCCCTTCCCTGGACCCCTTCCAGCCCCTCAGAGTGTCTTGTGAGGAGCCCAGAACTGAACACAGGCCTCGAGGTCCAGGCCCAAGTAGGGTCTTCCCCAGAGGTTTCCTCCTTCTCAGGGAGGATGAGAAGTTTCTCCCCAAAACCTGTCCCCTTGTTGCTCCCTGGAAAACCTTCTGCCAAAGGGGCAGAATCACTTCCCAGCTCCTTCTGCCCACGCTGCTTTTCCCAGCAGAGGGGCTGTGGCTAGAGCTGCTGTGGATGCAGGATAGTCCCTCCTGCAGTCCCTCCTGTCCTGCCAGCCCTGTGTGTGACAGTGACAGCTCAGCCCACGGTGTGGTTGTTGTTGTTCAAGCACTTGGTGCTAAACTGGCAGGGGGGGCTGGGGCTGACTCCAGCAAGGCTGGGGGTGCCAGGGACATCAGCTGTGCCCTGGGAAAAACACTCAGCCTTCCACAGAGCAGCTGAGCTGCACCTGTGCCTGGCACTGCTCCCATCCCACCCAGAGAGGGGGAAAAGATCCAATGGTTTGGATTGGAAGGGACCTCAACACTCATCCCATCCCACCCCCTGCCATGGGCAGGGACACCTCCCACTGTCCCAGGCTGCTCCAAGCCCTGTCCAACCTGGCCTTGGGCACTGCCAGGGATCCAGGGGCAGCCACAGCTTCTCTGGGCACCCTGTGCCAGGGCCTTCCCACCCTCCCAGGGAACAATTCCTTCCCAATATCCCATCTATCCCTGCCCTCTGGCAGTGGGAAGCCATTCCCTGTGTCCTGTCCCTCCATCCCTTGCCCCCAGTCCCTCTCCAGCTCTCCTGGAGCCCCTTTAGGCCCTGGAAGGGGCTCTGAGCTCTCCCTGGAGCCTTCTCTTCTCCAGGTGAACACCCCCAGCTCTCCCAGCCTGGCTCCAGAGGGGCTCCAGCCCTTGGGGCACCTTTGTGGCCTTCTCTGGACTCTCTCCAGCAGCTCCACATCCTTTTGCTGTTGGTCCCAGGGCTGGGGCAGCTCTGAGGTGGGGTCTCACCTGAGGGGGCAGAGGGGCAGAATCCCCCCCTTCCCTGCTGCCCACACTGGGGCTCAGCCCAGCACAGGGCAGTGTCTGGGTGCTCCCAGCCAGGGCATGGCCAGCTCTCACCCACCAACACCCCAAATCCTTCTCCCAGAGCTACTCTCCATCCATTCTCTGGATTTGTGCTTGGAATTGCCCTGACCCAGGTGCAGCACCTGCACTTGGCCTTGTTGTGCTTTATGAATTTTGCTCTCCAGCCTGTCCAGGTCCCTCTGGATGCCCCATCCCTCCCTTCCAGGGTGTGACCTCCCCACACAGCTGGCTGTCAGCTCCAGGCTTGCTGTGGGTGCCCTGATTCCACCGGAGCTTTGTGTGAGAGCATCTGCCTTTGTGACGCTTTTGGAGTGCTCTGGGTTCATGGCTCCCACTCACCTGCAGGTTTGGTTTTTTTTGAGACAAACCAGTAATTTCTGATGTCACAGGCTCCACTTTCTCTCCCAGCTGTGGTGCAGGGCTGAGGTTTCCAGACGCTGTGCAACCTTTGATGTAGGATTCACCCTTTGTTCTCCCAGGAACAAAAGGGCAGGACAAAAAGGCATTATGAGATAAAACAACAATATTCTGCAGGGAGATTGACCCCCTGCTGCTTAATCTGTAGCAAAGTCATCCTGGAGCTGGCTGCTGCTGGCAGACCCCCCATCCCACCCTGGGGCTGCCTGAAGGCTGTCCAGGGCCAAGCTCTACTGGAAGCATCCTCCAGACCTCGAATGTTTGCATCCTAATGAAAAAAAACTGGAGAAGGGCTTGTTAAAATGAACTTTCCACCTCATACAACGCCATGGTTGTTGTTTTTTAATAAAGCTGGGCATTTTAGTCCTGCAGGCACCTGCCAATTCACAATGTTTTAGTAAGGGTCAAATTTTAAATATTAAAGACATCTTCTGAAGCCTCTTGGTGTCTGAAAGCACAAAGCAAGGCCTGCTGGCATTTCTTCAGTGCATTCGTTCATTAATTGGCAATGTTTGGGCATTGTCTGCCCATGTCAAACTCCTCCAAACACAGCACCGAGCTCAAAATTAATTCCCAGGAGATTGGCACCAGAAAGTGTTTTACTTTCTGCTGGGATAAGTGTGTGCCTCAAGTTAGTCATGTGTTTGTGTCCCTATGGAACTGGGGCTGGCAGGACTGACCAACAAGGCAGGAGCTGGGACGGCGACTTTGGGTCCCATTGTCCCTGGGCTGGACCCGGTCTCACAGCTCATTCCTGAGCAAATAATGATAAACCTCCTTTGTGGATGAATTTCAGGACACAAAATGAACAACAACAAGGACTGCTGAGCCCATGCGTGTCCTCACTTATGACAGAGTTTGGCAGCACAGATTGGTGACAGGATTTGCAGGGTCACGGAGCTGCTGCACCAGTTGCATTTGCATTGACTAAGAGTATTTCAGGCATTGTTTGGTGTTTATAACCTGCTCTGTGCTCTGGTGGATTATTGTCTGAGGAAAATGGAACAATAGATGGCCACAGAAACACCCAGCCCAAAACAAAACGCAGGTGCTGGTGGCTTGGTAACCACTGGGAATAATACGAGAGATTCCAGCACGTGGGAGCTGCCCCCGCACGGGGCCAGGGAGGGGTAAGGCCATGGCTGTAAGAGCTGCCAGTGGAACTGGTGTGAATCAGCTGCAGAAACACAGAGCCTTTACTGGGAAATTGGGAAAATTCTGCCAAGATCCACCCAAGGCTCAGCTCAGGGATCCCCAGATCAGCAAACCAGGGGCTGACTTGTCCTTCTGATTTCCCAGTGCTTGTGGAGTCATTTAGGTTGGAAAAGCCCTCTGAGAGCCTCGAGTCCAACCCTTAACCCACCACTGCCAAGGCCACCACTAAACCAAGTCCTCAATTGTCACATCCACATGTTTTTTGAACACTTCTAGTGATTCCACCACTTCCCTGGGCAGCCTGTTCCAGTACCTGACATCCTTTCAGTGGAGAAATTTTCCTAATATTCGACATAATTTGGGGGCTTTACGTTATGAAACTGCCTCCCCACCATGCACAGTAAGTGCAGGTCATGCAGGGCTGGCCCCACACAGCTGTCCCTTGGTGGGCCACCAAATGCCTGCCTCTGTCTCAGGGGTAGATCCAATAAATAATTCCAGTGCTTGGAGAATGGCTTTGATCATCCTCATGTCCCCTCTACTGTTCTATCACCACAATGACTGGGAGGTCACGGCATCTTCTGGATGTCCTGGTGGCATCTTGGCTGTTCCTGGGAAGTTTGTGCTGAAGAGGTAAAAGCCAAAAGAGCTTTGTGGGAGGTGGGGTTTCTCAACGAAGTCGTGGTCTTTTTTTAAGGTCATGGGTTTGGTTGATAAAAACAATAGTATGGATGCAAATATTGGGATTCACCAAGGCATGTCACTGAGCATTGTGTGACACTTGGGTTTTAGATTAGCATTAAATTGAATGAATAAGGCATAAATTTGATGGCAATATTAGATAAGGCATGCGCTGGTCTTTGAAGTTTGTTAATGAGCTGGTTGTGACTGGGAAGATGTAAATTACCAAGAGCATTTCCAGCAGGAACCTGAGGAGCTGATGATTCATTCGTCATTTAATATTGTTGACTCTAATCTGGCCAATAACACCCAACATCTGTCCCGGTGAGGAACGCAGATGACGCAGCGTCTGCCAGTGTGTCACTGCAGTGTCCTCACTCAGGGAACTTTGCTGTGGCTGGGTTCCTACAGGTTCACCTCTTCAGCTTCTCTGACTGTCAAGCCTGAGAGGGAGCCACTCATAGCCAGGCTTTTCCTAGGGCTATGGCATCAGAAAGGCACCTTCCCATGGGGATTCCCTACTGCCTTCAAAGACGACATCTAATGGTGTTCCTGTGGCCACTGAAACAACATTTTCTGTCCCACTGCCTGGCTGCTTTTTAATTGGCATGTGTAAGAAATTAGTCATCCTTGAGCATCCCTCTGCCAAAAGGTCGGATCCATCAGGTGGGCTCATGTGGATGCCCTGGAAGGATGCCCCCTAGGCTTTGGCTTCTCCCATGGAAGCCCAAGGACCCCATGTCAGTTACCCCAGTTGCACTCCCCCTGTTTGCCTTGCATGGCCATGTTCTGTACCCCGTAACCCCATTGGCAGTCGGCCCGTTGGCCAGCTCGTCCCCCAGCTCACCATACAAGGTTAGTTTCCAGCAAGTTCTCTGTGCTATGTACCCCTGTTAGTTTGTATCCCTGTTTGTCTTCCCTGGCCACCTTCCCTGTTGGGTTATGTGTCTGTCCTCCCACCTACCCTTCTTGTTCATTGGTCCCTGTTCCTTGGCTCCTCCCCATCTGTACCCGTGCTTAAACTCTGGACCCTCCACCCTTCTTGTTCTTCACGCCTGGACCCTTTCAGCGTGTGTGGATGGGTCTGTCACTAATAAACGCCTCTGGGAACACATAGGAAGGACCCCTCCTGCCTCCGTAGCCTGATTTCCATCGGCTGCGCGTGCGAGAGCGGTGAGCCCCCTCCGCCTGACCGGAGCACCGTCCCCGTGGAGGCGCTTGCAGAAGGTTGCGGTGCCGAGCAGCCCAAGCTGTGCCACAACAGGGTTGGGTTATGAAGGGAGAGAATCTCCCCCATTGCAGAGGGATGACATGAGAGCAAAGAGCCAACGTGGCACGGGCGGATCAGAACTGAACATGATGAAGATGCCATCCCTTTCCGTGCCTCCTCATCTGAAAGGATCTGAGGGGCTCACAGCAGCTCAAAGAAAGGTTACAGAAATGAGGCAGGAACTGGCAAATGGGGACAATGGTAGTTATTAATGGAGTTCAAAAATTCGGGATGTCACACTTGGCAAAAAAAGGTCACGAAGCAAATCACCTGTGGTGTACAGGGAGTTCCAGCTCATCAAGGGCTCAACACTTGGTGGTCAAACCCAACCTGGAACAAAGCATTACTGAAGGTGCTTGGGCATGGAGATAATTTTCTAGGGGATTCTAGGGATGAGATTGCATGCAGATCTTTGTTGAGGTGTCATGCTCTGTAGCTTGTGATGTTATTGGAGAACATCATCATGGATGGATTGGGAGAGTGGGCTGATGCTTCTGCAGGTGCTCCAAAAGCCATCTCCCTCTTTACTCCAGTAAGAGCTACAGGATCTGCTTTCTGTCCAGGAAAAGAGGAGAAAAAACAGAGAGTAACCTGTATTTAACTGTCCTAGAAGGAGTCACAAATAGCCCAAGAATTTTTGGGTTACATTTGCACAGTTACAGCTCCTTCTGGCAGGGTTTAATTTGTGTGGTGTGTTTGCAAAACTTTTGAGCCTTATAGTTGGGGGTGAAAACATTGCCAGGAGGGTCCATGAGGTGGGGGGCAAGGCAGGATGCAAGGCACGGCTCCAGTGTTCATCTGCCCTCTCTCAGGAGTGACACTCCTCAGCACAGTCTCTGTCCATAAAATCATAGGGTCATAAAGATCAGAAAAGACCTTCAAGGATAGGTCTCTTCCCACCTCCCCTTGCCCTGAACACATTCCAGGGCAGGGAAGGAGCACTCTGGAGCTCTAGCCCATCACAGGAAAGCTGCACTGCCATGAGATTGATTATAGACCTGAAGCCTTGCACAAACTCTTGAAACCAGGGTGTTCCCCTTGTGCATGAGGAAGCTCTGTCTGCTCCCCACAGCTGGAGAGCACTGGCCCTGCAGCCTTGGTGCCAAATCACGGCCATCAGAAGCACTGGTGCCATGTAATCATGTGGGTGGAGTTCTGAGCAGCAGCTGACTGCACCGTGGTTTTGTTTGCAGGAGAGAGTTCTCTGAGCTGCTGGAGAAGTTCGGCTCCCAGAGCAACACGGGCTCGGCGCGGAGCTCACCGATCCTGCCTGGCGGCAGTGAGTAGCTCAGCAGGGAGCTGAAAGCCCCTCCCTCTGCAGAGAGAGTTTCCTTTATCTCAGTGTCATCCTGAAGGAGTTGTGGTTGGATTTGAGTAGGTGTTGGGGTGGAGGTTTGAAGAAAGCTCGTCCTGATTGCAGACCATTGGTGCATGCCCAGAGTGTGGCCAGAGCTGCCAAGGGGTGATCAAGGGAGACTTGAGTTGGGGTTGTAACAACTCCCCTGATCCCCAGACTGTGCCTAACTGATGTGCTGGGCAGGTGACTCCATCTGTAGGTGCAGCTGTAGATTTTTGCTCTGGATTTCAAGGCATTTCAGCAATAATTCATTCAAAGATCATTATTTTTCATTTGCAAATGGGAAATGTTTAACGAGATGCAACAAGGTTGACCTAAGCGAGGTGCCAGCACACAAAGCCCTGTGTGCCTGGGGAAGGAAGCTCCAGCTTGGCATCCCACCAGACTGGCCTTCCTCCCATGACAGAGGTGTGTAGGGCTGGCAGAGGGGTGACAGTGCCACGCTGGAATTGTGCCAAGGAGGCTGAGTGTTTCCTATCCTGAGGTCTTTAACCACCTTTCCCCAAAAATGTAGGAATGCAGCATCAGCTCTCAGCAGCAGAGCAGGGGGGAGGGTGATGCTGGAGTGTTTTTGTGTCCTGGACTGACTCGGAGTTTGCTGTTCAGGTCGGTACCTGGAGAGCACCTCCTCGGGCTCATCCTCACGCTCCCAGAGCCCTCTGCTGCTGAGCCCTGCCAGCTCCCACGGGCCCTTCATCGGGAACGCTCCTCACGCACAGTACGTACAGATCCCACCCAGCCTGGCCTGGTGGGTCACCAGGACACCACCAAATGGCAGAGGGGTACACCCAGTAAACAATTCCACTGCTTCTTGAACTGTTTTGTTCATCCTAAATGCTCTTTGTTCTCTCAATTACAAGTTCCCTTTGTTTTCTTTCCCAACACCTCCTCTCCCCTCTTCTATCACCACAATGATTCAGAGGCCACAGCATCTTCTGGATGTGGTGGTGGCATCTTCACTGTTAGTGGGAAGTTTTTTCCCAAGGGGTGAAAAGCTTCCCAGTTGAGACAGTCAATATGTCTGCACCTTGGTTAACCATGCAGCAGCTCCTCCTCCTCCCCTCTGAATCCCAGGGAGAGGCCATGGTTTACAGCCAGCTGAGAGGGCCCTGCACATCACCTTATAAACCATGAGCAGAGTGTTCCTGCAAGGCTGCTGCTGCTTTCAGGAGGTGTTCTTGGAGCTTGTTTTCTACTGCCCTGCTCCTGGTACTTTACCCCATGTTTCAAGAGCACCAGCACTCTCCATGCAAACGTTCCCCATGCCCTTTGTTTTGGGGTCAACTGCCTGCAGCCACTGCATCCTTTGGTGGCCAGAGCATCTCCTGGAGTGTGTTTTCATGTGGTCACCTGCCCTTGCTCCTTCTGCAGGGTCAGAGGTTTGGACAGGCAGAGCTGGTTTTTCTTCAGTCTCATCTCCAGGGCTCTTCTCCAGAGTGACAGCTCGGAGGGTGTTCCCAGTCATGGAATGGGGACCATTTGTCCCCAGGCCTCACAGCTCCCCTCCTTGGCCAGCCCAAACAAGCCAAGTTACTGGTAAAGAGAATCAGCCCTCACTGCAGAACCAGTAAATCCTCTTGTTAAATACCAGCTTATTAGGGATTTGCAGAGGACAAATATTTGGCACCAGAGGTTTAAGCTGCTTGCATGGAGTGAGAGACCCACGCAGAGGAGACACCAGATCATCTACTTGGCAGCTGGTTTGGACAAGCCATCCTCACTCTGCTGTTAACTTCCTCCGGGCTGAGATGTAGAATCCAGAATGGGTTGGGTTGGATGGGACCTCAGAGATCCATTCCAAACCCCCTGCCGTGGGCAGGAAAATGGGCATTTAGGCTAGAGAGGCTGTCTTGGTGGCCTCCTTGTCATGCTGTGCCATGTTCTGCTTGTCTCCATGCTAGTGCCAGGCCCCAGTGGTCTTCCCCTGGAATCACAGACCACTGGTTTCAGCTGAGCACTGGTGGTCAGCTGAGAGATGTCATTTGGGCACGGGTCTTTTCATGCATGTGGCTGCCACCCCTTCTGCTCACCACAGGTTGTCCCCAGGCTGTAACTGCTCATTGTGGCCTCACCTGAGGTCCTACCACTCCACGAAGCAATGAGAGTTGGATACAATGCAATCTCACCACAGTGAGTGTCTAAGATTTTGGGTTGAACAGAACATTTTAATGCTGTATTTCATGACATCATTTCCCTAAGCTCGTTCACCTTAAAGCAATGTTTTTTCATAAGGCTAAGGCACATGCACCCCTTCCACGGGGGTGTCTGACCACCAGGGATGGCACTGCTGGGAACATGTGTTGGTGTCACTGTGGGGCACAGGGTGCACAGCTGCTGCTGTGTCTGAAGTTGTGCAGATTCTTTGGGCAGTGGCTGCTGCGGAAATAAACTGAAAAAGAAAAAGCCAGCTGCACCCATCCCATTTGGAGGAAAAGGCCTGCTGATCCTTAGACATCACCAAATTCTTCCCCAAACCCCCCTTGTTGCACTGCTGCCCGTGGGAGCTCAGTGAGGAGCCAGTGCAGACTCTTTGGGCAGTGGCTGCTGTGGAAATAAACTGAAAAGCAAAAAGCCAGCTGCACCCACCAGCTGCACCCATCCCATTTGAAGGAAAAGGCTTACTGATCCCTAGACACCACCAAATGCTTCTCCAACCCCCCCGCCCCAGTTGCAGTGCTGCCCATGGGAGCTCAGTGAAATCTCTGCTCCCACAACTCTGCTACTGCCAAACCTCTCTCCTGGCACGGAGCCACCGCTGTGGCCGGGCCTTGGTGGCCTGTTGAGTCCTGTCCAGCAGCTCCTGGAGGGAAGGGCCCAGCCTGTTTGCTGCTCCTTTTCATCCTCGACTAAACGAGCCACCTGCCACAGCAGTAACTCCCGGTGTGGTGGGTGTGGCTGTAAAAGTTGCCTATTTCTTAGGGTATCTTGCAAGATTTTGGGTCCAAACCCTGGTTAAGACACAGCCAGCTGTGTATCCCGAGCTTCACTCTGGTGTTTGGTAAGAGCTGCTTGATAGCTGATCCATCTGGAAATTGCTGTCAGGAGATTTAGCTGGATTCAAGTAACAGCCATGTCGATCATTTGTGTGCTTTTGGCTATAAAACCAGAAATGCCGAATATTTTCTGGTTAAATCTTTAGTTTCCTCTCTAAATGAGTATTCCCCTATTTGGGATTAGGGGAATCAGTCACCTTCATAACACTGAACAATGCCTGCCAAAGAACAGGAACCCTCACCTCCCCTTTCCAATGATGGGTGGAAGAAAGGATGCAAATAAAAGGTTGGGAGAAGGTAGAAGGATCATGCATGGAAAGAAATCCAGGCAGGGTTTGTTCAGCGATATGGGAAGATAACCCAGATCACCTTGAGTCACCTGCTGCCTTCTCTCCCTTGCAGCTACTCCATTGACTCAGGAATCCAGAGCATTTCTATAGCAAACTCCTCCGGCTTGGGGCTGACAGTCAGTGGTGGATCCAACAGGCCTGACGGGCCCATGATTTATGTCCAAGAGCTTTTGCCAGATGGGGACTGTTACAAAGTAAGTCAGTGTGGAGATCCTCAGGAGCTCTGCCATGGGGATCTTTCCTAGAGGCTGTGGCTGTTCTGAAGCAGCTTTTCAAAGAGTAGATGGATAATTGCATGGACTAATGAGGATTTGTGTTGCAGGAGAAGACTTTGGGCAGAGATATCCCTTCCCAATGTTGTGTCTTTCTCCCTGTTTGTTTAGGATGGTCGGCTCCGACCAGGAGACCAACTCATTGCTATCAACAGAGATTCTCTGGTGGGCAGCACTCATGAGGAGGCCAGAAAAATAATTGAAAAAGCCAAATTCAGGTAGGCATAGAAAGCATTTCCTGTCATCATCAGGGGCTGTTGAGTCTTAGGCAGAACACTTCAGCTCATACCAAGGTTTGGTTTCAATGGCACTATTAGTCTTAAATGATGATTTAAGGTGGTCACATAAGGAAATCTTGAAGGCATAGATCATCCTGAAGTGTAATCCAGACCTTCCTGATGTTCTGGGACTTGTGACTATCTCCTATCACTGCCCAGCAGAGCTCTGAAATCGAACTGAAGTTAAAAAAAGGGAAAAAAAGGAGACTCAGGAGAGACCTTATGGATCTGTACAGGAGGGTGGAGCCAGGTGGGGGTTGGGCTTTTCTCCCAATTAACAAGTGACAGGACAAGAGGAAATAGCCTCAAGTAGTGCCAGGGAATGTTTAGATCAGATATTAGGAAAAACTTCTTCATGGAAAGGGTTGTAAAGCCCTTGGCACAGGCTGCCCAGGGCACTGGTGGAATCACCATTCCTAGAAGTGTTCAAAACCGTGTGGATGTGGCACTTGGGTACATGGGTCAATGGTGGCCTTGGCAATACCCTGGAAATTGTTGGACTTAATGATCTTAGGGGTCTTTCCCAACCTTAACCATTCAATGATTCAACAGAATGCAGCAAGGAGATCCAGCTGCACTGGTGCAGGCTACTCAGGCTTAACTGAGGTTATCCTGGAGACAGAACGACAGGCATGAGAGGTCTGCAAATTTGTGCCTTTTGTTTTATTAATAAGATGTTCTCTGTTTGTTGCTTGTTGAAGACACGAGGGAAGCACAGAAGTGGCCTTTATTCCTGGGAGGGGACGGTTACATCCAGGACTGTCAGTTCACAACAACATCCCATCCCCACCTCCAAAGGCTGTGGGAAATGGCCTGAGCTCCTGCAGGCTGAAGGTCCATGTGAGGTCCCCAGAGGTAGGTGGAAGTTCATCTCTAACAGACATCAATCTTGGGATCTTTCCTTGATCAGAGAACTCTTCTTCAGGGAGTCCCTGGTAATATTTCTTGGGATCCAGTGGAAAGTCTGTACTGTTGATGTATTTACCTGCAGGCAGGTGTTTTAAATCTGAGATAATTTCTTCTCTCTTGGGTTTGAGACAGAGATGTATCTGTGGAGGTAATGACAGGAGTTTCATCTCCAGGGCCTGCATTCAGACCTGTTTCAGGAGTCTCAGGTTATAAAAAAACACAAAGCCCTTCTGTGGATACCAACCTGCATCTCATTCAGCACCAGTCATAGGGCTGGAAGGGATCTCTGGAGTCAGTTTGATCTAGGCTCCTAGCCAAAGGCAGGAGCAACTCTTTATTCTTCAAGCCCTCTGATGAGGATGAATCCCCAGCATTCCTGCACAGCTCAGTCCTGCTCCTGACTACTCTAATGATAAGCCAGGCTCATTCCTCCTGCAAAGCCAAGCTCCACATTGTGTTTGCACACAGCTCGAGCTGTGAATGGCTGGACAGGGTTTATCCACACAACCCTCAGGGTCTGCAGCTCCATTCTGTCACTCCCCTCCTGGACTGGTGCCATGCTGGCTGTCCTTCCTGCCCTCTTCCACACAAATTTCCTCCAAGAGGGGCTGGCTGGATGTTCCTTTCATACAAGACCATTCACAAAATGCTTTCTGTGGGGACACAGACTTGCATGAATGTCACATATGTGTTGCCTTTGGGTGCACCAGGCTGGAGACGTGCCCTAGAAAGGCACCAGAGCCCCAGGAGCTGTGGCTGAGTGCTGTGGTTGGCCCCTCACCCCCAGCTCATGTGAGGCTGTGCACTTGTATGAAAGCACACCAGCTGGCTGGATTGAAATGGCTCCTTTCCTCACTTTGCTGAAAGGTGGAACTTCTAGTGAGGTCTGGACTTACACACCAGGGAAGGAGTGCCCAGGCACCTGTGCTGCCTGTCTGTATGTCCCCACACCAGTCCTGTGTCCCTCTCGGCACCCAAATCCCCAGCTGTGCCAGAGCTGTCTTGGTGGTGCTCACCCTCAGATTGTTTTTCCCTCTTCCTTGTGCTTTCAGCCATGATGTAGCACATAAGAAAGAGCTGATCTCAGCTTCCTGCCCTGCTCACGGGGATAATTATGGGTTTGGGGTACACCTGGCTGTGGTCAGACTCGGGACCTCCCTGCTGGGTTGGATGCAGAGCTTCAGGGAGAACCTCTGTGGAGAATCCAGGCAAGGTCAAACCCAGCCTCAGTGCTCAGTTACAGTAAGGACAGAGTCGTTTGTGTGTGCCCAGAGGTTTTGGGGTGGCTCAGCCTGTGCCAGGTGCTCCCAGAGAAACCCCTGGAATCTCTTTAGGTCCATCTGCACAGGAGGTGTATGTGGTGCCCTCACGGCTCTCATGAATTCCTCTTTCTTCTGCTCATGATTTACACCAATGGATTCTTCTTAGCAACTGTGCCATTTTTGTCTTGTTTTTCTAGAATAGACGTGAAAATCCTTTTCCTGTGCCTTCTTTGTCACCAGACATTTGCCCACCAGAGCTTACAGTCTCAGGTGAGTCCTGCTCAGCCACTGTCCTCGTGTGGGTGACAAACAGTTGTGGTTCCTTGGAGCTGAGGATCGTGAAATTATAGAATCACAGAATCACAGAACGGATTGGGTTGGAAGAGACCTTAAAGCTCATCCCATTCCACCCCCTGCCATGGGCAGGGACACCTTCCACTGTCCCAGGCTGCTCCAAGCCCCGTCCGGCCTGGCCTTGGGCACTTCCAGGGATCCAGGGGCAGCCACAGCTTCTCTGGGAATTCCATCCCAGTCCCTCACCACCCTCTCAGCCAGGAATTCCTTCCCAATATCCCGTCTAACCCTGCCCTCTTGTAGTGTAAAGCCATTCCCCTTGCCCTATCACCACATTTTTTTATCAGTGTTTACACTGCTGGAATGGAATTTAATGGGGTGATAATGACACTCGGCCTGCTCAGAGAGAGGGCAGGCAGCAGCCTGGTTTACTCAACAAGCAATAATTCTGTCCATGCTTGCCCATAGTAGCAAAACTCTTTACTAAGGCATTTGAGGACTGAGGTATTCACAGAAGTCAAATTCCTCCACTCTCGGCCTGCGGTTCATTTGCAGCAGTGGCTTTGCCCACCTCAGACATGCAGCAGGTTCTCCACAGGCCACATTCCCTTCTGGAATGGAGGGGTCTTGGACACACAGCATCAAAGCACTCAGGTAATGGTAGTTGGGATGTACACAGCAACTCTGGACTCTGAACAGGCTTTGAGGATGCCCTCAATTGGCCAAATCGGGAAATGGCTTAGAGATGTGATTAAATCAGATTTCTCTGTACAGCCAAGCTGTAAGCAATTTTTGCTTATTTTTCCATGCTGTGTTTCATCTCCCTGCTCTTGGTCTCTCTCCTGAGCTCTTACCTTTTGTGGAGAGACCACTCTGTTCATCCAATAGTGTGGTAGCACTGGGGGGTGAACCTGAATCACCCTGGAGCTTCCCAAATCCCTTGATACTATTGAGGAAACCTCAATAATCCCCAGAGCCCAGGGAGACAACCTCCACCAAGGTACCCCATATTCCTGTGAAATGAAGGTTACTTCTGCCACGAGGGAAAGATGGACTTCTCCAACAAATCCTGAGTAACTGCTGCCCACCATTCTTGCAGCCTCAGATCCAACAGCCCTTCCTTTCCTGGGACATTGGCTCTGCTTACAAATCCCTGTGCCTTGCTGTAATTTCTCTCTGGAAGGCTAAGAGCAAGCACTGGAGGTAAATTGTGTTTAGTCCCTACCTGGGATCAGCAGGAGGTGGAGCAGCTGTTCCCAGAGATGCCTGGCGCACCTTGGGCTCAGCAGCTTCAGCTCTGCTGTCCATGCTCGGCTGGAGAGCCCTGGGACAGGGATGTGCTCTGTCCTCCCTGCCCCGAGCATCCTGAAGATGCCAGGGACACTCTCAGGTGGCCACCACAGACAGCCAGTCCTGGTGATGGGGACAGAGCAACCCAGCACCAGCAGTGACCCAAGCAGGGGATTTCATCACTCCAGGATTTGAATGTGGAATGCCGAGGAGGCTTTGTGTCAGTGTTGTCATCCACGGAAACAGAAGAACAGCCAGGCTGGGAGCCTGGGCCAGGCAGTGCCTCTCTCTGGGTGCCTGATGGATGCCCTGGATATGGCTGTGTCCAGAGCTGACAGCAGAGGCACATGGAGCTAATCCTGATTAGCCATGGCTCGAAGGGTAACGGCTCTGCCCTTGAACTTGGAAAGTGGTGGTGGCCCATCCAGCAGACCCATTTGCTAGCTCTTGCTGCTTCCCAGCTGCTGCCCTTAGCTGAGCAGATGGATGCCTGGATTAGGAGGATTATGCAGCACCTCTTCTGCTCCTCACAGCCTTCTCCTGGCACCTGGGCTCTGCCCTGATGGACAGGAGGGTGTGGGAGAAGTGCTCCAGGGATTCTGGAGGAGCTGTGTTCCTTGGCAAAACAGGGCTTAACTAGATGTTAAACCAGATCCCAACAGGCAAAAGGAGTTGCTCCCTGGGCAAATCCTGTGTGACTGGCATGAGAAGGAATTTTGTCACCTGGGCTGATGAGGGTGGGCAGGGGCAGGCATAGCAACCCTGCACCCTCCTGGAGTCTGGTGGGGTTCTTCAGGAGCAGGTAATGCCTTCTCCAGCCCTTTTCCCAGGGAATATCATGGTTCCTTACAGGCAAGGGTTAATGATAATGGAAAAGGTGGGGTTCCCTCCAGGGATGGAGGGGCACGGCTTGTGTTCTAGACCTTTTCAGCTGTACAGCAGTGCTGGCAATGCTGAGCCAGCTGTTGGCAGCTGGATCCTCCTGCTCATGACAGCTTTGCACCAGCACAGCAGGTGCTGCCTCTGCCTCTCTCTTCCTCTGTGGCTGCCTCACAACGCATGTGGCTCCTTCTACCCAAAAAAACCTGCCTGCCCAGCTGAGGGGAAAAGGGTTCAAGGCTTTTTGCAGTCTTGGGGAGGGAAAAAATCTGAGAGTGGTGCTTTTCCACATCACTTTTAATCTGTTTGTTCCCATGGGTGTCGGGAATTCTTTCAGTTTTGCTTAATCAGAGAAGACAAGAACCAGGCAGATTTTATTTCCTTTTTCTCACAGTTTACCATAACTCCAAGACTCCACAAAATTGTTGGAAATTTCCAATGTGCCATTTTTGCAGTCCTTTGTCCCTGGATGAAATATCACATTTTAAACCACGCAGAAGCCCCGTTTCAGAAGGATTTGCCCCAGTATCCAGTCTTTCCGAAAGTGGCCTAGTTCAGCCTTCCAGAGCTGATTTTAGTAAATCCTGGACTTGAATTTTTGCCCTGCTGCAAACACTTTATATTTCATGTGACATGAGATCTGAATTTTGCTTTGCAGACCCCTCTTTCCTCTACCCAAATGCTTCCCCATTAATATTTTTTTTTTATTTTTCAGCACCTGCTGCAGCTTCTAACTACAAAGCAGCTTCAGGCACCAAATCCAAAGTAGCACTGGATCCCCATATCCGGCTCAAGGATGGAAAACTGGAACTGGTAAGTGGCAGAGTCCCTCTCCCCAAAGCAAGGTCTTCTCCTTGTGCACCATGCAGGAAATTTTCCATTCTTCAGGTGGGTTTGCTGGACATTGAGTCCAGCCTCTGAAGTAAAGAGGGTGAAACATCCTGACTGTGTCCAAAGGGGCCTTTAAACATCCTTTGGCTCATCTTGGCTGTTTCTCAGTGCTCCATGAAGCTCCAGAAATCTTCTCCTGGCAGCTGCACCTCCCTTGGACATCGTGCCATTGGCTAAGGTTGTGCCCTCCAAACTTTTGGGTGCTGCTGTCACTGCTGGGGTGACCTCAGGCAGCCTGGTGTGGGCGAGGGAAGGCTGAGATAGGAGATACCTCACCCAGGAGCCATCCACAGCCGCTGATTCTTCCATCATTTTATGCAAAACACATTCCATGGGCACGGAGCAGAGCTGCCCATCTGCTCACCGAGACCCTAGCGAGGGGCAGGGTGTCCTGGGGGGGCATGTCCCAGTCTGGCACCTTGGGTGCTCCTGGCGTTTGAGGGGGGGGATGTGTGGACAGAGCCCTTTGTGCGGCGGTGCCGGGGACACCAGGGAGGCCCCGATGTGACGAACTTGTGCTGCCACCCCACGGCAGCGCAGAGCTGGCCCTCGGGAGCGCCGGCGGCAGCTGAGCCTGCGTAGTTCTCCTAAAGCAGGATCCAGGCTGGCATTTGCACAGCGACCTCACGGGGGACAAAGCAGCTCCTCTGGGCTGGCGGGAGCGGAACGCATGGCTTCACTTTTAAAAGCTGTGTGAGGAGCTAGCGGCTGCAGCGGGACAGGGTGGGGGGTTGACATTGACAGGCACAACCTGGGGTGGCTTTGGGGTGGCCAACCCCGCCCACATCCTAAAATCTGGGAGCCTGTAGCATTGCCTTGCACTGGGGTGGTGGGCAGAGGAGCAGGAGCTGGGACTCGAACGGGACAGCAGACGGATCCCAGGTGGTGGAAACGGGAGCGAGGATCCCTCCGCAGCCCCTTCTCAGGAGTTTCCGGGAGGTGCTGTGAGCAGGAGCTGTGAGTGCAGCCTGCCACAGGTGAACGTTTCACTCGGGCTCCTTCCCGGAGTGTGCTGAGCTCGACTTTGTCTTTTAAACGCTTTCAGTCGCTGCTGCCAGCAGGGAAGTGGGGCTTGCACAAGTTTATCTGCTTTGTGTGCTGCCCTGGGGTTGAACTGATAAATATCAGAAGATAGGGCATCAGGAGTAATGAGAGAACAAAACATGCAGTGGAGGAGCAAAATGTTTGAACGTCTCCTGTCTGCGTGGGAAATACTCTGTTAATAGCTTTTATCTTCCTGGTCCCAAACACAATTTCTGGGCAGTAAGAGAAAGGAGAGGCTGAGCTCTTGCCAGCTGAGTCTTGCTAGAACTCCACTGGCTTTTGATAAAAGTCCTGAAAGCTCATCAGAGCTGAAAATCTGATTGCAGATAAAATGTTCTTGCAGGGATGCGAACCTGTGTTCAGGAACAGACATTTCTGTACATGTGCAGGAAAGGAGAGACTGGAAATCCAATCCAAGCCTGCTCCTTTGGAGCAGATGCTGCCTGGAGAAACCCAGCACCAATTGTCTTCCCAGTGCTTACCACAAAGAGTTGCTTTTCTAGTATTTTTCTTTTTAAAGGCTCCTTGTTTCTGCTCAAGGTTCTGCAGTATCTTGGTCTGGATGTGACCGAGGAGAAGAAGAGGCAGCTGCGGCAGAGCCTGACCACAGACTCGCAGGGGACAGTGGCCTATGGAGGTGAGAGGGAGCTCTGCCCAAGGGGACCTGTCGTCTCTGTGTAGCTTCACTGGCAGCTAAAACAGGACAGAAGTGGCAGCTGAGAACACCTGCTGGCTAGTGATGAAGCCTGTAAAGAGGGAAATGCACAAACACAAAATAAGGTACTCTGTAGAATCATGGAGTCCTGGAATGGTTTGGGTTGGAAGCGACCGCAAAATTCACCTCATTCCAGCAGACACCTTCCATTATCCCAGGCTGCTCCAAGCCCTGTCCAAGAGGACACTTCCAGGGATGGATCAGCCACAGCTTCACTGTGAAACCTGTGGCAGGGTCTCACTGCCCTTGCAGGGAAGAATTTCTTTTCTTCCTAACATCTAATCTAAACCTACTCTCTGGCAGTGTAAAGCCATTCCCCTTGTCCTATCATAGGTGAAATCAGACTAAAAGAAAGTTGGCGCAAGGGCTTACTTTCCTTAACGTCCCAGCTTTCCTAGCAGGAACTGGCCAGAGGAGACAGAAAATAAGAGCCAATTCTGCTTTCTGTGGCCTTC
Source organism: Picathartes gymnocephalus (assembly GCA_013390045.1). NCBI lineage: Eukaryota > Metazoa > Chordata > Aves > Passeriformes > Picathartidae > Picathartes > Picathartes gymnocephalus. The sequence continues at coordinate 379,043 of WEKY01057165.1, read as the reverse complement.
CAGAGCAGGTCTGGCCCACAGGCTCTGCTCCCCAGAAGCCTTTCAGCAAAAATCCAAAACCATCAGCAGTGTTCCCAGCAGAGAGAGCAGTCACAAGGCATCTGGATGAATGTTTGTGCAGAGTGAGGGATGGGACACAGAGCCACGGCTCTCTCCTACGAGCGACTGGTGGTGTAGTTTGTGGCAACAGAAATAAGGATGATTGGGGGTATTTAGCAAAGGTGCTGCTTTTGCAGAGGGACTCTGGCTCCTGCTGCAGCCCAGGGACTGAGCACCATCCAGAGGGACCAGGACAGGCTTCAAGGTGGGACCGTGTGAATCTCAAGAAGTTCAACAGGCCAAGGGCATGTCCCAGCCAGGGCGTGTCCTGCAGCTGAATCAGGGCAATCTCAAGCACAAATCCAAGCTGAGTAGAGAAGGGATGGACGGCAGCTCTGGGAGAAGGCTTTGGGGTGTTGGTGGGTGAGAGCTGGCCATGCCCTGGCTGGGAGCACCCAGACACTGCCCTGTGCTGGGGTGAGCCCCAGTGTGGGCAGCAGGGAAGGAGGGGATTCTGCCCCTCTGCCCCCTCAGGTGAGACCCCACCTCAGAGCTGCCCCAGCCCTGGGGGAGACCTCAGAGCCCCTTATATTGCCTAAAAGGGCTCCAGGAGAGCTGGAGAGAGACTTGGGACAAGGGGTGGAGGGACAGGATCAGGGGGAATGGCTTCCCACTGCCAGAGGGCAGGGATGGATGGGATATTGGGAAGGAATTGTTCCCTGTGCAGGTGGGGAGGCCCTGGCACAGGGTGCCCAGAGAAGCTGTGGCTGCCCCTGGATCCCTGGCAGTGCCCAAGGCCAGGTTGGACAGGGCTTGGAGCAGCCTGGGACAGTGGGAGGTGTTCCTGCCCATGGCAAGGGGTGGAATGAGATCTTTAAGGTCCCTTTGTGCCCAAACCATTCCATGTTTCTGTGATTCTGTGACTGGAAGCTCTGGGGCCCTGGTGCCACCTCCCTGATGGCTCCCACCTGTCCCACGCAGCCCCTTCTGCTGCGCATTCCTTCGTGTCTGAAAGCAAAATTAATGTGGATTTTCAGACCTTGTCAATTATCACTTTTTCTAAGTGCTGAACTCACTGAGTTGTCTTTTCATTTAAATCAGCAAATTAGAAATGGCAGCGGGTTCCTTTTGTGGGTTTAGCTTAAAATTTTAAAACTTTCAGAACCACAGTCATGAAAACTCCCCTGTGAAAATATTTGGGGTTTTCTGGGTTTTAAAAATGTAGTTTTTTTCAGCTGGATAAGAAACAGGAGTCTGATAAAGACTGTCAACAACTCATTTAAGCTTGATGGGATTGCTGAGGAATGCAGGATTATTAGAGAAACCTGTCTGGTGTCTCTAAACCCTGCGTGGCACCAGTGGGTGGCCCCAAAATCAGTGGCATTTTCTCCTAACAAACAGCAATTTTCTCTTTTAGCCTGGTAAAAACTGATTGTTTCTCACAGATGTTCTCCAAGCACTCAGGGATCTGATGCAGGAGGAGCTGGACGAGGCTGGTCTGGATTCCAGCTCCATGCTCTTCACTCAGCACGAAGTGGCCAATTTGCTGGATACATCAGCTTTTCATTCCCTGGTCAGTCACCCCAAAGCTCTTCTACACTGAATGCATGGATCTTCTGCGTGAAATCCATGTAATTCTGACATGGGGAAAGCTAAATTACCATTTTCTGGTTGCTCTAGAGTTAGAAAGACAAGGCAGAACTATTAATTCATCATTTTGTTTATAGGAAATTCTAGAAGAGACCTCAAATTTATAGTTTTTAATAAGGAAATAACAGTATCCATGGGATAATACGAGGAAGCAGCCTGGCAGTTATGCAGAAGGAAAAATAGCCATAATTAATCAATTCTAAGTAATTTCATTTGGTTCATGAAGTGAAAATTCACTGTAGCTCAGCTACTTCAGCAATGATGGGGATCAGAGGGTGAAATTCTGTGGGGCAGAAAAGAACCATCCTGGAGCTGAATTATTTCATGTGCCTTTTGACCTGTTGCATGACAATGCTGACTCCTTTTTGAGGCGATTTTGATTCAATGTGTGATGACTCTGTCCCTCTCCTTGCAGACCTTTGACTCTCTCAACTGCAATGGCAACGAGGACCTGGAGCAGCTGCAGCTAGAGATGAGGGATCTGCGGCACGAAGTCCGAAGGCTGAAGGTGGAGCAGATTTCTTGGCTGGGACCTTCTGCTGTAGCTCTCCATGGGGGTAGTGGCATGGCCTGTCCCTCTGGAGAAGTCACCAGTTTGCATTCTGTGCATTCCTCGTCACACAGGAGCCTCTCACCCTCCACTCTCCTTAATTGCCTCTTTCTCGCTCTCAGCCTCAAAGGAAAACTTATTTGTACTCAAAGCAGGCAGTCCCTTCTCAGCAGGGAGTTAATATATTTAAAAAGCAGGTCTCGTTAAGAATTCCAGTCTGTGATTAACAGAAGCAGCACCTGTCCTTTCACCCTCACCTGGCTGTCAGCACCTCGGCTGTGGCCAGGTGGAATTCTGCAGGTCACAGCCCTAAAAGCTTTCCCTGTGGGGGGCAAAGTGCACAGAACTTCTGTAAAATAATATTCTGGTGGGTAGGGGCATTCTAGAGAATGTCCTGTAGTTTGTTGCTTCTAATCTGGTGAAAATATTTCCCACAGTCTCTCCTGAGAGAAGTGGAGAGCAGCAAGAAGTCGATGGAGGATGAACTTCAGAGGCTGAACCAAGTTAGTGAAGGGATTTCAGGGGTGCTTGAGGTGGGTTTGGGGGTGGCAGCTGAGGGGGACGTGGTGTGTTCATCAGAAGTTGTGGGTGCTTGCAGAAGGCCCTGGGGTTCCTGTCGGAGAACCGGACCCTGCACAGCAAACTGCAGATGGCTGAGGTGGTGCAGAGACAGGCTCACAGTGCTGAGCAGGACTATGAGGAAGTGATCCACCTGCTGGAGGCTGAAATTGCAGAACTGAAGATGCAGCTGGCGGGGAAAAAAGCAAAGCATGTCTCTGAAGTAGAGGTAATGCAACCCCTCAGTCTGGGGCAAAACCCACAACCCTTCAGACTCTTCTTCTGTGGGTTCGTAGAGTTATGGAATGATTTGGGCCAGAAAGGACCATGAAGGGACCATCTCATTCCAACCCCCTGCCATGGGCAGGGACACCTTCCACAATCCCAGGTTGTTTCAAGCCCCGTCCAACCTGGCTTTGGACACTTCCAGGGATCCAGGGGCAGCCACAACTAAGGTTACCCATCTTCTGTTTACACAGGGGAAAACGAAATAGCATAGAGATCATTTGTTGTGTGGGACCACAAGGCCAACACAGTCTCTGGGTCCATGCTAAAATCTGCTTAACTTCCACTGTCCCTTCCCAAAGGACACTGCTTTTGCTTGTAGCAAATGTCACAAACTGTTGTTCCCAAAAGCCAAGGCAGGAGCATCACCACCACCTTTCTCCTCCTCCTGTGTCCCTGCCTCAGGAGGACATCCTGGAGCTGAAGAGGCAGCTGTCCCTGGCTGACGGCCAGCTACGAAAATCCGAAGTCTCACGGAAGCGCCTGGAGATCTGCAACAGGAAACTGCTCCTGTTTGTGCAGGTGAGGGGTGGAACTGCCCCGGTGCTGCAGCATCCCCACGGCCTCTTTCCTTCAGGGTGGCTTTGCAAGTCCAATCAACTTCCTGCTCCATAAGCAAGAGGGGTTTTTTTTCCTGTCTCACCTTAAAAAGTTACTGTGCGTTGGTTAGGAGGAAGCAGGGAATGAACTCAGATCTCCTCATATCCCTGGGAGCGATGCAAACTCCATGGTGCAGGTTTTGCTGGTGGCTCTGCTCTTCCTGGCTCCCTGTGCTGAGGGTGCTCCAGGAGCTCTGCTGTCAAAACCATCCCTGCTCACCTTCTCTTGCTATAGCTGAAGGTTGCTTCTCTATAAATAGGAACCTTTGCTCTTCCGGTGCTTTTCCCCCACCAGATTTCCAGCAAAATCTCACAGTTTGGTCTTTTCAATTGGCTGTTTTTCCTCTTCATTCCCTGTATTGGGAACACCAGTATGTGTCATTAGTAAACTGGCCAGCATGGGAAGCATCAGTATTCAGTGTATCTGCTGTGGCTACTGGTGGCCTGTCCCAAGAACTCCTGAAATCAAGCAGAAAAAGTGGAGCAAAAGGAAATGTAGATGCTGTGTCCTCTGCTCCAGAGAAGGAAGAATTAAATGCCTCCAGAGCTTCAGCACTGTGTGCTAGAGCCTGTGCAGTTTGGGGTCAGACTTTGGAAATGGATCTCACTTGACCCCAGGGTCAAACATCACAGGATTTTGAGCACTGGAGTAAAATATCTTCCCTTTTTCTCCACCCCTGAGCAGTGTTGGAGAAGTCATGAAGTCCATGGTAATGAGAGCTTACACGTGCAGGTCCAACCCAGGAGCCAGGGACCGCTGGCAGCAATGAGCACTGAAATGCAGCCTGCAAAATTATTCCTTGGAAGAGGATTTTTGTGTTGCATTTAATATATTTTAGCAGTGGTATTAAAATGCAGAATTCAGATGTGTCTGTAGATTTGTGAATGCTGCGTGAGCTGCAAAAGGCCTTGAGATATTTGCTTCAAGGGCAATGAATAAGCAGAAGCTGATTACTGTCATATTAAATCTGATCATCAGGAAAAACCCATGGGGTTTGTTCTCAGGAATTATTCAGTCCTACAAGTTTGAAACCTTTTTTTTTTTTATTTTGTTGCATGACAGAATGTTCACAAGGTCCTGAGCACGCACAGTCATTTGCCAGATGGGAAAAGGTAGGAGATGGCTTCTGGGAATGGTGAACAGTAACATGAAATGTCCTTTTCTGACCTTTCTCAGGGGAAGGTGCTTCACACGTAACCTACCCAGAGTTTCTAAACATACTTTCACTTTGGAAGTGAAACCATGGGAGAAAGATGATCTGGAGGCTGCTGGTGGGTTGGTGCTGGGCAGGGTTTGGCCTCTGTTTGGGCTTTTTGTGGGAGTGAGTGACTGAAAGTCTGCTGTGGTTAAATTGCTTTTGCCAGCAGAGACCCAAAGCAGGTTGTTACAGAGCAGCAGAATTTTGACACACCTGCTTTTCCAAACATAAACCAGGTTTTGGCTCCAGGACCACATCCTTTTTTATCAGTAGTTACAGTAGCTAGAATGTAAGCAGAGAGCTCACAAGACTCTCAGCTGCATGAAAGGCTGCAGAAATAGAGCTCAGGCTTCTGGACTCCCCTCCAACCTCAGCCTCTCTCTTATCACTTGGGCATAAATGTATCACAAGTCTATGTGTGTTTTTAACTGATTAAATCTATCCCATCAATAATGACCAGTCCCTTTAAAAAGCCAGTTTTTTAAGAGGGATGGAAATCAGTTTTGAAGTTTCCAAGTTGGTTATTTCTAATATATTGTGGGGGAAATGCTTTTGACAAATTCTAAAGAATACTTTGCTCTTTGTCCATAACAAAGCAATGCAAGTATGTCTAACAGACACTTGAATGCTGAGGGATGGAGATGCAACTCCCCAAACACACAGAATTTATGTAGCACATCCTTCCTGAGAGGCTGGCCAGGATTGTCAATAACCATTTTCTGACAGAAGTATTGATGGCACTTTCCATATTTATAAGCATCAGCCATGAAACAGAAGAGGATAAAACAGATGCAGTCTCAGACACATCTCTTCCATCTTCAGATCTTGTTGACCTTTTGCTATCAGAAGCTACAGAACTGTTAGCGCCAATCCTCTCCAACAAGGATGGTAAGCACTAAATTAACTGGAGAAACCTGAATCCCAGCAAGTCTCAGGGATCTCTGTCAGTGTTAGTGACAGTTTCCAGCACCTTCCATATTTTTCCATACCAGCTGAGCCTCCCTGATTCTCTCATGCTCGCTGACATGTAATTGCCCTCCCTAGATCCACGTGACTCATCTTGGAATCTGCAATGCTGACTCACAGGGTATGGAGTCAAAGACTTGTGCCCAGGGCCAGAGGAAAGGTGTTTATCCAGGGAAAAAAAAACCCTAACGGGCAGGAGGATGGTTTCACAGAATCATTGAAATGCTGGTTGAAAGGGACTGCTGGAGATCAGATCTGCTCCAGGGAGGCCCATCCCAACAGAGGGGATCTGCAGTGGGTTTAGCCTGCCAGGATGCATATCCACAGCCTTCCTGGATGGTGTTCCCTCACTGCTCTGTGACAAAGATCTTCCCAGCACCCAGCCTGGGCTCCCCAAGGGGCAGCCTGTGCCACTGTCCCCAGTTCCACTGGCTGCACTGCCAAGAACAACTCGGCTCCAGCCTCTTTAATTGCCCCTGATGTAGCAGTGGGGGATGTGAAGTTGCCCCTTGGCCTCCTTTTTGCCAGGCTGAACAAGCTCAGCTCCCTCAGCCCTCCCCAGACCCTCCCTGCAGGCCTGGGGTTTCCCTTGCTGGACCCTGTCCAGTTTCCCAATAACCTTGAACTCAGGATCCAAACTTTCCTTAGTCCATCCAGGTACAACTACAGCAATGCTGAGCAGAAGGGAACAGTCACCTCCCCATTTCCTTGGAGTACAAACCAGCCATGCTCCCTTTTCCTCACATGTCTGTGAGAAAATCAGGGAACAGGCATCCAGCTCCATGGGAGTCTGGATTAACTTTCCCAGTCTGGAACTCTGAGCTGGTCCATGAGCCATAAATATTTCTTGGCAGCAATTATTTGACCCCACTTGTCTCTTCCCACACAAAATGAGTGTCTGACCTCCTCAGTGTCACATCCAGGTGAATGCACAGCCCCAAACAGGTGCCCAGTCCTTGCTCTTTGATGCAATTCACCAGCTCAGCATGGCCATGGCCCAGCATTGGCTTTCTCTCAAAGCACAAGACACAAAGGAAATAATTGCAGCCTTTCAGGAGCACCTCTGGTTTACGAGCACTGTCAGCATTTTCTGAGTTCCTGCCCCATTTAAATGTGCATTATCATAATGCAGCAGCATTGGGCATGTTCTCTGCACTAACACTTGGCTCTGTGCTTCCATCTGCAGCTCTGCCACAGGACAGGGACCAGTGCCTGCCTGCTGAAGGAATCCCAAATTACAAGGAGTAGGTGTCAAAACTGCCTTGGTCTGTAATTTGGACAACACAGATACTAAAAATTCTTGTTTGTTTTGTTGGAGTTTTTTAACCAAAACTGTTGCTTGACAATTTTTGATCAGACAGTCTAGGAGAGGCCTCCAGATGGCCATGACAGAGAAATACTGTGAAATTCTTAGACAGCAAGAGACCTCCCACCCTGCACGGTGTGATTCCTGGATTTCTCTTTTGCTTTATAAAATGCTGGTTTTCTTTCAGGCCAGATGGGAATTTGTGGTTCTGTGGCTTGTCTAGCTGGCATTTTTATAGTGTGCTCTGTGTAAGGGAAAAAGCATTACTGAATATGTTAATCTTTTATGCTGTAATATCGAGATGCTGTGAAGCTCCAGACAAGGAGAGCAGGATGACATGGCTTTGTTTGGACCTTAAATTGTTCAATTTCCCTGAAACCTCTTAAATGGCTTATATTTAACAGAGCCATTTCCTGAAGTTATCTCTGGAAGGGCACTTTGAGACCTAAATATCTCCCACCATTTTCTTAGCTTAACTCAAACTGAAGATCTGCCAGCACCATTTTTTGTTTAGGTACAAAGTACCCATTTACAAATGATAATTTCAAGGTTATGAAAAGCATTTTCAGACTAAACAGGTGGCCTGCACAATCTAACCAGGCAAGATCTGTGGCTTCCTCTTCTTTCCTAAATAACCAGTGCTGTCTTCACATTATCCTCTGTGTCCTTCTCCCAGACTACCTAAGGCATATTTCTCCTTTTCAGCCACCTTCATCAGAAGACCACGTGGCCCCCTCCTGCAGGCCAGACCAAGAGTGACCAACCACAGCCACCAAGCCCCACGGAACTGCCTAAGAAGCTGATATAAATACCCCATGGCTTGGTGGTGCTCCAAACCACGGCCATCCATCCCATGGGAGATGGGAAAGACACCCCCCAGGCACCTCAGCTTCCAGGCAAAGCAGACTGAGGACAAGCTTTCTGACACAAGACTAATTCTTCCTAATTATCCAAGACTTTTTCAGCAACCTCCCCTGCGCGTCTACCTCCGAGTTATCGTACAAGGCTTTTTGCTCATGGTCTTGCAGCTTTATAGGAAAAATATTCTCAAGAGGCTACAGAGGCCTGGATTTCAGTGGCAGTCTTTTAGAGCTTGTATTCTGGGTAGCATGAATGTACCCGAGGGACTCAGGGGTCTCCAACAGATCCCTTTTGGTATTTCAGATGAACAACCAAAGTCTATTTAGTGACTGTAATCAAAGCAGCTTAATCCATAGTATCCTAGCTGTCTTGGGATGAGTACTTCTGTTTTTATTCTTTTTGTATAGCTTATCCCAGCTGCAGTGCTTGAAGAGGGAAGCAGCACCTCAGGCAGTTGCTGGCCAGAGTGCAGTACAGCCAGCAGGATGCTCCGGTCACAGCGTGGACACTGAGGCCTCCCTGGAAGGCGGGGTGGGACATAGTGGGCATAGTGAACATAGTTCAGTAAAGGTGCCTGCTGTCACTGGGAAATGAGAGCCACATGATGCAAGGCTGAGACAGCAATGAATGGGGATCAGATCTGAGGTGGGCAGAGGTCTGGAAAATAAAATGGAAACACTCCTCACAAGGAGTTTGCTCTCTGGGTTCTGATTACAGCTGCTGCATTCAGCGTCTCACAGACAAAGACACAGCCTGAGACCATTTTTCCTCCCTCTTATTCTGGCAGCTCCTAGGGAGATGCATTGAGAAGTTGCAGGAAAATGGGGTCCAATCTGGCTTTTACAAATAATTTGTTAAGATTACTTCAAATCTTCTTTGTCTTCTTTGGGGTTCAAAGCATGTGGATGGATCCTTTATAGTCTAAATTAAAGGCTTAGAAAAAATCATGACCCTCACAAGTATCTCCTGCACTCGAGGTATCACTGCACTGCTAAACCAGCATCTGTATGGTGGAATATATCACATAAATAACCAGTCTGAAATTTTGGGTAAACTTAATTTCATAGCTTGGGGTAAATTAAATCTTGGAGGTGCATACCTCAGAATATAAATTGCAGGACTTCTTTTAAAAGGAGACATAATCCTTTGCACTGCTTAAAAGGAATATTCCCAGGAAGGAGAAAATACTCATCCTGTGTTTAATAGCTCATTCCCCAATGCTCTCTGCTGTGATGGAATGATAGCAAATCCTGGTGTTACCTGTGGGTTTGGCCCTAAAGCTTTGTTCTCTTCTCCTGTGTTACATAGACAGGTAAGAGGTGCACACAGCAAAATCCAGTCTCACCAGTCTGGTGTATCCTGACTCTGGAAAAACACCTCCAGTTCCCCTGGGGTTCCCTACCCAGCAGATCCCAATCTGCTCCTGGCAGGGTCTCTCCAAAAGCATTTGGCTAGAAGTGGCATCCTAGGGAGACGTCTCCCCAAGCTGTTGCTTGTCACACTTGTCAGGGGACAGCACAAACAGGATTTTGGGAAGGAGCAGGTCTTGGGCTGTGCTGTGTTATTTCGTATACCCAATGGCACTTGAGAGATCTGGGAGAAAAGGGACAAGTTATGGGGGAAACACAACTCTTTAGGCTGCATTTAATCAGGTGAGAAAACAACAATCTGTTGTGGAAATCAACAGAAGTTTCAATACCTCTGACAATCATGGAATACTTTTCTGAAAATATGAGTATTGAACTCCACCTCCTTGAGTGCTGGAAAGGCAAGGACCAGTACTGTCCCATCAGACACCAGTTACATGGTCTGAAAGGGGAAACCTTGATGCTGCTTCCGCAGTCTGCATCATTCCACAGATCTGTATTTTAAGGTCTCAAGAAAGAAGATTTTGTATAAAAGCATCACAGTGGGTGAGGGCTTGGATGAGATAAGCATTGTGCAGTTGGTGCTGGCACCTGGCAAGGGGTGGAAACAAGGGGATGCTGCTGTATTTGGGGTCTTCTGAAGGGTCTTGTCTGTTACCAAAAGAGCCGTGAAGTTCTTAACCTTTTAAATAGCCCCGACAGCTCTGTGCTCTCAGCCTACTGACAGCCCCTCTGGAAAGGAAATCCTCCGTGTTCCCATCAGCCACTGCAGAGCCTCACATCAAAGAAGGATCAAGCACTGCGTGCTTCCCAAAGCTTTCATGTTTCTCAGCTGGTTTCCAATATTTCCTCTGAATTTACCATATTCCTTTTGCCTTTTCTCTGAGCCCAGCAGATTTCCCTCTGTCTGTTAACACCGTTGCTCCTAATGCCACCTCTGCAGAGCAGTGCTCAGAGCTAAACTCTGACGAGAGCTGTGCTCCTGGAGGTGACGCTGATTTCTGTGACCCAGAATAACAAACCTGTGTCAGGCTTTACTCCCAGGCAAGGGGAATCAGGCAGAGCTCAGCAAGTCACAGGGTGACATCTCCTCACAGAACTACTGGAAGGCAAAAGGGGAAATGCATAAATGAGCAAACAGCACAGAAAGAGAAATTATTTAAATAGGATGTTCTTCATTCTCTCAGGGCCTGTCTAGCACTCTACAAGAAAGCTGAATTCTGGATTAATTTGCAATACTTTTGCTTGTAAGGTTGTGGAGATATGTTGCTGTCACAATGTGCTGTGTTTGTCTCAGAGAATCTGCCTCAGAGGGTCCCAGAATGACTGCACAGAAATGAGAAGGAGTATTTGTGATAAAAATGAGACCTGAACAGTATTAGATCTTCCTGAGTGGCCTTCCAGATCCTGAAGAAATCGTATAAGAAAGATGGAGGGGGCGTTTTCAAGAGCCTGTAGTGACAGGACAAACAATGGCTTCACACCGACAGAGAGTAAGTTTAGATATCATGAAAAACTTCCCTGTGAGGGTGGGGAGGCCCTGGCACAGGGTGCCCAAAGAAGCTGTGGCTGCCCCTGGATCCCTGGAAGTGCCCAAGGCCAGGTTGGACTGGGCTTGGAGCAGCCTGGGATAGGGGAAGGTGTCCTTGCCCATGGCAGGGAGTGGAATGGGATGAACTTTAAGGTCCTTTCCAACCCAAACCATTCTGTGTCTCCATGATTCTAGGACAGGCTGGAAAATGGCAAATATTTTATGAGCCAAAATGCAGAAACCCCAAAAAACAGAGCATGTCAACACACTGCAGGTGACAAACACAAAAAGATGCATTTAAATAGCATCAGTGGGATCAGCTGTTGAGCTAGATGTTTTGGGGGTTAAACATCACTGATAGGATGTGTTTATTTTGTATTTCTCTTATGCAAAGCAGAAATTCTGTTCTTAGCTGCTGGTGGGTCAGGGGGTAGGAGACCCCTCTGCCTCACAAAATAAACCAAGCCAAGATTGAAATATGTATTTTATCAGCTGCAGAAGCAGGGAAGCTGGGGCAGGGAGCCACCTCGGCATTATCTTGGAAGGTGAATGTAGCAGAGCCATTAGCACACTGTTCGTCTGCAGTCCCATGGGGAAAGGAACCCAATCTCAGTCTGCTGGTCTCCAGTTTCATCCCTGCCAGTGATCTCTGCCATCTCGCTCTGTGACCTTGGGCAGCACATTTCATCTCAGTTTTGCACCAAAAAACAAACAGGACTCAGAGTGGCATGGGGAAGGAAAAGCCTTAGGGATCCGTGTGGTGTGGGGGGAAACCTCCTGGCACATGAGGGTCTGCGAGTGTGGGTTGGGTACTGCTGGTCTCTTTTCAGTGAAGAAAGCCTCAATATTTCAGCTTTTCCTGGCTCTCAGAACTGTAGATCCAGCTTTTGCTCAGCTTTGGTGAAACAGAGCGAGGTGAAGTGTTTACAAGGTGTCTTTACAGAGGTGTGGAGGCAACAGAGGTGAGCTCCAGCCCAGAACAGTGCAGCGGAGCAGGCTGGTGTGTCTCTCCCAGCGCTGGAGGCTGTGTGGAGCTTCTTCTTTCCCTCAGCTCCACCCAGTGACATCTGGACTGAAGCCCAGCTTTAGAGAGCGGAATACACCTCCATGCTGCTCTAAATGGGGCTCTGAAAGGCAGGTGAACTTTACTGCTGAATTTTTAAAGTAAGTCTTTAAACAGTGTTGATTTTCTGTGGGTTGTTGAACACGTGTGGCAGAGGGCTGGACAGCACCTCTACAGTGTGACTGCAGGAAGGGCTCAGCTGGTGGTGTGAAGCTGCCTTTCCTTTCCTTTCCTTTCCTTTCCTTCCCTTCCCTTCCCTTCCCTTCCCTTCCCTTCCCTTCCCTCCGGGATCCAGGGGGGTTCTTCCCCTGCTCAGGGCTGAGTCTACCCCAGTACCACTGAATTTTCTGGCCTCACTGACTGCAGCTTTGGCACAAACTTCCTTTGCAGCCTCTTTCAGCTGCTTTCATAATAAGGTAAATAGGAATAACAATACCACGAACAATCCCCACAAGCTTTTTCCTGCATGTGATGTGCCAATGCACTTGAATTGCTGTTAAGTTTTTTTAATTTATGCCACCAGATGAGGCATAGAAGTTGAGACAAAAGCAGAATTTGAGGTGAAATGCCCTTGTAATGGGGGAAGTAGAGGCTGAATGATATCTCCAGAGCAGATCTCCTTCCTGGAAGACATTCTCCTCTCTAACTGCAGGAGTTCCTGGGCTGGGCTGCTGAGGGGTGAGAACTTCTTTCTGAGGAGCTCCCATGAGAAAAAACTGAGGGTCAGTGCCAGCCCTTGAGGCAGACACCCAGTCCTGGTAGGTGGAAGGACAGTCAGGGCCCTTGGGAATGCCCTGGAGAGTTGGCCCTGTGTCAGGGGAAAAGGCAGCCCTCTGCCACTGGAAAATGCCAAGGTGACCTTCTGGCAGCAGGAGAAAACAAGTGTTGGGAAATGGGAATTACAGTCAGGGCTGCACAGCAGAGAAAAGGATGGCCTGGGACTCAGCAAAATCTCATCCAGCTTTTGTAACCTGAACAAGACAGAAACCACCACAATTCGGGCACAAAGTAGTTACAGGCTGATGTAAATTCTGTAGCAAGAAGATGGAAATAGTGCTTTGTTTTTTCTTCTGTTTCCTCTGAGGAAATTTAACAGTAAATGAGGAACTGGAGACAAATACAACTTCTTTGAAAAAGAAAGTTGCATTGTGATGGGAAATTCAGAATATTTATTTATAAATAAATACATTTTGTTTTTATTCTGAATATATATTCATAAAGTAGATGTTGCAGGCCTTGAATAACTTTGATGCCAAGCATAACTTGGCTTTTGATGCCAAGTTGTGCTATAAAGATCTTTAGGAAAAGTGCTCTGACTATGCAGGCTGCAGCCTTGGGAGCGCTGACATTTGATGGTCTGGGGGTTGGTTGTTTTTGAGCAGTGTCAGCCTGGTCTCCTCAGAGATAGCAGAACATTTCAGGAAATATTGCTGATCAGAAATAGCACTGCAACTTCCTGAAATGCCTGCCCAGATAAGGGGACACTCCACAGCTGGAAGTGATAAGGAGGCAGGAAAAGACAAAGCAGCAGTAAATGTGATGTTACTTCAACACCAGCAGGCAAAGGGTCAGCTGGTCCTTAGGGAGAACCCGAGAGGAGACTCCAAAGGTGCAAAACTTTCCCCAGCTGGTCTCCCACTCTCCTCTCCATCACTTTTGGTGCCACATGCCTCTCCTGCACCAGGACCAACTGCTCAGCCACTCTTTGACACCTCAAAGTCGGGCAGTGTTGGCATTTCCTCCACAGAGCACAGCCTCAAGGACTGTCACTGGATGGTGACAATTGCCCAGGACGTGGCCTGACAAACAGAGGCCACTCACCCTGAGCTCCAAAACTCCCCAAGATTCGTCAAACACTGCACAGATTTTCAGGGCTGGTGGGAGAGGGGAAAGCTGAGAGGTGAGGATGCATTCTCAGTGTTGCTTGGCTGAGCGATCCCCTTGTACCTCATTAGAGAGTACAGTTTGGGGAATATTTGCTCAAGGTGTGTGTTCATAGGTGTGTAATAAGTCACGTAATAAATCAAACAATACAGTGCAGTGATAGAGTTGAGGGCTGAGGTGAGCAAGTCCCTCTGCTCTTGAAGGGCTGATCCACCCTGGGATGAGCAGGATTTGGTTGTGTTTGGGAGCTGTGGCTGTGCCTCCTCCAGCCCTGACCTGAGAAGGTTCCTGCTCCTCAAGGTGCCAGTTTGGGGAGAATCATAGAAACATGGAATATCCTGAGCTGAAAGGGTCCCATCAGGATCATCAGGTGCAACTCCTGGCCCTGCACAGGACACCCCAACAATCCCACCCTGTGCCTGAGAGCGTTGCCCAAGCACTCCTGGAGCTCTGGCAGAGTTGTTGCTGTGCCCACTCTGTGGGATGGGGAGAGCTCATCTCCACACACAGCCCTCATTTTCCTCCTTCTGCCCACACGAGACCCACCTGGAGGCCTGCCCGAGTCTGGAGTCCTCAGCACAGAAAGGACATGGAGCTGCTGGAGCGAGTCTAGAGGTGGCAGGAAGATGATCAGAGGGATGGAGCAGCTCTGCTGTGGGGACAGCCTGAGAGAGCTGGGCGTGCTCACCTGGAGAAGGCTCCGCGGAGACTTTAAAACCCCTTCCAATGCCTAAAGGGGCTCCAGGAGAGCTGGAAAGGGACTTGGGACAAGGGATGGAATGACAGGCCAAGGAGGAATGGCTTTCCAGTGCCAGAGGGCAGCGTTAGGTGGGGATATCGGGCAGGAACCTCG